>JAJJMC010003991.1:3135078-3287190 GCA_023531435.1 Papaver californicum | reverse complement strand
AAAAACGGTTTCACTGAATATAAACAACAACACCAACAACAACATTTGAAAATTAACATCAAAAACATAACAAACTCTGATTACAATTATATACAGGGAAAAGTATGAAACCAAAAACGGTTTCACTTGTTTGTGAATATAAACAACAACACCAACAACAACATTTGAAAGTTGGATTTCAGTTTTATAGGAATGGTTGAACTAATACAAAAGCTTGAACCGAATGAGAATATGATCAAAATTGAAAGAAAAACTGAAAATACAGTAGGAATCTTCAAAAAACAAACAATTTGAAGTTACAGTTCTTGATCTTCACTTGAACAGAAACGAATACGATTTTGAGTTTGGTTCTTCAAAAGTATGATAATCAAATAAAAACCAAAATCAATAAATCAAAAATTAAACTTACCTGATGAAATACAACTGAACCTGAGTTTCTGTTCTTCACTTAAACAAATACGAACTCGGTTCTTCAAATCTGGAGATGAATCGAAACTGTTTGAAACTGTTTGAGATGAATCGAAGCTAGAATTTACGTTCTTCAATTAAACAGCACCAAAAACGAACTCAAATCTTCACTTACACAGCAGAATTTGATTTGAAGAAGATATCTTGAATTAAACAAAAACGAACACAATTCTTCAATTAAATTTCAGGAATCAGATTTGGAGAAGATATATTTTGATGAAACCCTAGCCGAATTTGGAGAAGATATGTGAATTCTCTCATCCGAATTTTAGAGAAGATTTGGTTTTAAGATTTGTTTCCATTTAAAACTTATAGATTATATAAGAAGGGCAATTCGGGTATATTAAAAATAATTAAAATCTAAATTTAATTAGTATTAAGTGAAATGGGGTTTTTGTCTCATTTTTAATGAAAATGGTTTTTCTTTATAAAAGATAATATGGGAGGGTTTTATGCATGGTAAGTTTGTTCACCTTGGTTTTTTATACCAAGTTTTGTATTTTAAATATATAAAAAATTAATTTGTATATAGTTAAATGTACAAGGACTAACTAGTACATATTAATTCTATTTTGAACTAAAGCGTATTTCCCCTAAATCATGTAGTTTAATTTTGCACGGCAGATGTTGCACACATTAGATGCTGTAATAATTCTCCTCTAAAGATTCGCGTTGTTAGATACTATGAGTACGAAGGTGTAAACACAGTACATGCTCAAAACTTCTTATTAAATCTTCGAACATCTACAGAGTACGAGGTTAGTATGTTGTAAACATAATGACAACGATGGAACAATTGCAAGCTTGGTATCTGAACAATAGATTGAATTCCCCTGGCCTTTTTATTATGCAGTTATCCCACTTCTCCACAAGTACAACACGGTAAAATCTATGAACTCAACTCTTCAAGCATGTCCCTATATAAGGCTTCTTGCATGGAATGTATTGAACTGCCTTGCCACCTGATTGTTGCCTTTGTCCTACAAAATTATAGTAAATAGTTATAGGATTTGCCACTTTCTAACTGCATGATTTCCATATGAACCAAAATGTTGGAAATAAAAATGGTTTTATACTAAAATTAAGATTTTATTACTTAAAATAATTTTGTTACTATAATTAACTTGATGGGTGTTAGGATCACTAGTCCAAACTTGGGTGGATTTATAGCCATCCATTTTCACTTCTTAGTGAATGAGAAACCTTTGGTTGTCCTACATTGGGAAAACCAAGGAGGAAGTTCATGCATTTTACCACAAACGTTCTATATAAGGAAAAAGAACTAGTGGATTGGATATGGACTTAGGAAATGGACTAGTGGGCAAATGCACACATGTGCGGTGCTTCGCACCGAAGCACCGCGGGCTTGCGGAGCTTGCATGTGCTTTTGCGTATGGTTTTGCTTGTGCTTAGCGTGAGCCTTGGCGCGACCCTTGGTGCGACCCTTGGTGTGACCATTGGTGCGACCATTGGTGCGACCCTTGGTGCGACCCTTGGTGTGACCATTGGTGTGACCCTTGGTGTGACCATTGGTGCGAGCCTTGGTGTGACCATTGGTGTGAGTCTTGGCGTGACCCTTGGCGTGAGCCTTGGTGTGAGCCTTGGCGTGACCATTGGTGTGACCATTGGCATGAGCCTTGGTGTGACCCTTGGCGTGACCCTTGGTGTGACCATTGGCGTGAGCCTTGGTGTGACCATTGGCGTGAGCCTTGGCGTGTGCTTTGCGTGTGCCTTGCGATTGGCTGCGAGTGCACACGTGTACCCATCAAATATTCAACGGGTTTATCTTAAAAATAAATATTTTACCGTTTTGAATTAAATGAAAAATAAAATCATAAATATTTTTTTTAATTAAAAATCTTATCGTTTTGTTTTAATGGGGATTTAATATTTCAAATTAAATTTTTCACCGTTTTAAAACTCAAAAGATTACTTCTCCTATAAAAGAACAACAATGCTAAGGTTTTCGTTTACCCCAGTCGCAGCCACTGTCCTGACGACTTTTCCCCTCTTCTTGCTTTGATTTGCGCACTAGTTTACTTTTATTTTTTCTTCTACTGTTAAGTTCACAACGGGCCAACGAGCTTTGCTAGCTGGGTTGGTATCAGGTGATTTTATCCTGAATTCAAGTTTGTCACTGAAAGGGTATAGCAGCATCTTCCTGAAGGTGTACCTAGCAAATATTGAGTTAAGGGCAGTCTGTTGAACATGCGACTTCACCTCTCTGTGCTTGAGTGTGTGTACTGCTTCATTCTAACCCTCCCTTAATCATCTTCAAGTTCTCTGTTGTTTGTGTTTCTCTGTTACAGGAAGGTACTTATCCAACAATCTTAACTCAATACCTGTGCAATCAAAAGATCTTCTGTAACAACGGCAAAGAATGATGTTGAGAGACCTCAAAAGTTTTCTGGTAAGGATTTTAAAAGATGGCAATCGAAGATGCTCTTTTTCCTGAGTTTCCACATGCTTGATGAAGTAGTATTGAAACCGTATGACAAAGCTCTGGATACTCCTGAATCATCCAAGGAAAAAGATACATGGACGAGAAATAATTATTTAGCAAAAAATCATATTTTAAATTGCCTTGAAGACTCTCTGTATGATTTTTATAATGCTAAAGAGAATTTTACTGCTTTAAATTTATGGACTGCACTGCAAGAAAAATATATAGCAGAAACTGCAGGAAGTAAAAAATTCCTGGTTGCACGCTTTTTGCAATACAAGATGATGAATGACAAGTCTGTAGTTGATCAGTTTCTGGAGTTGCAAAAATAATAAATGAAATAATTGCTGAAGGAATGGAAATCTCTGAAACCTTTCAAGTCTCTGCTGTGATTGAAAAACTACCAAGTTCATGGGCCGAATACAAGAGAAGACTAAGGCATGAAACTGGTGAGATTACTATGATAGAACTGGGCAAGAAAATACAAGTTGAAGAGTTGTTGTGCTCAAAGGACAAGAATGTCTCTTCTGCAAGAGACATGTCAAACAAAGCTCATGTGATCGAACACAAGTTTGCTTCACTCAGTCTGGACCACAACAAGCGCAAGCCTGGCTCTCAAGGAAAAGGTAAATTTCAAAAACCAAAGTCTGCTATTGGTAAGATTAAGGGAGCTTGTTATGTCTGTGGTGTGTCTGGCCATATGGCAATGCATTGTAGAAAACGCAAAGATGCGAATTTTAAGAAACAAAATGTAAACCTAGATGAAAGTAGTAAAAATAAATTTTCTGGCACGGTGTCTGAGATGAATTTAGTTACCAATGTGAGGGACTGGTGGGTAGACTCTGGAGCTACCAAACATGTCTGCGGAAGCAAGGATATGTTCACCTCCTACCAGACAGTAGGAGAGGGAGAAAAACTCTATATGGGTAATTCTTCTGCAGCACAAGTTACAGGAAAAGGAAAGGTTTCGCTGAAGCTTTCTTCTGGGAAAATCCTCACATTGAATGAAGTGTTACATGTACCAGACATCTGCAAGAATCTCGTTTCAAGTGGTGTGCTAGATGACAAGGGCTTTAAAATTGTTTTTGAGTCTGGAAAAGTGATTATCACTAAGGGTAGGGACTTTGTGGGAAAGGGCTATAAGGCTGATGGCCTTTACAAATTATCTGTAATCTCTTCTGAAATTAATAAAATTGATTCTTCTTATGTTGTTGTCTCATTGAATATCTGGCATGGTAGACTTGGTCATGTAAATTATAATTCAATGAACAAATTGGCAAAACCTGGCTGCATTCCAAAATTAAATTTGGAATATGAATATAAATTTGAAGTTTGTGTAGAATCAAAATATGCTAAGAAGCTTTTTCAGAAAAATGTCCACAGAGTTTCTAATCCCTTAGAGTTAGTTCACACTGACTTAGTTGATATGAAATCAATCCAAACCAGAGGTGGAAAAAAATGGTTTGTTACCTTCATAGATGACTGTACTAGATACTGTCATATCTTCTTGCTTAAAGGAAAAGATGATGCTCTTGAAGCATTTAAATTATATAAATTAGAAGTAGAAAACCAGATGAAAAAAACTGTTAGGTCTGATCGTGGGGGTGAATACGTAACCCCTATAGGAGACTTTTGTGCGTAACATGGCATTATTCATGAGGTAACTCCTCCTTATTCACCACAATCTAATGGTGTGGCTGAACGGAAAAACCGAACCCTTAAGGAGATGATGAATGCCATGTTAATCAGTTCAGGACTACCGCGAACTTGTGGGGGGGGGGGGCGTCCTCTCAGCTTGCTATATCCTGAACAGAGTGCCCCTTAAAGGAACAGAAAAATCACCGTATGAATTATGGAAAGGCAAACAACCCTCTTACGGATACCTCAAAGTGTGGGGGTGTTTAGCCAAGGTCTCTATTCCTCCACCTAAGAGGACTAAAATAGGATCTAAAACCGTTGATTGTGTCTTTCTAGGATATCCCGAGCACACCACTGCCTATAGATTTATGGTTGTGAGTTCCGATAACTCGGAAATTGGAGTGAACACCATTTTGGAATCTAGAGATGCTTCGTTTTTTGAAAATGTTTTTCCAATGAAAACTGAATCTCGCGTGATACGTGTAGATCATCTAGATGTCCCTTCTTCTAGCCATTAATTACCGGTAGAAGAAGATGAACCTGTTTATGAGCCAAGAAGAAGCAAAAGACCTAGATTAGAAAAATCTTTTGGGCCAGACTTCATTACCTGTTTAGTTGAAACTGATCCACAAACCTATAGAGAGGCCATGACTTCGTCTGAAGCTCCATGGTGGAAAGAATCCACTATTGGTGAGATAGATTCTATTGTTCAGAATGAAACCTAGGAAATAGTAGATTTACCTCCAGGGTGCAAAACCATAGGTTGTAAATGGATTTTTAAGAGAAAACGTAAGGTTGATGGAACCGTGGAAAAATATAAAGCTAGACTTGTAGCTAAAGGCTATAAACAAATAGAAGGTGTAGATTTCTTTGACACTTATTCACCTGTCACTAGAATTACTTCAATTAGGTTGCTAATTGCAATTGCTGCAATCCATAACCTAGAGATACATCAAATGGATGTAAAAACTGCTTTTCTAAATGGTGAATCAGATGAAGAAATCTATATGGATCAACCCGAGGGTTTTGTGGTGAAGGGTTATGAAAAGAAGGTGTGTAGACTTAAAAAGTCTTTATATGGCTTGAAGCAAGCACCTAAACAATGGCATGAAAAATTTGATCATGTAATGTTCTCTAGTGGTTTTAAAATAAATGAAGATGACAAATGTGTTTACACTAAATCTGTCAACGATGCTTGTGTGATGGTATGCCTGTATGTTGATGATATGCTTATACTAGGTACAACCTTAGAAATCATTAATTCCACTAAGAACATGTTGAATGAGAACTTTGACATGAAAGACTTAGGTCCTGCTGATGTAATCCTAGGAATGAGTCAATCTCATTATGTTGAGTCATTTCTAAAGAAATTTAACCAGTTTGATAGTAAACCAGCAAGTACTCCTTTTGACCCTTCTTGTAGACTCAAGAAAAACAAAAGCAATGGAGTCTCGCAACTTGAATATTCACGTGTCATAGGAAGTCTGATGTACTTAATGAACTGCACGAGACCAGACATTGCCTATGCAATGAGTAGACTAAGTAGGTATACCTGTAATCCATGACAAGAGCATTGGGAGGCACTTTTCAGAGTGCTGAGGTATCTTAAATACACTTTAAACTTTCGGTTGAGTTATGAGAGATACCCTGCTGTTCTGGAAGGATACTGTGATGCAAACTGGATAGCAGACTCAGAGGAGTCTAAGTATACGAGTGGATACGTTTTCACTCTAGGCTGTGGAGAAGTCTCTTGGAAGAGTTCCAAACAGACCTGTATCGCTCGATCCACTATGGAATCCGAGTTTATAGCGTTAGATAAAGCAGGAGAGGAAGCCGCTTGGCTAAGATGCTTTTTAGAAGACATTCCTCTCTGGCATAGGCCTGTGCCAGCTGTATCTATACATTGTGATAATCAAGCTGCAATAGCTAATGCTAAAAACAACAACTATAATGGAAAATCTATTCATATAAGGAGAAGACACAATTCTCTAAAACAACTAATCTCAACTGGCGTTATTTCTGTTGACTTTGTGAGGTCTAAGGAGAATATCGCGGACCCTTTGACGAAAGGCTTGTCCAAGGAGATAGTTAGTAATGCATCGAGGGGGATGGGACTTAAGCTCATCAATTAAAACTTGCCATGAAGGACACTCAACCTTGCTGACGGAAGATCCCAAGATCAAGGTTTTGAATGAGACAACTAATTTGTGGCGGGTAAAAATTAAACACTATCAGAGAATTATTTTCTCTGTCCCTTCCCTATGGTGTAGACGTGATAGTGTGACTGCAAGTGAGGATGACTTAGAGTAAAGTCTTAATGAGTTCTATAGTTTCAATTTAAGATTGAAATGGGGTGTAGCAGTTAACACTCTTGATAGAACTCACCTATCTGAATGAGGAAGTGGGTCGCTTCCTATGAGAACTGAGCTGATTCTCTAGAGCATTCTGAGAAACGGGATACGTCCAGGGCCAAAACGGACACAACGGCGTGAACTTAACAACATTTTAAGAGATATCTCGCGTAAGGAGTTATTGAAGAATCACATTAAACGATGGCAGTTCAAGACATCACGTTCACTGACCATCAAGTAGTTCCGGTGCTTCTCACTAAGCAAAGGTTCAATTCCAAATGGTCACCTATTGCTTAAGAGGTATTTCACGTTTTTTCGTTTTTCCGATTTTTCGGTTTCGTCATTCATGTGGGGGATTGTTGGAAATAAAAATGGTTTTATACTAAAATTAAGATTTTATTACTTAAAATAATTTTGTTAATATAATTAACTTGATGGGTGTTAGGATCACTAGTCCAAACTTGGGTGGAATTATAGCCATCCATTTTCACTTCTTAGTGAATGAGAAACCTTTGGTTGTCCCACATTGGGCAAACCAAGGAGGAAGTTCATGCATTTTACCACAAACGTTCTATATAAGGAAAAAGAACTAGTGGATTGGATATGGACTTAGGAAATGGACTAGTGGGCAAATGCACACATGTGCGGTGCTTCGCACCGAAGCACCGCGGACCGAGGGCTTG
Organism: Papaver californicum; assembly: GCA_023531435.1. Classification (NCBI taxonomy): domain Eukaryota; kingdom Viridiplantae; phylum Streptophyta; class Magnoliopsida; order Ranunculales; family Papaveraceae; genus Papaver; species Papaver californicum. The sequence continues at coordinate 3,279,607 of JAJJMC010003991.1, read as the reverse complement.
CGGAGCTTGCGTGTGCTTTGCGTGTGCTTTTACGTGTGCTTGGCGTGAGCCTTGGCGCGACCCTTGGTGCGACCCTTGGTGCGACCCTTGGCGTGACCCTTGGTGCGACCCTTGGTGCGACCCTTGGTGTGACCATTGGTGTGACCATTGGTGCGAGCCTTGGTGGGACCATTGGTGGGAGACTTGGTGTGACCATTGGTGTGAGCCTTGGCGTGACCCTTGGCGTGACCATTGGTGTGAGCCTTGGCGTGACCATTGGTGTGACCATTGGCGTGACCCTTGGCTGAGCCTTGGCGTGTGCCTTGCGAGTGCCTGCGAGTGCACACGTGTACCCATCAAATATTCAACGGGTTTATCTTAAAAATAAAATCATAAATATTTTTTAATTAAAAATCTTAACGTTTTGTTTTAATGGGGATTTAATATTTCAAAATAAAATTTTCACCGTTTTAAAACTCAAAGGATTTACTTCTCCTATAAAAGAACAACAATACTAAGGTTTTCGTTTACCCCAGTCGCAGCCACTGTCCTGACGACTTTTCACCATCTTCCTGCTTTGTTGTGCGCAATAGTTTAAAATTCTTTTTTCATCTTCTGTTAAGTTCACAACGGGCCAACGAGCTTTGCTAGATGGGTTGGTATCAGGTGATTTTATCCTGAATTCAAATTTGTCACTTACAAGGTATAGCTTCATCTTCCTGAAGGTGTACCTGGCAAATATTGAGTTAAGGGCAATCTGTTGAAAGGCGACTTCACCTCTCTGTGCTTGAGTGTGTGCTCTGTTTATTTCTAACCCTCCCTTAATCATCTTCAAGTTCTCTGTTGTTTGTGTTTCTCTGTTACAGAAAGATTATTATCCAACACCAAACCCAGTCGTTCATACAGTACCCATCCTTGCAGAGGATGAGCCCAGCTTTGTATCCACATTAACAGAGATAGACACTACAAGTTTACGAGCAAATGAGCCTTGAAAGAAAAGATGGATGATTCTCGTTTGATTGAGAATAGTGTGAAGAAATCTATATAACCTAGCAGAACAAGGTATAATGCCATACTTGCAATTAAAGATGAATAATTCAACCCTTATGGAATCAATTTTAGTCCCGAGAAGATAACTAGTTATGCAAAGAAGACGCTGGCTCAACAGCCAAAGCCTCTCTCTCACTCACACTCCAGGTGCTCAAAATTAAACAGATTCGAAGGCATAAAATGTACTCTCTGAGTTGTTCATTTTCTTCTAGCTCATCCACATCACCAATATTGTCATGATATTCCTGTCATGCATGAAAGAAAAAAAAAATCATATCGAGTATATTTCGTACTTTACTCCTAACAAAGGTCTTAACCTCTTATAAATTCTAATATTCTGTAACCTCAAAGGTATAGATGTACTCCCAGATCAGTGCCTCTGCTTTTTCCCTGAAATCCGTCGCTGCTCGTTCTTTACATCCAGCTCCATCCTCTGCTTAGGATTTTCTTGTCATGCATTCAAGATAAAAAGTTCTGATAAGTATGTTTCGTACGTAACTCCTACCGAAGGTTTTAGCTTCTAATAAACACTTCTATCCTCGAATCTATACATTCCTCCATTACTGTCTTTGCGATTTCTACTGATTCGCCTGCATTGTTGCCTCGATATGCCTGTCATGAATGAAAGATAAAAAATTCTTATAAGAAAGTTCCTTACAGTACTCCTAACAACGGTTATCACTGCTAATAAACCCTAGGACCCTAAAAATTTTAAATAAGGAAACACCATTGTCAACAGTTCCAAACAGAAAACAGTTTACCATCTAAAAATATTCATATCTTGATCTACAAACAAGACAAACTAAATAAATGACACAAGTTTGGAAGGCCACGTGGCGTTCTAGTTAACTGAAATATTTATTAGAATGTAAAATAAGGCGGCTATAAATGCAAATACTTGACACGAATGAGCAAACTAATTTGAATACATACTGAGAGGAAATTATGCACATGTTTGTTATTCTCTAATTTGTGATGTGTTAATTCACTTTCAATTCTATCTCGTATTGTACGATTCCAGCGAAGTAAAATAACTTTGAGTTAAATATCACATGCAATGGCTTTATACAGATAAAGATCAAAGCAAGAGAAGTAGATGGAAACACTCACTCGGACGATCAAAGATAACCAAGAATAACAACAAGCGACTGCATATTCATAACGGAGAAAAATTAGAGTAGAAAAGAAAGAAATATAAGATCTATAAGATAAAAAGAAACCATTCACTATGAAAAGAAAACACAAGTAAGACTGTTTTCATTTCCGTCTCTCATTAATAATATTTTGTCAAAATACTTATAAGCTCCAACTCTTCTTAGAATTGTTTATTTCCTATTTATCAACAAGCATAAGATGTAAAAGAATTATTTATTTATTTTGTGAATTTGACATCTTATGAAAGAAAGAATCAAAGTTATATCGAAGTTTCCAGACTGTTGGTTGTTCCTATTCCGGCATATGAACCTGGAATATGAGACTCCTCCAACAGAATCCGTTTTTCGCAAAAAAAAACAAACTATAAATGGACAGGGTTACATGAAAGTGAAACTAAATTCTTCTTATCTGCATTCAGTGAAATTAAAACAAAATCCGGCATAATGTTCCAAATTTTCTTATGATAACCCTGTTTTCTTGCATCTTTATCTAGCTTGTCTGCCACCATATTTCCATTTATGTGCACAAAAACTAATCCCAAAAAGTTTATACACGTCTGTAGAATTCTCAGAGCTTTAGTAATGATGGCTTGGTTTCTCTAATTAACTGCATTTCCTTTTCATGTTGCAAAGTATATTATGCGCTGGCAGTCTCCTTCTACCCAAAAATCTATAAAATCCATACTCTATGCCCAAGCAGCAGCTTCTAGCAAAGCTAGTTCTTCTGCTTCTTCTGGACTGGCTGCATAGATGGTCCCAGCTCCAACTGTGATAGATGTACCTGTATCAGTTCTAAAGAAGCATCCACGTTAAGTTTTCTTGTTCAATTTAGGTGTCTTCTATTGTTTTGTGTTTGATAGGTCTCTTGTAGTTTTTGTCTTCTGATCTATCAAGTCAGAACTTATAGAAGTAGGAATTGACAAGAAATTGATGTGTCTTTGGATAGATAGATATGCATGCAGGCTAGAATTTGATTTATTCTGAAAAATTCATAGACATCTCTCTTTCCAAATCATCCAGCATTTGGTTGCCACAATTTTAATCATAGTCTCATTACTTGAACCTGTTATCCACTTAGAGTAAATTTCTATCAAAGGAGATTCAGACATAAGATCAAAATGCACATCAGCTAAAGGAGGTAAATTCCAAACAGATCTAGCATAAGAGCATTCAAAAAACAAGTGTTTTTAAGATTTAGAAGGGTGGTTATAGGAAACACAATGTTTTTCATTGTTAATAATTACTTAGAATGGAGAGGTTGTAACTAAAAAACCTCAAATTGCTGAGGAACTAAGAAATTATCGTTCTGATATTTTTAGTATCTCTCATTCTAGTCAAGATGAAAACCTTTTAAAAATAGTACCTTCTGCAATCTCTGGCACTGATAATAAAATGTTAATGAGTATACCTAATAAGATGTAAAAGGATTAGTTTATCCAAATTTTCTTTGTAGTTGTGATATTCATAACTATGACGACAACATCAAACCAAGACTGCAAGAGCAATGCTGACCTGAACCGTGGAGAACCCATATCGCAGTTTTAAAGAGCTCAGGATGGTCCAGCTGTAATATAATATGAAAAGAGAGAAACAAGGGAATAAGAAATTTGACATCAAAACATATAACCTTTAAGCTGATATCATGAGGGAAAAATGACATGGAAAGGAGAGCAACATGTTTGTCTTTGAGATGATTCGTCACTGCTTCAGCTTTTTTGGAATATCTGCACGATATTAAGTTGATCAGGTGCCCTCTAAGGAATCTCACGAAATGTCAGACATCTTAATAATTTAAGAAGAATAAATTCAAAATACAACTTCTAGCTTTAATAAAGGAAGAGCGTGACTTAGACAACCAAACAGGTAGGGTATATTACCGTATATAGAGCTGCATAAGCGAGGTGATTCTTTTGAAATCTTTCTCCTTAAAAAAAATTAACAATTTATCTTTTTTCGTCTTGGTAATGCCACCTGAACAAGATAAGATATCTGTCAGTGAATTTTAAATGTTACTTTGAAACAATTCTTGGTGAAGATGAAAGCAGGAAAGGTATTTAAACCAATGTTTCTTCACATAGAAAAAAAATTACATGAGAATACAAGACTAGAATATAGCTCATAACAAGAAAATAATTGATTGCCAAATCTTAGACATGAGGACCCCAACAAGAAGCTTGATTACAACCTTTTCAAATACCCTGCCGTGAATATCATACAATTTCCAGAAAAAATGAACATATATTCCCTCCATGAAAATATCATACATATTGCAGAAAAAATTAAGTTAATAAAATGCAGTTGTTTGTGCATGGAGCAATCTGGCCATGTAAAAAAAAGTAATAATTTGAGAATCATCTTGTTTTTCTTCTTAAATAAATCTCAACGAGACCCCTTTCAATCTCTTTCTGTTTAGATGTAAAGAAGTTTTGGTCAAATATTAATTTCTACAGAAGTTACTCCAGCACAAAGTAGTTAAAATCTTGAATGTTATCTTTCCATATCATTCATATTGACAAGTAATGTACATTTTATTTATTGTTTATCCGTTATTAGGTATTAAAAAAACTTGTAAAACAAATCATACCAAAATTTGATAGTGTATTCATATTATCTTAACATATTTATTATGTGTACGTATTAATATTAACTTATAATTTTAAGAATCTGTCTAATATGTTAAAAACACAATATCAAATAAAATAAAATCAAATCTTGAAATAACTTTTTAAAAAATGTAGATTACTTTGAAGCCGGGAGATTTACTCATCTGGTGGGTAGATACAAGAAGGTACGACTTACTTTGAATTGTCTTTTGGCATCTCTGGAAGGAACGAAAGAATCGAATATTTGGTGGAAAGGCTAAGAGTGTGTATAAATTAAATTTGCTTATTAAGCAAACTCTGTTTTTTTTTTGTTGTTTAATTAGGAAGTGTTTAGAGGTATAAATGTATGTCAGGTCTTATTTCATTGGGAGTCTGTGTTACACATACATAGCTTTGTGTGTAGAATGGGCTCTTGGCTGTGTTACCTTTTTTTGCTTTACCAAAAAAACTTAGTTAAAAAAACGATTTCATTTGGTATATAAATAATCGACACATTGATTAATCGCCTCAAGGACCTTAGCATCTCAGAAAATATTGTTTATTATTGCAATTTTCAAGTTTTCATCCTTGAATACAAGTATTGTAGATAGATTCATTCATCCTATAATAAAAGTTACTCCATATCCACCTTAAATATACAAAGTCATCCTCGATAAGGTAAAGAATCTTCAATTTTATTGAACTTATACCGAACTACTATACTATCATTACTAACCAATTCTTCTTCTTTTTCAAAATTGCATTCAGCTAAGGTAGTAAGATAGATTTTTCTTTCCAAATTATGAATTGTCCCTACATCTGCCTACCCTCTAACTTTGGCATCAACGCTGACTTTTCCCCTTTCAGAAGCTTGTGTAATAATGGTGAGGCAGTATAGTTACATCATCAGATAAACTTAATCCAAGAAGATTAGATGCATCTAAGTACTCACGTATATGTTCCTTATAAGAGTCATCATAATCTCACATAAAGACATACCCATGAAAGTATAAAATCTTTCCATTTGACTCAACTACTCTGATATAGTGAATCCCATCTTCTACCATACCCAAAATAAAAGAAGAAAATAACTTCTTTTTTTCATCTAATTTACGAAATCCCAACCATTTCTTAATCTTTATCATCGTCTCTTTACATTTCTCAGCTAATTGATAAATAATTACAAGAAGGTGAATATGGCATGTTGTTTGGTTGGAAAAATAACATATCATTATACTTAGTGATAACTACAATAATACCTAAAAATATGGGTAAACACATATTTTGAAAAGTTTTAGGTGTAAAGTTTTATATATGTGTAAACACTAATTTTTTATTACTAGAGTCAACTTCGTTAGGTTAGACTAGGAACACATAAATGCTAAGATTTGCTCTTATTACTCATGAAGAACCTGAAGACATATCGTATAAACGAAAACATCATCCTTCAGTCAGAGGTTAGTAACAATAGACTTGACTTGTTCCATTTCTATCATTCATTCTTTCAAGTCAATATTTATTAAAAACATAACACACGAAAAAAAGTTTGTTTACAATGACTTTAGTATTGGTGACTTGGTTATTATACTATGATCAAGTATCAAGGAATGATATACTAGTTGTTTTATACAACTTGAATATATGGAGTTATGAAATATAGTGTATCTATGGACTTCGTAGAATCGACATAACACTAATTGGTAAATCATTATTACTTAGTGTGTTGAACTTCCGATTGAATCCATACCTTGGGATTGTGTTTAATTACATAGCTTAAGGGAGTAGACTTGTGAAACTTGTTTCGTAGTTGAATAGGCAATTCAAGGGATCTTTACTAGGACCGATCCCCAAAGGAGTATATATACTAGGAAAGATCCTTTAGGTGGACTAGGTCCCGGGGTTTTCTGCTAAACAGTTTTCCTCGTTGACAAAATCTTATGTGTCGTGCCATTACTTTACTTTCTGCATTATAATTATTGTTATAGTTATAATTATTTAATTACATTTGTATGTTAATCCACTTGGTAATTGATCCCATAGTTTTGTTCGGTTTTGAGCTAGAACTATTTACCAAGTTACATCTTGTTGAAGTAATTATTTAGCCATTATTGTTCTGGTAGAATTACACAAAGAGTATAATTTTTTTTCAGTGATTGTTTACTGAGTTTTCAAGAAAGGTAATAATCTTTCTCTCATAATTCATCATCATGTATTTTTATTGTTAATGTATTTCGAACTTTCTTGTTCTATCGCAGTCTTGGGGGCTGGCATCGTCAAAGTGATTCAATTAAAGAGGGATTAAGGAATGATTTTTTGGGTTCAGTTGATAAGAGTGTGATTCTGAGACAAACATAATTTTTTTTTCCGGATGATACATATAATGTATATCCACTAATCATGGAGTTGTTCTATTTCGGGATTGAAGTTGGACCAATTGATTTCACTTTCAGGGGATGAAAAAATTTCGTTGAAACATGATTTTGAAATAGCCATGAGCAAGAAAGTACAAAAATATTGTGATTGGGCCAGGGATATATCTGTTTCTATTAGTGAACAAGCATTGTGTGATGAACTTCTAGCTTTGGAATGGTGCACCATCCAGCTGCTTTCGATGTCTTATTATTACAGGTAAACCAAGACTGTAATAATAAGACTGCTTTATGCTTAACTTACCCAAACATATTCAGTTTATTTATATGCTCAATTTGGTGACTATGAGTTTTTAGACTAGAAGACATGGTAAGCTGGAAATCCCTGCAACGTCAGCATCGAAATAAAAGAAAGAGAATAAAGATAAATCTAAAGCTAAACAAATTAGAGAAGCTTTAAAAGAGGTGGAAGAGGTTGATGTCATGCACGTGAAGGTATCAAATGAAGAGAACAGAGACGAATATAAGGGGGCATTTGGGGTCGCATGCCCCCATAAAATTTTGAAATTAATAAATACATGTATTTTTTTTTAATAATTTTAAAACTAGTATTACTCCTCTTTTATCTAACTACCAAAACCAACATACAATTAAGAATTTTTAGTAGATTTCAGTTCCTATTTTTCTGGGAAAAATAAAATTTCTTTAATTTTATTTTAAAGCAATTTTTTATAGTAGTTTTTAAACTCCAATTTATACGAACCATATGGTGTATTTTAATTTAGCTTAAATTGGTCTATGATATTCTTCCCTCTGTGTCTTTGTCACTGCCAACTTTCACTCAATTTCCTCTTATCTTTTCTTTATACTAAACTTTTAATTTTTACTAAGATTGTTCATGGTTTACATAATTGATGTCTTCCATTACTGATTTAACAATGAACTTAGGCATATTGTCATTCCAATCTTTAGAGATTTTAAATTTCCCAGCATGCTTTGCCAACTTATCAACTGGCTTATTACAAAGTCTATTAATTTTCCTACATGTCCAAGAATTGAAATGAGATAAATGAAATCTAATGTCAATAGTAATATTTTGATGTTTCCACTGTAAACTTGTTTCTGATCCATTTATAGGCGCATCTACATTATCTGAATCACTATCCAGTGTGATGTGCTCTAGTTGTTGAGATTGTGCCCAGTAGACACCTTCCAAAGCTGCTGCATGCTCGGCCTCCTCATGATTTAGATATCCATTTTGGTAGATGCATCTCGAACCTTGGTGAATCCCTTCGAAATTCCTATATATTAGACCAATTTCACTATCTTTAGTTTCAAATTAAAAAAAAAAAAAACCACATTATATAGAAATGCAGGGTTCAGGAGGGGGTATGTAACAACACAAAAAATTTCTATTTTTGCCTTCGAGCCCGAACTCATCCTATTTAAGTGGGAAGCTAAAATCGTGTGGTGTGCGCGTGTGGTATTAGTATCATATACGTATAATTATGGTGAATGCCCTAAATCCAATATGGATCTTTAAATAAATAGATTATCCTTTAGTAGTATTAGGGTGTTTGATTAGTAAAAACTATAAAAATCTTTAGAAATTTTATAGCATGCCTGATACATGTTGGCAATGAACAATTAAGGATAATTTCGTTTATTTACAAAACCAACTCTAATTTCTTAAAAGACAAATCCCACTTTTCTTGTCCCTGTTCTTCCACTTTTGTTTTCTCTCATCCAATTTCATCTACTGATTTTTACAACAATCTCAAGCAAGAGGATGTTTTGGCTTTTAAGCAACCCACTCTCCATTTCAGCTAACAATTGTCTCGCAAAGGTAGGGGATTCTTTCCCTTTGAACTATGAATTTCAATTGCATAAATTAATATATTGGTGAATGTTTAATCAAATTTTGTTTGATGAATGTGTTTTCTGTAAAACGATGAGTGGGTATTCGTAGCATCGTATGATTTTGTGTCCAGTTATATTTTTAGTGGAATTTCTTGGTCTAGTTGAAAGAATATAACAACCCTTTAAATCTTTATTTTTACTGAAAAAACTCAAGTCTTAGTCTTGCTGTTTGATTTGGTGCTCCTTTTACACTTTCTCATTTGATTGGAAATGACGGGATCAATTAATTTCTCTGTGGTTTAATAGTTTGCTAACTGTTTGAAAAAAAGATCCAATTGAGTTTTCATAAACTTTCTATTTAGTTTTTGATGAATCCTCCTTCCATTATCAATGTCAATATTTTTATGATTCTGATGTTTCTTAGTGCAATTCGATTTGAACGGACAGTAGCTTGATTTGTTTCCATGGGTAATCTGTTAAATCTTTTATTTTCACCAAAAGGGTATTTATGAGGCTTATAATCTAAACAATGTTATTCATGATTTTTGGTTTAAAATGATCCATGCCTTTTGTTGATTCTTGCACCACAGGAAACTTGTTTAAAATCTTACTTTTAGTGTGTTCATTCCTTGTGTATTTAACTGTAAATGATTTCAAACTTCTATAAATGATTTATGAAGAATAAGAATGGTTTTAGGTAGTTCAAATTTTAGTTATCATCTTAAATCTTGAGTATACTATTTTCTTATTAAACTAACCCTTTTAAACTGTTTGTTAAAATGATCAAATGAGTTTTGTATTTGAAATTCCACTCATAGCTAAAGGCTGAAATTCTTTGAACTCATTTTATAGATTTTCTTTGTTTCACTCTACTGGCTACCTTGTAACTCAAATTTCCCAACATAAAAATCACTTTACTTTGCATCATTAGCTTAAATCTTTCAAATCCATGTTTAAGAAACCCAGCTGGAAATGTTTACTGCCATAAATATGAATCCCATTGCTTAATGATTTTTGTTATGTTTAATCAATTTCTTCGTCACTATTAATGTTTGAACCTGTGGTAGAATTTTATGAGTTGATTTATTGGTATACATCCAAATTGACGCCTTACCTTCTTATTATGTAATGCATACTCGTTTTAATGTTCATCGAAGTTCAGAGTTACAGTCTCGTCTTGGAATTTACTTGCGTTTGCCACAATCGGTTCGTTGAGCATGTTTGAAATGATTTTGGAAGGCTACATGTGAGTTTGTTAGGCCCATAGGGGCATCCCATTACAATGGCTACCCGCGGAAGATCGTCTGGGACGGGGGCTGATATCCGACTATCCTAACATTAGAGACTGGTCCTCACAAGTAGCTTATGTGAACTTTTTCACCATCGGTTAATGAATATTACATTTCTAAAGTTTCGAATGAATATGGAATTGTCGCTATACACTTCTGAATTTGGGCGTGCTCACTTCTTTAGTTTGATTTACATTTCGATTGCTTAAACTTTCGGTATATTATCTCGTAACCCCTACTGGGCTGTGGCTCACCCCGTTTGATTTTGTTTTCTCACAGAGTACGAGGCGAGGTTGAGGCAGTAAGCTTGGGAAGAGCTTGCGGCACGAAGCGTTTGAGCAGAAGTTGGTATTTTTGCTTTCTATAATGTGTATATCACGGGGTATCTGGGGTAGCTAGTTTTATGTTGCTTTGACCCATGTTTTTTCTATATTTTTCTGTTTGAAAATCATTTGCATTTCTATATTTTTCAACTATCATAAGAGTTGAATGGACGTCAACTTAATGCTCCACTAACTATGTGTGTACTCAGCAGTTATCGAACTGAATGTTTTCATCTTAAATTTCATCTTATATTTAATTGGTTCTTGTATAATTATTAGTGTACTTTGTTTCCTCTCGTCCATATAAGTTGTTGCTTTATGAAAATATTATTTGATCTTTTCAATTGTTTCATTTGTTTGTACTTGAACTGTTTGGATTATGTACATATTTTCGTTGCCAAATTCTCATGCCACTTGAGATTTAGATTTGATAAGGCTTCTTTATGTGAAGCATTTGTTTTAAGTTTAACTATTATACTAAATCAATGTACATCAGAATTACTATACGAATTGTTCTTTTTGTTAAAAACTTCTACTAGTCCAAAATGTCATTTCCTTACTTAATTTCTGTGGTATCCAACATTAAGATATTATAAGAATTTTCTTTGACCTTGCTGTAACTTACGAGAAGTGATTTTCAGTATTCATTTTCATTGCTTTTATTGGCCTTATATCCATCATTGCTTGATTTCTGAAATGATTGTATTTTTTTTTATTCTTGTATTTTTATTAAATTTTCGGGTGATGTATCGGAGGATTTCGCCTTTCTAGATGGGTTAAAATCCAACTCATTAGATGGAATTTTCTGGTCCGTCACAGGGTATCTAATGGCTTTCTTGTTTATGAACTCCAGCACTATGATCACTAGAACCAGAATCAGAAGTATTTTTAATGTGTTGAGTAATAATGTGAATTCTTTTTATTGTTCTGACAGGATTAGGCTTGATTCCTTAAAAAACACATTTACACCTTTCCTTCCACACTTCCAAAACTGAACAAGATATTTGAAGAATCCAATCATCATCCAACACAGAATTGCTTTGACTTTGTGGGAACCAACTTGAAATCCAGTTATTTATTGTGCTATGATTATGCATAGATCTTCTGCAACCTGGTATAACTGTATACATGGCTTGAGCAAACTCACAGTTTATCAGGATATGCTCTGTGGTTTCCTCTTTTTTTTTTGCACATAAAACAAATAGAAACTCCCCACCAATATTCCTCATAACTCTGTCACGAGAAGTAACATCATCAGTTAAGCATTTCCATATAAAAAACTTAATTCTAGGCATAGTATTCATACTGCAGATCTCTTTCCATATAGTTCAGTCAGCAATATCTTTATTTGGATTATTATTTTTTAGCTCAACCAATTTGTCATATGCTGATTTAACTGTAAAAAAACCATTATGGGTAAGAGTCCAAACCAGTCTGTCTTTAACTCTCCTAGGAATTCTGATTTGCAGAATCACGACATCAACTTCATCTGGAAACAAACTCTTAACAAGACTTGTATTCCATAACTTCAGCTCCTCATCAATAAGATAAGAGACCGTAGTGTAATCTGTCCAATTATTAGGAGCATTATTTCTAGGTATCGGTTGACCATCTAAACCAATTACCTAATTATCTTCCCATATTAGAATACTATTGCCATCATCCACCTGCCAGAAGCTGAATCTTTTAATGAAATTTACACTCTTGAATAAACTCTTCCAAGCCTATGTAGCTTCCTTTTTCTCTTTGACATGAAGTAGAGTGGAATTAGGAAAGTATCTAGCCTTCAAAGCCTTGGCATAAAGTTGATCAGAGTTGGTGCACAGTCTCCAAGCCCCTCTTGCAAGTAAAGCATCATTAAAGCAGGCTAAGTCTTTAAACCCTGAACCCCCACATGTTTACTTTTACATAGATGATGCCAAGATGTAATGTAAATACCTCTGCCACTTTCTTTCATCCACCAGAATTGTCGTTGGATTTTGTCCGTTTCAGAGATAGTAGATTCAGGAAAGTACTCATTTGATGTAGAGATAAAAAGTTAAGGACATACTTCATAATAGTAGATCTTCCAGCCTGATTTATATACTTACCTTTCCACTTGTATACCCTTTTTTTTCATGTTTGTAACAATACCAAAGAAAACAAAGAAGGAAGAACTTTTTTTTTCAGTTCAAGAATAAAGGTAAACCTAAGTATTTTTCTTCTAATTCTATTTCAGTGACCTTGAGTCTTCTAGTAAGAATTCTGCAGTGCCTATGATGAAGATTCTTGGAGAAGAAAACTGAAGATTTTTGAAATTTATTTCTTAACCTGAGCTTTTGCTAAAAGTAGCAAAAACTTCAAGAATATTATTAATATTAAGGAGATTTGCTTTGGTAAATATCAAGCAATCATCGGAGAACAGAAGATGAGAAACTTGGGGTGTATTTTTGGAAATTTTAATCCCTTGAATTTTCTTAAAATCTCCAGCATGAACAAGAACCCGAGTAAAAACTTCCATATTCAGAAGGAAGAGGTAAGGTGAAAAAGGGTCACCTTGCCTCAATCCTCTTGTGGGATTGATAGGCTTATAGGGGGACCATTTAAATGAATTTGTATTTCAGTTGTACTAACACATTGAAGAATAAGATTACACCAATTGCTGTCAAAACCCATTTGAAGCATTACCTTTTATAGATAACCCACTTCACTCTGTCGAACGCCTTTGACATGTCCATCTTCAAAGCCATGTAGCCTTTTCTTCCTTTTTTTTTTCTTTTCATAGTGTGAATAAGCTCTTGTGCAAAAATAACATTATCTGAAATTTGTCTCTTTCTCACATAAGCCGCTTGTATTGGCGAGATGATTTGATTAAGAAATGGTTTCATTCTCAGTGCTAGAATCTTGGAAATAAGCTTATATGTAGTGTTACATAAAGCTATAGGTCTGTAATCTGCCGGTTGTTGAGGAGCTTGGATCTTAAGAATTAAAGTGAGATTAGTTTTATTCAAACTTCTTGGCAATAACTTAGAAGTAAAGAATCTCTACACCATCATAATAACATCATCTTTAACCATCTCCCATTGGGTTTGAAAGAATCCAGGTGGATATCCGTCAGGTCCCGGAGCTTCCCAAGGATTCATAGTTTTCAAAACTCTATATATTTCACCTTCAACTAGAATCCTTGTTAAATGGACATTTCCTTCTGCAATTATTACATTGGGAATTAGAGAAATAAGTTGCTCATTCACTTCTGGATATATAGTATTAATGACATTTGGAATAGGATGATTTAAAATCTCTTCCATACCATTTTTTTCTGTGCACCAATTGTCTTGTTGATTTCTTAAAGAATCAGTTATGTTCCTAATTTTCCTATAGTTTGCTATAAGATGAAACTGCTTAGTGCTATCATCCGATTCCATAGAATTATCCCCTCCATATTTTTGCCTCATGTACTGCCCTTCTCTATGCCTTCATTTTTCAATTTGTTGTTCAACTTCAATAACTTTATCTGTGTTGTTAGAAGAATCTGAATTTTGAAGATCAGTCATAGTAGCATGAAGGTGTTACAGATTCTCATGTATATTCCCAATTTTTTCCTTGTTCCACTTTGAAATATTCCTTCCTGTTATGTAAAGCTTTTGATGTAATCTGTAAGCTGGAGACCCATCAACTTGATTCCCCCAAGCACCAGAAATTTGCTCCTTACTATAATTATCCCTTAGCCACATCTCCAAAAAATTCCAACCACCATTCCCCATGTCTGTATTTGTGTTAAGATCGAGAAGTAAGGGGCAATGATCTGAACCCAATTGAGGAAGATGAATGACACTTGAATCAGGAAATTGTAATAACCATTCTGAGATGGCCATGGCTCTATCCAATCTTGACTTGATTCTACCAGCACTATGTTTGTTTCTGGTCCATGTAAATGGGTTTCCACTGTAGCCCAAGTCAGATAGCCCTGCCTCATCAATCAACTGCACAATACTTGGTAATAAAGAAGAATATGCAATATTTCCATTTCTATCTTCAAGATTAAGAGTGATATCTAGGTCCCCTATGAGGATCCAAGGTATGTCTGGATTATCACTACCTAAATCTCTTATGCATTTCGATTGAGCAAATTTTAAATGTGGGTATGGGGTACCATACATACAAGTAAGGAGCCATTCAGGCTTGGCAGGATCACTAGTAATTAGACAATGTATCATATTACTATCAAAAGCAACAATTTCTAATTCAAAACCATCCTTCTAAAGTAGAATAAGTCCACCAGCTAACCCTTGAGAAGGTACAAAGTGATTATTAGGATAATTCAGGGGCCTAACATAGTCAAGGATTTTTTTTTAATCTATTTTAGTTTCACACAAAAATATAATGCCAGGGTTATGCAGCTGAGCTAGGTCCCCACAGTGATTCCTAGTATATTTGTTTCCAAAACCATTGTAATTCCATGAAATAAGCTTCAAACCTGACATGTCTATTCTAATATGCACATATACTTTCAAACTATGAGAATGGAAATGATTAGACCAGAATAAACTTAAACCCAGAAATTATTTTAAAGTAGAATTAACAGATTTTATGCAGCTATAAAATACGAAATTGACAGAGTAATGTTGATTATTTTTAAAATACGTAAGTTTGAATTAGACAGTGTGTTGAGATTTTACTTGAGCCATCCCTGAAGTTTTTGCAGATTGTGTAACCCTTGAGGTGGTTTCATGTGTTGCCGAATGCTCAGACTGATTGCCATTTTTATTATTAGGGCTGCACAAAGGTCTGTTCGGCTTGGTTTTTGGTGGAACCCTGTATCTGTACCTCCCCATGGTCGGTTCTCAAATTTTGTACTTGTACCCTGTACCCTGTACCCTGGGTCCGGTTCCGGTTTTGTACCCTGTACCTTGGGTCCGGTTCCAGGTACGTACCCTGTACCCTGTTTTTTTTTTTTTTTTTTTTTGTTACATGATGCTAGTTTCCTGTATCCTTGAACAACAATTTGGTCATGAACTATTACAAGTTGTTAGAAATGTTCGTCTCCAAGTTAGTTTCTTCTTTTGGGAAGGGTGTCTGCAGAAGATCAGCACTTATAGACCTGGACCACCTGGTCACCTGTAAAGGTGTAAATAAGTAAAATGTGTACATTTTAAGAATCTGCAGCACATACAGACGTACTCTAATCTGGACCACCTGGTCACTTATCTATATGCATGCGGTGAAATGTTGCATCTACAAACATCTCCATAGAACTGCACAGAGTAGGTCAAGTTTCCATAAAACTAATGGTGTAGTAACGGTGGGAGTGTGCATCTGGAGAAGGGTGAACACAGAAGTCTACATAATTCGTCGTCTTAACTCCTACCAATCTAGATTGCACTATCCATACAGTTTACAGTAAGTTGTTCACCTCATACCATTACAGTGTTTCGAGCAATCAAAAGTGCAAGAGCGATATCAAAATCTCATATTCGAAGCTAGCATTAACTTTGGTGATCATAGTAACATACATGTAATGCGATAGAGACAACAACACAATACTTGCTACAAGCCTACAATAGTAACATCAGGTATCATACCCAAACTGACATAATTTTTTTTTTCATTTCAAACTGACATACCATTTCCTATCCTTATCACTGTCGACCACTTGGATGCTTTGAACTCTTAAAATTCCTCGCTTCCTGCAAATCCAGTCTTTCTAACATTACTCCTTATTCGAAAAACATGGTATGCAGATATGAGATATCATCAAGAAATGAGGACAATAATAAAAATTCAAGACTTCAAGCTTCAGTGCTAATACTGAGTTAATAAAATTGTGTAAATGCCATTTCTACAGTTTACTAAATTACCCAAAAAATTAAACTTTAATAGCAATTCTTAGAAACCCATATCTAATAAACAATCAAACCTTCAAAAAAATATCAAATTCTTAAGAACCAATAACACTTAGAAAGTTAGGGTTTTTATTACTTACAGGGATGAGAAGAAATGCAGAAAGAAAAATTGATACAACAAAAGAAACAACAGCACATAAAAACCTTCGGATCATGAAAGTGTTCAAAGTAGATGGATTTGGAAGACGAAGAATCAATTTCTATCCAGACGAAATCACCAGACCAGAGTCCAGACACTAGACGAAATCACCTCTTTTACGGACGAAATGAAATTGAAGTAACCTGAAATCATCTAACCTAACTTAATACACTAAAGACTGAGATTAAAACAATCATCAAAGATCAACGACTACTATACATCGGTTCTTTGGTCCGGTACATGTCGGTTCTGAGGCTTTACCTGTACCTTGTACCCGCTTGTACCCGGTTCCCATTTTTTGTACCTGTTCCCTCGGTTCGGTTTTTTTGGGGTACGGTTTCGTCGGTTCCGGTCTGGTTCTTCGGTTCCGGCCGGTTCCTGTGCAACCCTAGTTATTATATGATGGGTAATGTGAGATTAGGCTTGGGAGTTATCTTGATTAGTTTATTTCTCAGCCTTTTGCCTAGTCTTGCAGTATCATCCTGGTATTCCTCATTTGGGAGAGAGTTTTTAAAGTTAAAACCCACTAATATACCATCTTGAGGAGGAATAAAGAGTGTATCCTTGATTACTTTTCTGCTACTATGTTTTGGAATAGAGATTGATGGTTACTGAATCCTTTTTGCCACCTTCATATTACCAAAAAAATATGGTTTTTTATGTGTTATCTCCAGAAAAGTAGCAGGTGCTTTGCAGGATTCTTTAGATTGTCGAACCACAAAGCAATTGGGACAAACCTTGTGTGGTTGTTTTTCATAGAAAAAATGAATCCATCTTGTGACTTCCGTTGAGTTGACAACCAGAATTCCTCTTCTAAGTGGATTTTGAAGATCAATATTTACACACACTTTAATTGGATCACTTCCAACAGACATATCGTCTTCTAGTTCAATATCTATGACATCAACAACAATCTTCACCTTCATAAACTATGGTAACATACCCTTCAATTATATCCAGAAGCATTGAGTCACCCAATTAAGCTCTTTATAGGGACAACCTGAATAATAATCATGCAGAACCACCAAGTTACCATCTATGCTCTATGGTTTGTCCTCGAACACTTTGTTCAGTTGAATCCAATTTTTAAATTTAACCATTATGTTTCGATCAATTTCAATAACTTTGACATCTTCATGAGGAATAAAATTCTAATTAAATTTGATATTTTTTTCAACAGAAGCATGACTTACTTTCCCTTCTACCCAATAAGACAAACATCCCATTGATCATCATCATCATCTTCTTCTTCTTCTGCAGATTCATAGTTGTGTACCAATATTTCTGTGACATCTCCAAGTTCAAGAGTAATATTTTGAAATTTTATAGTAAGATCACTAATGCCAGTTTGAGATTTATTTTCCATACCTAAGATGGGATAAAAAAAATGAACTAGATGAAAATAGCTTGATAGAGTTTTATGGATTTTCCTGTGACTAAATGTTATGGATTGAAATTGATAGTCAATGATAGACTTATTCTGCTTATATTCTGGAATATTGATGGATACTCAAGTTGAGATTTCTGGAGATATATAAGGAACTAATGTAGCTGGTAATACACATCTTTTTAGGAGGGTGAAAAAAATATTCAAAAGTGTAACAGTATCTAAGATAAAATAAGGTGTGAGAGGCACATGTTTTGATTTTTGATTTTTGAAATGATATTGGTAGAAATCGGGTTTGACTCGAAATTATTCTTGAGCTTCAGAATCAACAATGGCATCAATAGAGTAATTTATTGCTTCAAAAAGCAAGTAAACAATAACAACAAACGCTACCTGAAAAAACTTTGCAAACGTCATTTGCACAAACGCCAATAAGGGAATACACAATCTAGCAAAATCCGAGGAAGAAACAAATAAGTTAGCTAGACATCAAAGATCAACAAATTAATAAAAAATATAGGCATAATGAGAATTTTTTTTTAGAAATCAGAGATGCTTTATCAATCTGAGATTTTGTAGCAATATTTAGCATCAACAAAAAAATTTAGAGTAGAATCCATATAGATAAAAACTGGACAAAATAATTTAGATAAGATATCTTCTACATAAAACAAATTCAAAACATTTATTCTAGAAGTACTTAATCATGAAAGAATCTAATAAAAAAATAATCGAATCTGTAGAAACGAGGATGTTCTTCAGAGGTTTTTTTTTCTATCTATTAAGTCATTTAATATAATATTATTTGAAAAAGTTCTACGTCTATAACTTTTAGATGTATGAATTTACCCTCCATGTATTATACGATTTTCTCTGATCTCATATTCTCAATTTATATATACAAAATTTACGGTATGAATTTTTTATTTTTTGCATACAATATTTATTTTATAATAGATAAAATTCCCTTTTTACGTATAAATATTTGTTAGTAGTATATTCTATTAATATACAAGTATTACAAACAAAAAAAGTTCAAAAAATCATGAAAAACTAGTTCATATTAATATGTTTATGTTATCTTAATATGTTTATTAAGTGCATTAATACTAAGTTAAATGTGTTTCATGTGTTAAGGACACAATTTCTTATGATATGAATTTTGTTTTTTGCATATAAACATTCCCAAATGAATTATTTTTTTACATATGATTATTCTTATATGATATAATACTTTTTTTTTGCATATGTTCTTTTTTTAGTCAGTTTGAACATTTTGGTATACATAAATTTATTTTTTGAATAACTCATATTAAAAAAACGCAAGCTTGAAATGCTACATGTTTTTAATGAGTTTGAACATCAGAATCATCTTTTCTACTCTCGTTATTTGTTATTTATATTTTTGATTATGATCTTCAAGAACAAAACATGCCCCTATTGAATTATTGTTCTGGATGAGAGCTTAGTGAAACCCTTAGAAAACCTCACCAAAAGCATAAAGAACCAGGAGAACAATGAGAAGGAAATGATGACGTGGATTAAAATATCAATATGTTAGATGAAGGCATATGAGGATTGATTGGATGGAGCATTCACCAGAAGGTAATAACGAATGCATCTTTTAGTATTAAGCCAAGTCATTAAACTTATTAAGGTAAGATGATGTTCTTATTTTCTTCTTCTCATATATACTATTGTGTATTATTTGTGTTGTATTGCAATATCTTCATTGAATGTGAAAAATTAGGAAATAAAGTACACCTGGATATGGCTGTGTTATCCAACAAGCTAAAAATGGTTAGAAGATTGAAGTATTAATGGCTTTTGCAGGTGGTTCCGCACCCGATTCTTCGCTGGTTCATGGATTCCTAGGTCTTTGTTGTGGATATAGGTAAGTTGTCAAGCACAACCTTCAACACATTGAAGTGTCTTGTGATTGTACAATAACGATTTTTTAAATTAAAAAAGGACTCACAATAGAAAGAGAAGTGGGTAAGTACATGAGAAGATCACGTAGAATGAATAAATTGATTAACACATCATTTCACTTAAGGCACAAATAGAGCATTTAGTGATGTTCCACATGTACAGAGGTGCTAATGAGGTTGCAAACCAATTAGCGCATCTCTGTATTACACCAACACATGAGAAATCTTATACACAAGCCGATTTTGACAAAGAGGACCAACTACTAGATATCAAGCTGCAAAAAATCAAGAAATTTATGGTATATGATGCAGAAGGAAGAGAATACCTCCCAGACGGAATGCCATCTTCGTGAAATATTAATGCTTGTTTTGTTCATGGAATCATGTGAGGTTCTTAAACTTGAAGAGTACCATGGCCAGTCCACATTTATACCACGGACATTAAGGGTGATTCTTATGGCTCTTTATGGTTCCTGAGTTCCGTGTAGGCCATAGGGAATACCCTGAGAGTTGTAAACTCGAAGGAGAGAATACCGACTTGTAAACTTCTTCTTTTTTCCTGATGCGCGAAAGCCGAACCTATAGGTAGGAACTGAGTACTAGACTTTTTTTGAGAATGCTCAGTAATTTTTTGATTAAAGTTGTTTTTTCTGTTCTCAGACTTGTAGTTTCATTACTTACTAAAATCTATAAAGATAAAAATTTTGTTTGTCATTGTTGTCTGATTGAATAGAGTGGATATATGGCCTTGCTTGGTAAAATTTATGATTATAGATAATCATAAACTGATAAATAATTTAGATATAATCATTTTTATAATAAATTTTCACAAACATTTTTTTTTTTCAGATAATTGATTATCTTAGAAAAATGCTCTCAAAGAGGAGAGAAAAGAACGATGATCTAGGTGTTTTTTTTTATTCCACTCTCTCTTGATAATTTAGAGAAAATAAGAAGAAAAAATCCAATTCAATTTTTTTAAAATAAATAAATAATTATGATAATTTTTAAAAATAACTTTTCTTTTATTTATAAAAATAATCGATTTTTTCAATTTTGATTAAAATAATCAGTTATTCTAAATTTTAACAAACACCCATATAATGGATTATGGATTTGCATAACAATGGGACATAATCTATTATAATAATCCATTATTATTATAAGTGTCAACTTTCAAACGATATAAGCTTTTTTTTAATACCATGTCATTCATGAGGTGTCAGCCTCTTGGAATTAACCTTGAGTGACCTTCCTCTAAGTCATAATAATTTGATGTATGTGAGATGAGAAGCCAGTGAGCCAACTGTAAGCCCATGATTTCTGCAGAAAGAAAATTTCTTCAAGGTTGAGTGTTGCAGAAAGAAAATTTCTTCAAAGTTGAGTGTTGCAGAAAGAAAATTTCTTCAAGGTTGGTGTTTGTATTTTCTCTATTATTGCTAGGTGGTAGAACATCGAAAATTGTGGTTGTATAATGTAACTTATGCTTAAATGTTATGCATTCATATTCGGTAACTCGCGAGTACACTGCTTGCGCTATGGGGTTTATTTCATTTATCTTTAGGTAAGAGTAATCCCAATGGGACTTGAAAAATCTCTTTATTTAATAGGCCAGGAGAATGGAAAACCCAGTTTTAGACAATGGGGATATTTTTTTTTCATATTTGAGACGACCATCTCACCTTGCTACGACAACGGCTATTTTCCAACAGCCATAAAACGGTCACATTTTCAAACCCTGTAAATAACAAACTAATTTAACTTCTTTACTAACACCAAAGCCAATCTTCTCAACAAAATTTCTCCACTAAAAATCATTTTAATTCTTATTTAACTTCTCTAAAAAATCAGAATAAATTTGTCTCAATCTCAAGATATTAGGCGACAAAAAAATAGAAAACCACCTCAAAATAAACCCAGTCAACTTATGCCGATAAAATAATCAAGTTCTGATGAAGAGAACAATCTCAATCTACTTTCTGATCCAAAATTAGCCAGAGCTCAAGGTCATCTTTCTACAAAAGTTGACCGAGATACCGCTGCTCAAAAACCAAGAGGTGGTTGGTGAAGTTAGCAAAGTTTATGCAGAGCTACCTCATGGTGCTAAAATTATTGTTGATAAATTTCCTTGGTTTATATTGTATCACATTGATGCGAAAAAATATCATCCCAAACTGATGTTTGTATTGGTGGAACTTTAGTGGTATACTACACACACGTTTCATTTTATAGACTTCAAAATATGTATGCAAAATATTTTGATTTATAGTTTTAATGCAATCAATACGAAGATGTAAACGAAACTAACAATTTTAATATTTTTACATGAATAACACCATTGTATTTGTATTTCCTACTTGGGATATCTTGCGGTGTGGGAGATGATGTTCTATTTGACCAAGAAAGTTGGTTAGCAGAAGACAGATATAAAGATAAAATTCTGTTGTACTTTACCGTAACAACAACAACGAAGCACAAGAACTTAAGAGGTGGTGGAATCCCTAATTCCGGTTTAAGGAAATTTGTAATTAACAAGTTACATGGGAGAAACTCTGATTCAGATGCATCTAACCCCGTCACGGATACATAAATTGCCAAGATTTTTATTTTATGGTTACTTGGTTCATGTTTTTCCCCAACTCAAGCACATGTGCTTAAGTAGAATGCATGGCTATAGGCATTACGAGATATGGAGGTTGACCTTATTTATGATTCGGGGTCCGCTATCTTACGCGAGTTGTACATTTGTCTCGATATCCCATCATTGGGTTTGTCAAGAATTAAGGGTGTATGGAGCCTCCTTGAGGTTTTTTTTTTGAAAGAAAAAGAAAAAATATTCATTAAGCTAAAACAAAGGAACAAACACATAAACAAAGACACAACTGAACTATGACTCAATACAAACAGAAACGTAAGAACTAGACTCAACTATATCCTTACTTAAATGACTAAAAATCACTAGAGGGATATGATTCCACCATTCCTGCATACAATTATTTAATCTAGAAAATTTAACAAGTTTATCAGCTGTTTTGTTTGCATTTCGATGAGTAAAACAGACTCTACTACTATTTAAACAACTAAGAAGACTTTTAGTTTCTTCCATAAGAAATTGATCCTCACATCTAACACTTTGATAAACACCATTAACATACTCCACCACCGCCTTATTATCACCTTCTATAATGATATTTCCAAGCTGCAACTGATTTTCCCATTTAGCAGCTTCATACATAGCCGACAGATCAGCTTGCTCAGCATCCCTAGCTCTGTCATTGAGCTAAATATGGCAATACATATCCTTTGGCTTTATATTAGTTAAAAAGAAATTTAGCAAGTAACTAATTATATAATGTTTACTTTCAGTTTTGGTGGTATACAAATTTTGGTGTTGGTGTACCAAGACTTTTAGACTACACCAAAAAGTATTCCCAATTGTAGTAAGGTACGAAGCCACTAATTAACTGACACAAAAAAAAAAACACTGCATAGGTAAATAATATGTACGTGGTGGAGATACCAACATATTATTAGGAACAAACATATTGTTATTTGGATGTCGTATAAGGATTTTGAGGAGATAAGCCAGGATGTTTCCCAAAGGATCAACGAATTTTTACTCTAGCGCATTGTGTTCTATAGTCCTGTCAGAGATCTTGGTGTTTATTATTATGGAGAAAGATGTGCTAGACAGTTAGTTGGTGCAGTTAGACAGACACACAAGCCTCAATTTATATCCATCGTCCTTGGAACGGAATACAGAAGAGTAAAGAGAAAAGGCTGGAAAAGGTATGAGACATTATTCACCCCTTGTGACGAATACCAATACGACAAATGGTTTAAATCGGTTGTAGAGACGATAATTGGTCAATTTTTTTTTACGTATCTATGGGATGGATTTTGCCGTAATTGGTAGAGCATTACCGAAAATGCCTTGTCAACCATCGCCGGTGATTCCATGTTTCATAAGTTACCCTTCAGCATGAGATTTGTCTTCATTGGTTCCTTCAAGAGGATCTTCTAGAGCTTCATTTCATCGGCTGGGTCTAATTCGTCAGAATTGAGGTGGGAGATAGACTCTTTTACCCTCTCTGGAGAGCGTTGGATACTTCCAATTGTCTCACAAGGTCTTGACCGTCCTAATTCGTATACAGGAATATTGTCCAGTCGTGAACAATTGGTAGAACAATTGAATCAAATATTGAGTTAAGAGATATGCATGGAAACCAGGCATCTCTACCAACAATAGATACGTAAAATGGGAGAGAGCATGAGCTTCAATCATAATTTTTCAATCCATAATCGAACTCCAACGTCCCAGGATACAATGGCATACTCACAAGCCAATAACAAGCCAATAACATGCTAAGAGAAAGCTATCATCAAGTCACTCAATAAAATCCTCAAAGTTATCAAAATTATAGAAGATCGTCAGACTTCGAAGACTCTCCAGCTCAAGGAATACATTAATAGTTTGAATCTCAAACTACATGATTCTATGAAAAGCTTGGGAGTCTGATACAGAGGGACACATAACAGAAACAGAATGTGAGTAGTTATGTTTATGTAAATTTAATGATATTGAATTAAAATTAGAACTAATCTATTTAGAAAGAAAAGTAATACTCTCTCCGTTTCTGAAAAAATGTTACTATTACATTTTTATTTTAACCTAAAAATAAGTCAATTTAAAAAAGTGATAATAATTCTTTTCCTAAAACGAATATAATATTAAATTTAACATTCAACTAAATTTATAACGTTTTGATAATAGTGTATGTACTTTTTCAACGACTCGGGTTTAATTTAATATTTGTAATTAAAATTAGAATTAAGTCTATTCATGTATACGGTTACATATATATTAGTCCTAATCTATTTAGAAAGTAAAATTTATACCAACTCCTTCAGTTGACCGTTCCTCGAGCAGTAATACGTGTACTTTCCAGCATCCCATAGGGTATCATATAACACTTGCATCCTTTTACACATTCCAAGAATGGGGAGTAGAGTTTGACCAAGTCTTGGAGTGGTACTGTTACCGTTAACAAAACAGAATTAACCCTTGTCCAGAAATTAATGGAGAAATACTCGTTCTTCTCCCTTCAATCCGACACTATCGGGACTACTCATTCTCCCTCACGTTCCCATCATCATCATCCCTCATTTCCAACCCCTGAATTAACTGCATTCTCTGTTTCACGCATAGAGAAAGGGAGAGATGAAAAAGGAAGTGGTAGTGGTAGGGGTGGTGGCGACACTGGCAACGATAACAGCAACGGTGGTATTGGTAAGAAGATGGAGAAGGAGTAGTGAGAGTCGTTGGAGACGAACACAACGTATTCTTCGAACATTGGCCTCGCAATGTGCAACTCCATTGTCAAAGTTAGAGCAAATAGCTGATGAATTGGTGGTTGATATGAAATCTGGTCTTTCTTATTCTGATGGAAGAAGTAAACTTCCTATGGTCATTTCTTACGTTGATTCTCTTCCCACCGGGTACGTAAATTTTCACTTTTCTCTATCTCAGCTGCAATTTTATTCATGCCAGTCTAATTCGTCACAACATAATCTGAACAAAATTTTCGTAGAAATTCAATATCTAAAACATGCATTTCATCAACCACAAACCTATTAGAATGATAATCCTAACTCAACTATTCAGTCAGTCGTATATTATTTTTATTCGTGTATTATATAGGGCCTGCTTGGTATTTGCGAAACTTCCAACACTCCAAATGCAAAGTTCTGTGCAGTAAATTTCACCTATTTGTATGAACTTTTACAAAATGGCTGTGAATTTTATGCCTACTAGTTACAAAATTGTAGTAATGATCGGTAACGGTTTATTTAGAGGATGGTGATCTACACGACACAGCCGAAAAATCATTTCATAATCATCAGAGAATGGTCAATATGTCATTGTCTCCGAGATTTTACAAGATTATGGGTTTCGCCTTAAGTTTTGTTATTAATTGGGCTTATTTAGTGTCATGACAAGGCTGCTAGACTGCTAGTTGCTTGCTACAGCTTGATTGGGCCTATCTAGCTTTGAGATTTTGATTTTAGTGCTAGTAGCTAGTGCTAATGCTACTTCTACTTCATCGCGTTGTTTTTCTTACAATAAATGCTTTCTAATTACGCTTATATCGACGACAATGGTAAGCAAAGTCTTTGCAAATATTTGCAGCTACGAAGGTGGAATATACTATGGACTGAATTTAATTGGAACTGAATTTCGAGCATCGCGTATTCAACTAGGAGGAAAAACAGCCCGTATTGTTAACCAAGAATCAATAACCATTCCAATTCCGCCACACTTATCTGTTCAATCTTCGCACCAGGTTCAACAAAGACCCAAGCTTAATTGTTGCTTTCATTTGCTAGTTCATATATTTCTATCATCATACACAAAACATTTTCAGGAAGTCTTTGATTACATTGCAATGGAAGTTGGCAAATTTTTTTCGACGTCGAATGAAAATTTCCCTGCTCTAACACAAGGACAGAATAAGAAACTTGGATTCACTTATTCATTTCCTGTGGATGAAGACACGACATCACTGGAATCCGGCATCAAGTGGAAAAAGTTCTCCATCAATGATCCAGTTGAGCTTACCAAATTCTCTTCTTCCAAATGTTTATTTTGATTTGTCTTTATAAAACAAATGTTTCTATGTTTAAAGTTGTTTTGGACCTAGCTGAGACGAACCTTACCCACAAATTTTACAAGCAGCCCCCAACCCTTACATGCTATTCTGCCTAAATTTGAGGTATACCGTAGTTTCATCCTCTAATTTAGCTTGTATATATGAATTCAGGAGGGAAAAGCTATGGTGGATGATATGAACAGAGCCTTGGAAACACATGGTGTAAACATGCAAGTTTCTGCAATGGTAATAAGTAGTATAAATATTTTAATAGTGGAACATTTCAAGTATCACATATATAGATAGACATATAGTATGTTTTTAGAGAAACTTTCCGAAAATGTCATAACATCTGAATTGCAATACCCATGTACTGGTGATAATGATGAATTCTTCATTAAGTTCTTATTTTTTAGGTGGATGAGACGGTTGGTAACTTGGTCGGTGATAGATGCTACAACACTGAGGTTGTAGCTGCTGTCACCCTAGCTATGGGGACTAATGCTGCATATATAGAGCAGAAAAGTGCAGTTTCCAAATGGAATGATCTATCGACAACATCGGCAGAGATGGTAAGTGACCATTCTTTTCACAAAATGATTGAACTTTTTTTAGTCATAGAGTACCTGCTACCATGCAACTCAAAATAAAAGACACGAAATAGTTAATCATTCCCACTTGAGTCAAATCTCATCCTAGTGAAGCAAACCCATATCCTTATGATGCTAATTGAGGAGAACCTTGACCGATACTTCTCAAAAGACTAGGATGTAAAAAAGAGGTTAGACTGTATGATTGCATAACCTCCACTCACATGGTAGAGTATGCATATTTGGGGCATTGTAAACAGCTAGTGGACATTGTTAATATTTATCGAATACATCAGTCCATGTATGCAAAATCTGTTTTCATGTTGCAGGTTATCGATGTGGAATGGGGAAGTTTCAATTCTTCTAATTTTCCGTTAACAAAAGAATTTGATGTATGTTTAGACGCTAAAAGTTCGAATCCTGGTGAACAGGTTGGTACCTTATTATACTCACTCTTATCAAAACGTGTGGATACTAATAATGGTCCAATATAAGGCAATATTTGTTTCTCAATATTCACCTATTTGTATTTTTTTAGTTTCAATTCCAATTGCTTTTGTAGATTTTTGAGAAGCTTATCTCAGGAATGTATTTGGGAGAAATAGTGAGACTGGTGTTGTTGAAAATGGCCAAAGAAACCGCTCTTTTTGGTGACATTGTCCCTCCTAAGCTAAGCAATCCTTATGTGTTAAGGTACGGACTACAAGTCTACAGCTTATATTGCCTTAATATAGTGTCTTATGATGAAAAAAAAATAAAAACCTGCATTGCGCCCAAATATAGGGTTCCTTGAAAGGCTTCAAATCTAAAACTTCTGATTAAGTGTTGGTTGATCTCCTTTTAGGTCTCCTGATATGGCTGCCATGCATCAAGATACATCAGAGGGCCGTGAAGTTGTCAGCGAAAAATTGAAGGAAATTTTTGAGGTATACATGCATATTAAATTTTGCATTTGCAGAACTGGCAACACTGGTCATTGTTTTTATTATTGTAAATCAGTGTTACATATTAATTAATGGAGTTTGAAATGCATTATTGTGGTTATAGATAACAGTTTCCACTAATGGAGTTTGAAATGCATTATTATGGTTACAGATAGCAGTATCCACTCCAATGGTAAGAGAGGTTGTAGCGGACGTTTGTGACATAGTGGTAGAGCGTGCAGCACGTTTAGCTGGAGCTGGGATAGTGGGTATTTTGAAAAAACTCGATCGAACTGATGCAACTCAAAAAAGTGTAGTGACAGTAGAAGGTGGCTTATATCAACACTATCGGCTCTTCCGAAATTATTTACATAGCTGTGTTTGGGAAATGCTCGGAAGCTCTGAAAATGTTGTTATCGAGAATTCTAATGGTGGGTCTGGAATTGGAGCTGTTTTTCTTGCTGTTTCAAACTCGAAATCTATACAAGTGAGTACTCCTCCTAGCTCATAGATACGGTTCATTTTGCAAACCATGAGCCGTTATATTTCTACGAAGAAGTGAGGCTTTTTTCTTTTTTTCCTTCTTAATTGCTACACTTTTTTTTTCTTGTATCGTTTTGGTTCAATTTTTATTCGGGGTGACAATATGATTATCATTAAGCTTACAAGTTACAAGAACTAATTCGTTGAAATGTATATTTTTGCCACATTCAATATGTGATTTTATTTATTTTTACCTGCAATGACTGTGCATTCACAGAAGCAACATTTGTTGATTGACCACGAGTTCTCATGCACCATTATTATACGGCATGGTTACGTTGGGCTGACCAAACATTCACTTCACCTGGTAAACTTGTAAAGCATAGTTATGATTGTCTGTGGATGCAGAAAGTGTCAAAACCCATGAGACGGACTGTGCCTGCGACTGCAGTGCTAGCGCTACTACCTAACCACCTCATTGATAACCTAGATAAATTTGGTCAGGACAATTTAGTTTTCTTTGATCAATCCAAACAATTTTATGGAAGAAAGCATATAAACAAAAACAAATTTAGACAGGACAAAATACGTAAAAAGAAAGCATATCCAGAATACGGTAAAGTATAAATCTTTGGGTTTGTTCTTTCTTCGTGTCCTTGCCGATGCTTGGGATGAGGATCAGCCATAATACGTGCGTAAAACCCCGTGGCCATGCACCCTACGTACAGAGTCATAGACAGAATTTCTTGTTTAAAAAAATAAAAATAAATAGAGACGAAGTTTTAATAATTTTGAGATGATATTTGTCTATTTGGGAATGATTGTAGAGCTAGAGTTGCATGTTCCACATAAACTAAACTCTTCATTTGCTCCAATCAAGCTTAAAAACGGTTGCGTGCCAGAGTATTTTATGAAGGTGATCGGGCAGGTACAGACTAAGCATTGGAGGCCTAAGCTCAAGCATTTCTAAAAGGATTCCTCCAATTGGCCAAATCTCTTGATCTTTCGGAAGTGATTTTAGAAAGCGACTTTCGATCAATGATGATTTTATTAATGACAACTTTCCATGACAGTTTAGGTTTTTGGTTTTAGATTGAAGATTTTTTTTCTTATTGTTCCTGGAACTTCAAAAATAAAACTTAAAAACGGTTTATGTTAAATTCGTGCTTCCAAGTTCCAACTAGGGTGAGAAGCCTCATCTCCCACTGGACCCACTCTCTTATGGTGCTTTCATACGCAGATGCAAGTCAATTCCAAATACCTCTGTGATAGATTGGGAAGAAAAAAAATCTACGGCTTAAAATTCCTTGCATTTTTTGGGTTGATAAGAACTATTTTGAGACTATTTATTTATGCCCATCCAAGTTTAGTTGTTATGGGCTGTTCTAATGGTGGTAAGAAATTATTTATACCCTTTTCACTAATACAAAACCTAACTAACCTCTTCCTCTTCTCATTTCCTTCTCTACCTCTTCTTCTTCTTCTCCTTTTCCTCTCCATTTTTTCTCATTCTCCATCTCGGTCAGACCAAAAATGGGAAAAAAAGTTAAAGCTACACGATCAGGGAATCCAACTATTGAATCTAAATCGAAGGAAAAGGAAAAGATGGTGAGAAAAGAACGTGAAATCATTGAAATCAATTCCTCTAAAAGATTCCAACGATATGACCCTCCATTAATTACAAATTGCTCAAAAAAGGTAAGTTTCATCGAACTTTTATGGTTTTAGTGATTACTTTGAAGAAATCATGAAAAAATAAATCTAGAGTTTTCTGAAACGACGCATAATCGGTAGCTATTTGGGAGATTTTCTCTACCGATTATGCATCGAGTTCTTCATTCTTGAAGAACATCATATATAATCGGTAGATCGACTTTAGTTTTATCTACCGATTAGGACTTGCAATTTGTTTCTGGATATTTATTTAAAATAATCGGTATATATAAAACAAACTTAGCTACTGATTATGTAATGCGTTTTGAGAAAAACCAGTTTTAGGACTAATCTCTAATCAGTAGATAATAAACGATCATTAATTACCGATTATGATACCTTTCAACACCAAGTTTTCTGTACAAAATTAAATTTAAATCGGTTTGTTAGTTTTTGTACCTAAACTATCGATAGCATATAATCAGAAGTGTTGTGATTGTAGATGTGATAAGAAAGGTTCGTTCAAGACTTGTGATTTTTAAACCTAATTTTAATCTAAAAGTAAAGAAAATTAAATTGAAAGTGATATCAATAAGATTAAAAGCAACCAGGACCTTGGATTCCACTACTACTCATGATTGAATTGATTTACCAAGATTTTAAGTCCTCTGTTATCTCAACTCACTAATAATCAGACAAATTTTCAAATTTTACTTGTAAACATTAAGCATAGGTCATCAAATGATTTAACAAAGTATAACCTATGACAAATAATTAAGAAAATCATGTGTTCGAATTAAAACTCTGCAAAAACAGTGATTAAGTGAATTAAAAATAAAGCTAAAGTAAATAGAAAAATATATTACCCATCAATCATGTGCAAGAAGCTTCCTCCATTGTTTTGGTTAGGTGAGAATTAGCTCATCATGTTAAACAACATCTTAAAAGATTGATTCATGGCTCAAAAGTTGTTTACAAAGATGAAAAGGAGAGAAAATGATTAAAATTATGATGCAACGTTTATAAGCGTTAGAGACTCTCTATTACAGAGCTAAATGTTTATAGTTCAAATTAAACGTAGCAAAGGAACTGTTACAACTGTTCAGAAATAAGTGACAGTTTTGAGCAACTATTGTTCTTCGTATTCTTCAGTTTTCTGCAGTAGCAGAAAACTTCTCTGCAGCTCTGATTCTTCATCTGCCTTCGATTCTTCCCCTCCAGAACTCCCCCAAACTTTCCGATACACTTCTCTATTTATAATTTAACAACACCCAGCTATAAATCTTCTCTCAAAAATCTTTTATTTATGATCAAAATCTTGGCAGCAAAACAATATCTTCTCGATGATTTTTTTTTTCTGATTTTGTTTCTTTTCTCGATCGATTCTGAGTTGTTATTTTCTTATACTCAAGAATAGAATTTGTTCAAAATCGTAAGGAGATAATATCTCTCCCTTTTTTTTGCTTATCGGAATATTGAATCAAACCCGAGATCTCTTTTACTTCCTTTTTTAACGAGATATTGTGTTGGACTCGAGTTTTTCCAACTTGTACAACTCTCATTAGTTAGGTAAGAATATATTGTTGTCTTAAACTACCGAAAATCTCATCAAATCTTTCTTCCAGATTCACGCAGAAGATAATTGAAGTTCTCGCCGAATTTAGTTTCCAAATTCAAAAAAGGTGGGTGTCTTTATCAATTTCTGGGGTGCCTTTAGTAATTTTCCGGGTGCCTTTAACACTTTTTTATCCAATTTTTTCAACAATGTTTATTTCCCAAAAATACCAACAAACACATAAAATAACAAAATTAGTACAAAAATGAGTTCTAACAATAAATAGAATTGAGACAAAACAGAAAAATGTGTCTATCAAATACCCCCAAACTTATTATTTGCTAGTCCTCGAGCAAATCTAATCTAGAAAATAAAAATCCTAACTTATTATCGCAGGCATCGCGATTGCACTTAGCGTGTGCAACAAGCCTTTAACCTCTAGGTGTCCCTAGTGGACGAGTTTTGTCATGTGAGGGTTTACAAGGGGTATACCCACAAAACCTTTACTCCAAACTCTAGCTACATGTGAACGATTGAGGATAGACACTAAACATGCTATTTAGTTGGCTACAAAATTCTTTGGCTACGGGAGGAATTACCCTGTTGTGAATCCAATTGATGTACACGAGTTTGCACTCGAGCGTACTAAAATTCATATATAATAAAACAAAGTACTACTCGGAAAGTTGTACAATGGACCACGATACTCGGAATCTAACAAACCACAATCACATAAATAGATTAAGAAGATGCGGATGGAGATAGAATTGTGCGCATGTGAACGTGTTTCCGAGAATATCTGTATGAACATCATGCCAAGATGAACTCTAATGGATTGAGATACGCACTCACTGGTATGAATCCTAATTCTAGTATCAACTCAGCTGGCATATACAAGGGCCCCAGAGGTCGATATATTGAATATTTATTATTTTTTTCCGAAACATGATTAGATCTTTTGAATCTAAGCGCATGCTTCTTGTCAGCAGATTACATGGTAGTTCCCATGGATCATGTGTTCTATGCTTGCTTAGGCGGCGGAGACAGGGAGAACACATACATATTTCTATCCAAGTGTTAATTTTTTTTAATTTTTTTTTGTCAAGTTTAATTAAAATATTGGGGCTTGATCTCAATCATTCTACTTCATCCTGACAACAATAAGGCGATACTAGTGTCCCACCAAATCACTTAGAGAAACAATAAAAAGAGAACGTTATATGGTGACGACTCAAAAATATGGTGACGACTATCATGTTATTTCTAACACCT
This sequence comes from Papaver californicum, assembly GCA_023531435.1. Classification (NCBI taxonomy): domain Eukaryota; kingdom Viridiplantae; phylum Streptophyta; class Magnoliopsida; order Ranunculales; family Papaveraceae; genus Papaver; species Papaver californicum. The sequence goes on along the minus strand of JAJJMC010003991.1, from coordinate 3,246,536 downwards.
GAACTCTGTCTTTTTATGAATAGATTATTTAGCTGGGCATATCAACTCCTATAAACAAGAATTTTGTTCCCATCTACTTAGAATGGTTAGTTTTATCCTGAATTGTTGACAAGTTTCTAAATTTTGGAGTTTCATTATTGTAACTAAAAGTTTCACTCTTACCCCCAAACTTAAATCTAACATTGCCCTCAATGTTCTAAAGAAGAAATTAAAAGCGTGAACAAGGAGAAACTGTTACCAATTGAAGAAAAGAGATAAGACATGATATTACCGTGTCGTATAAGCATGGGTTACCTCCCAAGAAGTGCTAAGCTTAAAGTCCTCAGCCAGACAACAAATAGCACAAAATGGCTAATCACCTTTCAAAAATCTTATACCAATAGTCGAAACAACTGTGGGTCAACAATACCAAATAGAGCTGCCACAAATATAAGATACCTGTACTGGATCAGACAAATAAACAAACTGAGCAAAACCTTGTTCAAGACAACTATATTTATCTTGGGTGGCCATTTGGGCTCCATATGAGTGTTAAGATAAACAGGTTCAGCCGAGCGACGGGTCTCTAATATTGGATTTCCTCATGGACAGTATCAGGAGGAACTGGTTGTGGAGTCTGAAGAAACTCAAGTAATACCTTAGACGTACACATCTCAAGTACCAAGTTAGGGAATTCAAATAGGGATACTTGACGATCAAAAAAATCATCACTATTCCCAAACTTAGGGTAAACAATATTCTCAAATGGACCAAAAACTATTGGTTGGATTCTAGGGTCCGTAAGGTCAACAAAATGCCCGACTTCTTTTTTGGAATTGTCATCAAAATCATATAATGGATTACCAAAGAAAATATCTCGCAAAGGATCATCAACTTCCTACGATTCACCGAAAGGTTCGTCAAATAATAGATTATCAAACACAGTGCAAGCTAAAGGATCACGAATAGTCCTACATGGCAACATCCTCACTCATATTTAAAACTTCTACAAGTCTATCATCTTCGTTTGAGACTATTATTCCTGAATCGTTGGACTCCAAAACACACATTAGTTTCGGGATAAACTTGTTCCTCTAAAACATTATCGTCTTCATAATAACAAAGAAATATTTCACCATCTATAGCAATGGTGTCTCTAGTTAAATCCTTTTCCTCTTGAATAGGTAAATAATCATTAATATTATTAGGATTAGAACTAGAAACACCATTATTATCATGAAGCCCAATTGTTGTAAAAATTTCATCGTCATTATGACTACGAATTTCAAATTCTTCATCAATACTTTCCTCATCCTAATAATAATAAGAGGATGATTGAACCTTATTTGAACAAGTAGTGTCTTCAATTCTAACCTCGTCCTCTAGATTAGGTAAATATTTGTCATTATTATCAAGGGTAAAATTGGACACACTATTTTGGCAATTAAGTTCATTTTGAGCAATATTAGTAGCTAACCGTTCTTCTTTACTTTTCTCCTCATCTAAATGTGAATTAATTTCACTGAGAGCGGTAGTTAAAGCTGCAAGTTCTTTATTTTTTTCTAACGACTCTTCATAAAATTTCTTCATTAACATCTCAGTCTTATATATCGACTCAGTTATCTGCTTGAGGGCCTTTTCTAGATAAATAGAACTAACATTTTCCTCAGTATAATATTGCTTCTTTACCCGTTTGTACGACTGGTGAGTGTGCGAGTAGTAATTGGGATCACTATGGTATTAACCATAACCTCCATAGGGTTGGTAGTGGTCCCAAGTACTATCCACACTGTGTTCATAGTACGGGTAATGTCCATTTTGAAATTTCGGTCGATAGTCATTGTATCGGTCCTCATAATACCATTTCGATATTTTTTTATTTTTTTTATTTTTGGTGCACGTGTAAATGCAGGTTCAACTAAAATAGGTAAGCTCATGTTACCTTAGCATAATATACCTACATTCAAAGACTGGTCAAAGGTACGAGGCTAAGGCTTGTGGCATTTCAGCTGGTAACTCTCATAAGGCCCATGGCACGGGTTCAACTTATTTTTCCACGGATTTTACTAAAATCGGTAGTCTGACGATGCAATTGGTGTGTGCAAAGTGTTTCTTTTTTTATATACAAAATAAAATAAAATCTAAAAGAAATATATACAAATAAATTATTTTAATAACAAATCTAATAAAATAAATAAATTGAGGTATACTACTTACCTTTTTTGGTGGCAATTTCCAAAATTAATGTAATAGATCACTTGCACATCAAAACTAAGAAAATACCCAAGTAAAATCTAAAAGATAAAATAAAAATAAAATAAAAATAAAAATAAAATAATCCTTATTAAAAACTAAACCTAAAATAAATAAATCTAAAACCCTAACCCAAAAACAAGTCCGCGTCGGCGGCGCCAAAAATTGATGAGATTTATAGACAATGGTAAAAAGAGTATCGTTCACTCGGACTTGTGAAGATTGATTTTAGACTTAATCCTAATTTAGACTAGAAAATAAAAAAAAGATGATGACGAAATTACAAGGGACTGAGACTCAGGATTTTACCGTTTCATACTCGAGTGATGCATATATCAATTCTTAACAATTAAAGCTCTTCTATGGACTATATTTCTTTGTCAAAGGTAGATTTTTAAAACATTGATTGTGAATCCTAAGCATGGATCATCAAAACACTTAAGCTAAGTATGACCCATCAAATTAAATGATAATCAATTGGTAAAAATCATAAATCAATTAAAATAAATACAAAAATTTATAAATAATCAATTATAGTTAATAAATAAGTGTGAAAAATAGCTTTCTCCATTATTACAGTTTTGGGGTTTAGCTCGTCACGCTTAAAACACTCTCAAAAGATAGGCGCATAGCTCAAAAGTGTTTGAAAAGAAGGAAAATACAAGAAGAACTGACCAACTGAGTCGAAGAATGAATAAAAGGCTTTAATGAATAAATGACTCACTTCGGGCTAAGTAAATAAACGACTGTTCTTTTATATATAAAGCTTAGAAAATGTTGCAGATACTATTCACAGAACCGTTACAGAAGATATTGAAATTAAAAGAAAAGGCAACGATTATTAATAATAGTTCACCCTATTACAACGGTTTATTCAAACTTTAGGCAACGATTTCTTCATCCTCTTCTTCACGAGCAGAGATGAATCTGATTTTTTTGTTATTGATTTCTGGCCTCTGCCAGCCCCCTCCTCAATGCTTCTATCGATTCCCTATTTATAATACAACCTCAAATCATCTCCAAATCTTCCACAATAACTCCTCAAATCTTCTTATTTCATTAAGAAATATTCTCGGCAGATTTTTTTTCAACTATTGTATTTGAGAAATCTCGAATTATCCAGGCTCGATCTGATGTTGTTGCATTTCTCTATCTCGAGAATAGTAGTTGTTTCTCCATTAGAAATCAAGAATAACATCTCACATGATATTTTCATATTCGAGAATATCTCTTTCCTTCCAACTGATTTTTCTTCCAAATATTCACACTGACTTAACAAGTTTAAGTTATATATGAAATCTTTGTTATGAGGCAAGAATTTCCTTGTCTTAAAACCGTGAAAATATCCCAAATTAATTGCAACTTCTAAGTTTTGAAACTAAAATTTTCCGCCAAAAATTATGTTTGAAATTAAAAGGATGGGTGTGCATAACCAAGCTTGGGTGCCTTTATCAATATGGATGTCTTTATCAATTCTGGAGGTGCCTTTAACACTTTTTAAGTCTACTTTTCCACACTTGTTTATTCTTCAAAAATACCTAAAAACATACAAAATAATAATATTAGTACATAAATTGAGAAATAACAATATACAAATTGAGAACAAATAAAACACATAAATGTGTCTATCAGGAAGCAAATGAAGAACCCGATCTACCGATTATGCTTAATCGGTGGTTATGCTATATAATTATCTACCGATTAAGTGTCCATTCATTGGTTATTAGAACTTTATATACCATTTTAGTTGTAAGGTTTTCCGATTAATTCCTTGAATAATAATTGTTTATCATGTTTGATGTGCTTCTGTTAATTTTATAATAGCTATTGTAGTTAGTTAATAATTCATATTTGGGTATGTTCATTAAGGTATGTGCTTAAAATTTTGATTAAGGGTCATGCCTATGAATTATTTCTTTATGTTAAATGTTCTCTTGTTAGGATGCCAAAAGTATCAAGGAGTGGAAAGGTGAAGGATACTCCTCCTTCATAACCTCTTTCTAAATTTCCTCCAAATTTAACTCAACTTGAAATTCTAGAAATTATGGTCAATTATCGTGACTTTGTAGAATATATAGGAGCTCCTGAGAACCGCATTCAATGGACATATGACGAAGAACAAGAAGAATAAGCAATTGATTATCAGGACGTTTATGAAAATATGGTTCATAGAACCATTTGGTACGAACATGACTTTCCGTATAAATGTACACCTGAGGATTTAGAGGCTGAGGAGGCAGCACAAAAGGCTGATGACAACATGAAATTGTTAGATGATGAGGCTATGAAGAAGATAAGATTTAAAATTTGTGTTATGAGGCCGAAGCCGAAGCCTGAGGTATTGGAAGAAAAGGCTGATGATAATAGGAAGTTGTTAGATGATGAGGCTAGGAAGAAGAGAAGATTTAAAACTAGTGTTAGGAAGACGAAAGCATCAAGCTGTGGAAGAATTGGATTAACTATGAATGTCTATAAATGTCTATGTTGATAACAAAAGGATTATGGATGTTTAACTTGCTTTTTATTTTGTTGTTGGTAGGTGTTTATGTTATTTTGAACAATATTGTGTATTAGGGGGGATGAACCAGTTTCCTTTCTTTAAGGTTAGACAATATTATGTTAAATTTTTAAAATTTATTTCATTTTAGCTCACTTGTATTTCAGTTCACCTCAATTACTATTATAGTTTAGAAAAGTATCAAAGTAGCCCACTTTAATCGGCAGTTATTGGTTATCACTTTCAACCGATTGATCAACAATCATCGGTTTTGATTGTACCAAACTATCGATTATGTTAGAATTGGTAGAAAATAACACCAATTAACTACCGATGAAAAAAGTTGAAGGCATAGTATGATCATTTATATTAGGTCAAACTTATCAGAAATGATTAGAAATGATTTGGGGCTTCTATGAAAATCAGTGAGTAAACGATTCTCCTAAACTACCGATTGTGATATTAGCAAAACTATACATTTTCAAATATTTTGTCAGAGTTTGGTTATAATCGAAAGTATATGTTTATCTTTATCTACCAATTCTGGGAAATTTTCAAGTTTTGTTAGGGTTTAATATAATCGGTAGATAAGGCCTATCTTAATACTACCGATTATACTTGGTAGATTTTACTCAATCTTCTGGATGAAATACGATTCGAATTGGAAGATAATGAAAAACCTTTACTACCGATTATAACACCAAAACATTGCATTAATATTTGTTTATAACCAATGTTCAAAATATGATCAACATTCCATGTTGGCCTCGTATTGCTTCACCCAATCCTTGCAATGGTTAGTTGGGAAGTAATCCGACCACCTACTCAATGAAGGTAATGGACAATCTTCTGTTAACCTTAAACCGATAAAATGATTGCTATGGATCCACGCCATAACTATTCGTCTATCCTTGACAGACTCATCATAAAGCGTCCTCGTGGGTGTAAACGTAACAATCACTCTTATGGATGGAGGACACAAATAATGTACCACGTAGTTCAAAACATCCGCTAGAAGATACCCATATTTCGGCATTACCATCCAATAGTTGGGCCCGATTGTCTTCAATCCCTTTCGTCATTTTACACGAGTATATAACTCTTTTAAATCTGTTCTATAGCATGTCTATCACCTTCTCTAATCATTTTAATATAGAATTTTTTATCTTTGAATAGTTGGGCGGCCATCTTATTTCTTAAATATTGCCATTGGGTGATATTTTCGATAACCACCTCACTAAAGTGTCCAATTTTTTCCGTTGCAACGTGAAAACCACAATTTCCATCCCCTTCGGCATCGTCAGTGGACAAAACAAATGGTATAATGAATAAATGGAGTTGTTCCAAATACTCATTGTATATTGTATAGTACCTCGATTTGGTCTTCCTCCTACATCTCTAGGGGAACGAAGAGCATTGTTCTTCTTTTTTATAGTCACCATTTCCATAGGTTGGTTTTTATGATAGGCACCCACTTGCTCAACAACTTCAAAACTTGCTTGGGACTCTACCAAAACAACATCTCTTGTTCGCTCGGCTTAACTTACTTGAGAAGGAAACATAGAGACCCTTGGTTTGACTTGTCGTACACTTGGTCCAGCTTGATCCTTCCGCGAACGACTCCTTTTCTTTGGACCCGAGACCTCTTGGTACATAGCTTTGGTATACTCATGCCTGGATGGGTCTCTTTGATTAGAATACCATGCCTTCAATTCTTTTCTTTGTTGTGACCTTGAAGTTTTGGTATTCTCCCAACCCATCGGATTTCTCTTCATTGGTTCTTCAAAAACCCTTAAACAAGGGTGAAGGGATTCCTCCAAGTGGCACATCAATATTTGTTTTTGTGCCCCATTTGACTTAGAGTAACACTTGATTGTTTGTCGGTGCATATCCGTCTCCTCAAATGGGATACAATCAACTTGTATGTGTTTGGAGTGAAAGACAACTGCTTCCAAAATGGATGAATATCATTAATGTCAATCACTTGTGTATATATACCGAGCATATGATAACACGGGAGTCCAATACCTGTCATCGTCTTGCAATTGCAAACCGAACTCTCCATATCATGGTTTATATACAACTCCAATTGTACATCATGTAGTCTATTGCCCACCAAGAAACTTTGTAAACTCTACCTATGAGAATGTCTTTATGTTTTCCATGCGCCAATGGGAATCTATGCTGACTTTTTTCCATTGCGTCGTTTATATTGGTGAGATCACGATTAGTATATTTATGGATAACTTCCTGGACCGTCACAATCCCATTTTGACTACCGACTAATATCTTCTTCAATGGGCCATGGGCCCCCTCCGTAATGTTTGTCGCCTCGTTCTTGAAATTTGGAAATTTATATGTCCATGCAAACACAAACTTTTCCTTATGCAGTGCCAACCATTGTGTCTTTCAATACTTCACGGCTTTAGGGTAGTTTGTTCCCCAATCATCCTCAAAATTCTCCAAGTTGTATTCATAATTTTCCTCGATAATTGAGCAAACAATCTTATCCCATGCTTTTTGAAAAATAAACCACTTCACTCCATCTTTGGTGTGCTTTTCATCAATTAGTCGTTTCTCTTCTTCTCGTTCTTCATTTGTTAGTTTATTAATACGTTCATCTTCTTCCTTCGACCTCATGGCGTCATTTTTTGGTTTTCGTACTTGGATATGATGTATGTATTAGCTTTGATTTTGTATTGGATGTGCCACGTACATAGGAGATTCTGGGCTTCTGGAAAAACTACTGATATGGCATTCATTAAGGCTTGAGTTTTATGCGTTACAATAACCCTTGGAGTTTGGTCGCCTTGATAAATCGACCTTAATGTTTGCAACATCTAAATGAAACTCACATCGTTCTCGGAATCCATTAAACCCACGCCGCCGTAAATATTTTTTTGCCCGAGGTGTAGCAAGCAATGTTCAACGACGGCATATTGTACTTGTTTGTCTTATAAGTAGCATCTATCAACAAGATTTGATGGAAGCATTGAGATAATTGGACCATCAACGGATGCTCCAAGAATATACGGACCACCTTGCCATCCCTTTCTTCGGTTCTCAACGTGTAGTTGTGTTGCTTGGCTAACCATTCACAATTTTGCATAACTTGTCTACCTTCCTATTTTTTCCGTTTAATTGTAGCTATGGCCGAGTGGATTGTAGACAACGAAGACAAGTTTCCGGGGTCATCCGCCTTTATCTTACTTAGGATCGCACTCGCTTTACTTAACATCATAGAGCCAACCATATGCATTTGATGTGGTTTCAACTTAGCAACCATTACGTGTCCAATAAGACTTTTAGGATCCTCGGGGTTATGATGACCATTAGCAACTCTAAGCACTTTCCACACTTTACCGTCCAATTTGAAGACAATCTTAAATGGGCATCCAATCTTCTTTGTGTTACCCCTATAGTTCCTCTTTGTCTTCTTTACGTACTTACGATCCCTTTGCCAATGACTCTTTCAAAACCCAGTTCTCTCTCAAATCGATCATTCTTTACTTGATTGTTCTGAACAACTACACACATCTTCTCTTTATCCTTGTTCATAAGCCATTCCTTTGCCTCCGCCTTAGTTTCAAATGTCTAAATGCGCACATAACATTATAAAACTTATAATCCAAAGCAAGTAACATAAATTATTAGAACATGAAAAAAGAGGATAGGTAGCATACCAAATCGTTATCATAGTGTAGGGAAGTATTAGACCCCTCATATGTCAGAGGATCAACCGCTGCAACGATATACATAATAGTAGCAACGAGTTAGCCAAGTGTAATCGGCAGTTCATGTTCATACTTATCCACCGATTATCGTACAATCGGTTGATAATTATAACACGAAATTACCGGTTACACATAAAATTTTAGACATGTTTTCTGGATAAAAACCAAATATAATAGGAGGTTAAATTCTTAAATTACTACCGACTATATGAAATCTATAGAATAACATATCACTTAATACCGATTATAACAAAACGATAGCCAGTTTTCTAGGGTTGGAATTCATTATAATCGGTAGATAAGTTTTGTTATTGTTTACCGATTGTGGAGGTTGAAAAAATCTAAAAATTTCTACACTTTCAAATTTTAGACAAATTTATTTTTGGGGATGATTTGACAATCGGTAGTTACATGATTCGCCTAAACTACCGATTAAGATAGTAGAAAAATTCAACATTTTTAAAATTTTAAAAAAAATATTTTTGGGGCTGCTATGACAACTGGTAGATAGGGTATTTTTTTAAACTACCGAATGTGATACTAGAGATATTTAACATTTTTAAAATCTTTGAGAAAATATTTTTGGGGCTACTGATATAATCGGTAGATAATATATCACACTAAAATAGCGATTATAGGATTTCATGCGTAGAAATATCAGTGTGGGGCGTATATTAAATCGGTAGATAAATAGGTTCCCTAAACTACCGATTATGGAAGAACAATAAAATTGGAGATTGGGGAAAAATTCAATTTGGGACGGATTCATTACAATCGGTAGTAAATGATCTTATGAAACTACCGATTATATTGACGAAAATAATAATGCTAATACACTAATTAATCAACATCCACATGGTCTTAAAAATAAAAAATAAAATACTTAGTATTTAATTTACGAACTATAATTAGCTATTAATTACGTGATTTATCTAAAAAAATTGTCACTTTTTAACCGTCTTATAAATTAGTGATAATCTAGTCCTATCTAAAAAAGAATCCGCCTAGATCTGTTTCTGATTATACTACAATAACATCGGCCTATGACATAAGTTATAAGAGCTTCTAATTATACCAAGTGGTGAGATCCGTATGCTAGGAGGACGGCTATGAAAATGACTCAACAAGTGTTGAATGCTATAAGAGTAATTTATAAACAACTCCGAGGACCACACTTTCAGACTATTAACCAACAAAATCATGCGGCGACTAATATGCCATTATTAGAATAGTCTCTATCGGTTTGAACTATAACCTTGGTCCTTGTATCACCATGCCTACACAAACACTGCATGTCGAGGCTTCTAAGTGGCTTTGATATGATTTTCTCTAATGGTCCTAAATTGTGGTCACTTGAGCATAACACAATAATAGTCTTTCTGAGGCCAGTTCCTAGGCATCTCTCAAAATATCAAATTTGGTTAAAATCATCCATTATGTACCCTCTCAAACCACCAAATTAACCTTTTAAACGCTCAACTTTGAAAGGATGCACAACACGTTAAAGTGTTGGTCGAGCGATAAAGACTAGCGACTTACTTTTTGTCGCTCGACAAAGACTTTATCTCTAACTCAATATTTTAAATATGTTATATTTATCTATTCTACTTTTTAGTTATTTTAACCAATTTTTATTATACAAATATTCCACTAAATATATTGTAATATCTAAAAAAAACTCCACCAAATATATATAAACAGATTTTTTATTTATTAAGGGTCCCATAAAATATAATTAAATATATCATTTTATTTAAATTTAATAGTTTATCATAGTAAAGAAATACATTTATCTGTCCATGCGACTGGACAAACTAATCCATATGAAAGGTGCGTAGGATGTGGCCTAATGAGTTAAAGAATAAGTCAAGCCTAAATCTTTTTAGTTGATGGGAAAATAAAAAAAGTGTTCTTTATAATCTTCATCTTAAAACCGTCAAGTAGGTGGGGAAATATTCAGACCGCACGAACCTTAACCAAATCAACAATAAATAAGCCTCAAAATCAAAGTTACCATTTAAAAGACATTAATGGTATCAATTTAGACTTAAGTTACTAATCGGAAATGATGATCAAATTTGGCAATATTTTAGGGTCACATTGCTCAATAAAATGTAACCTGGATCGATGTCGAGCACGTTAGTTACGTCTAAATTGTAATTAAGGACACACAATAAGGTGATATTGAAGAAACTACTACTAGAAATAGAATCTCTCCCAATGAAAGAGAAAGTATGAAACTAGGGAGACAAAATGGAGATGCATTCGAGAAGGTCTGGTTTGGATAAGCTTAACTTAGACTTTAAGGTTTAAGTATATGTTTCAATTCCAAGAGAAAAGATATTGGATTTCAGGATTAAATACCTTTATCCAAGAGAAAATTATCGCTTTGATCTTCAACACCAGATTTTCTTCTTTAAGTATTTTATTAAAAAATATATTGTTCATTGCGTGTCAGATGAGCCATACAAAGGCATAAAACAAATATTTCCTTATAATTTCCCCTTTAAAATCTTCTGAATTCCACATAGTAATGTAATGTTTAGAAATTTCCATAGTGAACCCAGACCCAATTTGTTTTTGGTATTTTCCAAATAACAAGTTGTCGACCTGTTTTTCGACATAAAAACTTCAGTTGCAATTTGTTCAAAATAAAGTCAAATGGATTAGGATGTAATCCGTCGGCTACTGGATAAATTCCCAATTATGAGTTACAAATATCCTCTTAAAAGTATTTGGATTCTTAACATATTTGGTAACCACAAAAAATATATCTTAGCCTTACTTCAGAGTCAAAAAGATTGATAACAACCAATCCATCCAAATGTATTAAAAACTCTTTAAATGTATGGTCGCTTATCAGCCAAACAAAATTATTTTAAAAAAATTTACTTCACAATTATAAATAATAATATAATAATAAGACAAGTTCGATCCACATGAAGATATGAGTTGTTATTTGTATTTAAAAATTTATGTAAACTGGGGGGATTTTGTTGTTGAAAATCATTTAAACTAAAATAATAATAGAAAATAATTTAAGATTGTAAACAATATAATGAGAATACTGGTTAGAGAGTTCATCTTCCGTCATCAAACATATTAGCTAAATCAGACTCAATATTCAACTTTTCTCAATATCAATAACCCTAAAACATCTTATTGCAGGTCTACTCTGGCAAAACTCCTTTTATCATCAAACGTGCAAGAGCCACTCTTTGAATCCTTTTCACTAGATAACTTGCCGCAAAAGTCACTCAAGTTAACCCAATAAAAGCAGTGATATTTGTGAATTGAGGTTATTGTAAGCGATCCGGTGCAAGAGCCACTTGGATTTAATTTGTTTGAAGTACTACCCCCGTAATGGTTGATTCAATTAATTTGTTAAAGCCAAAAATGTTGGTGCTAAATGTGTTGGTTTGTGTCGATTATTTCAGTCGGGGTTCTTTAAATCACTTGTCCAAGATAGATTTGTTTCTGTTGTTTGCTAAGTATTAGTTATTTGGTCTTAGTGATAATTTTGAAGATAAAGTTTGGGAGTTTTGCAAAGTGCTCGAGACTGTTTGATACTCCCTCCGTTTCAGCAAAAGTGTTACTATCACTTTTTTATTTTGGCCTATTTTTACGTTAAAATGAAAAAGTGATAGTAACACTTTTGCTGAAACGAAGGGAGTATGTATGATAGGATATTAGTTGACTGCGATACAACAAATTTGGTTTCTTCTTTGAACAAGCTGATGAAAAAACTATAGTCCTAGTTTATTGATGATTTTTTTTTGTGATAAAGAATTATCACCGAACTACCAAACGGTACGTCGTATGGAGTTTCGGTCTCCACAAATGAAACCAACCGATTTTTTTTTTGTTGATGAATCAATCAACGTGGTACAGTTGAGTAAATGGGAAATGCCCGCGTTTATTAGAAAAATTGTTCTTCGCAACAGTGTAACTTGATGTTACAGGACTTTACATCAAGGTTGAGTGTTAAAATTATTACTTGATTCAAAGGTATTCTTACTCTGTAGATTTTGAGTGTTGAATTAATAGAATTTATTTATGGGTCCTTAGAGCGTCCATAAGGGCACGAGTAAACCACGGATCAAAGATCAAATATCCTCTTTGGTCCCTAAAATGGTAGATTAGTGGCGCAAGTCTATTTGGGTTTTAGTCCAAAATTTACACTGTTCAAGACTAGAAATAGGAAAAAATCCTGATTAAACAGGGTTTACTCGGGCGAAGTCATAGTGTAACGCCTAGGGCTTAAGCGGAGGTCGTAGTGTACCGTTTCATTCCATGCGTTATCCTAAGACAACGCTTAGAAACATGGGCGGTATCCCAGGAATGCGCCTGATCAAGTGGTAGCCTAGAATTACGCCTGACGAAAAGGTACTTTAGGATCTCGCCCATCAACAGGCGCAACCCTAGAATGCCGCTCAGATTGAGCGGTATCTTAGTTCACCGCCTACAGTGAAACGAAGTTCTAAGACTCCGCTCAGATATAGGCAAGGCGCTAGGACGCTCGCTTCTAGGAGCGCTCCTAGGAGTCTGCCTGGTTAATTTGTTACCGTTTTGTTACCGTTGTCAACGACTATAATTTGTATTCTAATACACCTATAAATAAATGAATTTATATCTATCATTCCCATTTCAAATCCACATCTTTTACATTTCATATAAAATTTCTAATCTCTCGCTTTCATGTAATGTCGGGTTACGAAAATTTTAGGCTTAATGCAGAGAATTTTACCCTAGAAGAAGATTTATCCCTATGTCGAAACATAATATTACATTATCCAGCAAGGGGTCATGAACGTCGGATGAATGGTTCAATGAGCATGCAATGGTTAGAACATATACATGCTAACTTTTGTAACGAAACCGGTAATCCCAACAACCGGAACAGAGCAGGCCTTTTTTGTCGATATATGGAAATCACAAGGGAAGTACTAGAATTTTCTTCTTTAACCTCTAAGGTGAATGAAAGAAGAATTTGGAACGAAACTGATGATGAAGTTGTTGCCAGATCTCTAGAGGAATGGAGAAGATGGAAATGTTCATATTTTAGGTACCAACCTCATTTCGAGATCCTAAGGGTTATGAAGAATACAATCCTTTTGTGTTGATTATTCTCCGAAGATGTGAAGAACGTCGTCCCGGGCGTCATACGACCCGTTGAAGGTTTGATAATAGGTTTGCTTAAGTGTTTGGGTGTAATATGTTGATTTACTATATTTCATCTCCTTTAATGTTACGCGATGTATGCCTTTTTGATTTAATGAAGTGATTTTACGTTCAACTGTTTTACAAAATTAATTAACTAATGAAATGTGGCCATATATTAAAATATATTGATAATAAATGAGCTACCGGTTACAACCAAACTCTAACAAAAGTTTGAAAAATTCTCAAAATCGGTGGATAAAGTTAGCAGTTACTTCCGCTTACACTTTGGTCTTAATGAACTCGTAGCTTTCTACAAATTTGAACTCTTCTCCTTTTTCCTGATAGTAGTGCATTTTTGCGAGATCCTCCTGCGCAAGCATAGGACAAAAAAATCATCAAGTTTACTATGTTGTTATTGGAAGACCAAACAACTTAGGTTAAGTAAAAGATACTTACAAATTGTTGGATCGACAAGCCTAAATGGGTGGGGTTAAAGATCCGTTGTTGTATAGCTATATAATCAGCTATCCCTATTCGGATAAGTTGGTATCTATCATGATGTTCAAGATATCTTTGCTTTGGATTTCCATATTTGTCGAGCATATTGGATGTAGATCCTCCCCCAAAAGGTTTCAGGTTCAACCTTTCCATCTATGACATCTTCACGTAAGGTTTCGTTATGCCATGTTTTGGTTATAGATAAATCTTTAGCTGAATCAAATGTTGCCATGTTTGTAGGTAGAGTTATGAAGTGAATAAAAAAGAGGAGATGATTAAATGAAATTTGTAGAGTGTATGAAATTAAATGTGTGTGGTATTTGATAGAGAAAACAGATGTATTTATAGGATAAAGAGAGAGACTTAACGGCTAGTATTTTCAAAAACTTACTACGTAGCATGAATTATCTCTAAATACAGAATTGGTCATGAAATTTCTCTAAATAACTCAAACTCATAACTCCATTTTCAAATGAGACAACTCTTCGGCTAGAAAATGAGTTTGTAATTTATTAAAAAAATAAATAACATGAGCTAATAAGTACATCTAAACTCACTTTCGCAGGCATCACGGATACACTTAGCATGTGCATCAAGCCTTTAAACCCCTAGGTGCCCCTAGCGGCCGAGTTTTGTCTCGGGGGGGTTTACAAGAGATTTACCCACAAAACTTATGCAGAGGATTTACAAATACTTAATCATCACCAAAATCTGATCATAAGTGTTCGATCAAGTCATTTCGCAAAAAAATATGAGTATATTTGTCGAATAATTCACGTCGGCGTTGGTCCATTCTCATTCTCGAAAGTTCAGCAGTGTCGTGTCTAGAAATATTAACCGATGCACTGTGGCTCGTTGATCATACTCATGCGGCCATTCACCGGGTAAACGCTCATCCTCCACTATCGTATTATGTAGAATGATGACACTTTTTATTATATATGCTAATACGTCTGGATTCCATATTCTTGTTGGTTGCTTGATGATTGCAAATTGATTATGCAGTACCCCGAAGCCTCGTTCTACATCTTTTCGGCAACCCTCCTGCATAGCAGAAAAACCTTTGTACGCAGTGTAAGCACCGGATTCAGCCGATGGGCATTTATCCCATTTCCAGTGCATGCAATCAACACTACCAAGCATCCCCGGAAATCCCCTTTTTTTGTTCTCAGCAAGAAGCAGTTGAACATCACGCTTAGTTGGTGTGCGCAAATATTCTTTCTCGTACAAATGGAATATCGTCTTACAAAACTTACGAGTTGCTTCCAAAACTGTGGTTTCTCCGATCCGTAAATACTCATCTATTGCATATGCCGCACATCCGTAAGATAACATTCGAATTGCTGCAGTAATTTTTTGTTGAGGGGTTAATCCAAGAATACCACAATCATCTCTTTTTTGAACAAAATACTTATTTACAGCTACGACATCTCCCAATATACGGTTGAATAATTCTCGCCGCATTCTAAATCTTCTACGAAATTTATGGAGATGAAACGTCGGGTTTCTGCAAAAGTAATCTTTCCATAAAAGTTTTGCACCGTCATCACGCTCTCTTGGTATTTTGATACGAGTTTGAGGCCAGTTCATACTTGAACCGATTAATCCGGCAGTGACTGCTTGATTATTTAGGCTCAATGCAAGTGAACCTTCGTCTGATGAGTACAAACTATTGTTATCATCATCACACGATGATGAAGAATAAGAAGCAGAAGAAGAAGAAGAATGGGGAGGAATAGAAGAACAAGAACCATAGTACTGATTGTTATTTTGATAGTATGCCATTTTTTTTTTTGATGTTTGTATTTTTGGTTTGTATAATTGGAGAATCGAGTGTTCAATTTATAGGCAAATTAAGTTAAGGTTTTGAGTTTTGAATTGACAAGACACTGTTGGTATTTTAATGCAAAAACAGAGTAAAGGCAAGTAGGGTGGATAGACGCATCAGAGATATGAAATGTCGGTTGACAAGATAATACCAAATGACCAAAACGACAACGGGAAAAAAATCAGAGTTTTGAATTGACAAGACACGGTTGGTATTTTAAGGCAAAAACAGAGTAGAGACAAGTGGGGTGGACAGACGAATCAGAGATATGAAATGTCGGTTGACAAGACAATACCAAATGACCAAAACGACAAGGGAAAAAAATCAGAGTTTTGAATTGACAAGACACAGTTGGTATTTTAAGGCAAAAACAGAGTAGAGGCAAGTGGGGTGGACAGACGCATCAGAGATATGAATTGACAATAAAAAACTAATATAAGGATAAAATAAACGATTATAAATGTAAGAAATATAATTTGAAAAGAAAATTCAAATCTGATAAAATAAAAAATTTAATGTTCAACTAACAATTCAATGCTAATGAATAACTAGTCTTTCGTATCTTGATTCTCGGACGCCGAGCGCGGTGGCATAAACGGAGGCAAAGATGGTCTGGCATTATAGTTATTTGATTGCATTGTTGATGAAGATCCCTGACCCATGGTGTACCACATCGGTGGTGGCATATTCTGAGCATAGGAGCTAAACCCAATGGGTGGTTGTTGTTGACGAAAATGGGCAAGCTGTGAATTCAACATGCCAACCTCATTTCGTAGACCCTGTATTTCTACTTCTTTGGCAATGAAACAGTCCATCCTACCCTTAGTTTCATTTAACGTAAATGCACAAAACTCTTGGGTAAAATCAGATAACTCTTGAACTAAATCATAATCCGCGACCTGTGATGAAAAAAATGAAATCAAATTCTGAACCATCATTGTATACTAAAATCAAATTTACAGTG
Source organism: Papaver californicum (assembly GCA_023531435.1). Lineage (NCBI taxonomy): Eukaryota > Viridiplantae > Streptophyta > Magnoliopsida > Ranunculales > Papaveraceae > Papaver > Papaver californicum. Next base: position 3,229,620 of record JAJJMC010003991.1, on the reverse strand, counting down.
TTTTGTCGTATACTTACTATGGTAGCTGTTGTGGGGGAGGAATGGGTACATGTTCACGACGACGTTCGATGTTGTGTTTAATACGGTCACAAGCATAATCGTACGTTTCAGCCTCCCAATCAATTTTCGTGGCATATTTATACAGGTTAGTCACATGTCGCCAATACCCGAAATACAGATCATAGTTCACGACACGTACAAACTCACTTGCAGGGACCAAACAGTTTTCGCTCATCTCCTCAACCACGTCGTCGCTGAAGTTGGAAATACAACTAGAAGGGTTGCTAGGAACGCCCCATCTTGGATTGTTCTGCCTCCAACACCGATCTCCGAGATACATATTATTCTTTATCCATTTGATTTTTACAATAAACAAATAAACAAATCAGTTAACCTAAATGCAAAGAAAATAAAAAACATTCCAATGGAAATAAATTATAAACTCACGGTGCCTAGCCAACAGAATATTTCCCTTTTCCCTGAGAGCTCTACAGCTTTTCGTCCAATTTCAGATTCCAGGACGGGGATTGCATTTTCCCACGGTTGCCAGGTCACATCATCTACAGACAACTGATTCAGACTAGTCCCTGAACGAACAATATCAATACTCTTCCTCCGGCTTCCCGTCCACCTACGACATCTAGGCCACTCATTTTCACTTTCAGGAGAAGGGTTCTTTGGCCGAAAAATGCCCATATATTCGTACCCCAAAAACTAGAATGTCATGACAACCAATGGTATAAATAACTGAGCAACAAAAAAAACAATTTAATATAATTATAAATAACACTAACAAATTTACCTCCAAAATTTGGTAAGGTTAGGCCAATGACTTTTGTCCCCTGCCAGATGCGGCGAGACCGGAATACAATTTCGAAAATGCAGGAGAACCCCAATCATATTCGTGAACTGCATTTAGATCCTCAAAAGCAGCTAACCATCCAGCATCAATATAGGTTTTTGCATTTGAAAATAAGAACTGACCCAAAACATACATATAGAAGGCTCTTACCACTCCATCAACAAGTCTACTATCCTCGTTAACCGCAATCAAGGTTTGTTGATCAAAATAAGTCGTCAAAAATTTAACCGTAATTGCATCTGAAACCCACTGGTAGGGAATACCTTCTATTTTACAAACCGCATTATCTTTAAGTTCAGGAAATATATGCTCCCGGACATATTCAAATTGGAACTTCCCTGAGTCATACGGAATAGGACTACCAATACCGATACTAATTCCTGTCAGCATTACCCAATCAAGGGGAGTGAACCCAAGCTCACCAAACGAGAAATGAAAACTGTTGGTCGTATCCCAAAAGCGCTTAACAATATAGTCAATAAGCGCATGCGATGAATCTACCAAATCTATGGTAACTAATCGGTCTCATCCTCCATTTTCAATAATATATTTTACCCTAGGGGCATGTTTAATAATACCTTGGTAGATCTGAAGGACGGATTTGAGGGAACCACGATGTGAAAACTTGAATTAGGCGTCGCTTGAATACGTTATATTGGTGGATGCGTGACCCTCAGTATCTTCCACAAGTGTATTAGCGTTCCAACCCGGGAACTTCTACCGTTTCTTCAATAATACGGTCTTCCTCTGAATCCTCGACGATTTTAGTCTTCTTGGCCCTCTTCTTTCGGCCAACGAATCTGGACGTCCAACTGCTCGACATCTGGCCAAACAATTCATACAACATTGAAAATCATGAATAATCCTCACATTGCAGAAAGATAAAAATCTACAATAATCAATAAATCAAGGAAAAACCTTATAATTTCATAATTACAAAAGTAATTATCTAATTACATAATCATATGTACCAACATACAAAAATCAAACATTCTTGAACAAAATTCATCATTTACAAAATACTTCAATATCAATGCCCAATTTTACCAAATATCATCAAAATTCCACAATTATATACTTCCATAGACATAGGTTTTAAAACATAAACATTCCAAATTCCCAAATTTTCAAGACAATCTAGTCAATTCATCAAAAAATTAACCATCACCCAACTCATATTAAACAACAACTTAATCAATTCTATCTTCAATTCAACAAATGATCATCAATTTTTTGTACCCAATTTACAACATTTAAACCCTAAAAATTATCCCAATTCCATAATTACAATTTCTAATAAAACCTAAATATCTCAATTTCATAATCACATGTTTAATCATTCAACATATATAACCAATTTAACTAACAAAACCTAATAATACAATGTACTCTAATTTAATCTACAAAACTTGTATAATTTTCAAAAAACAAAACAAATTACCTTGATTACGCTTGGAAGTTGAAAAAAACTTGAGCGGAGTCCCAAAATGGTAGGCGGGTTTTTGGGATTTCGTTTGGGAAGCTTTAGGGTTGAAGAGGGGAGGCGGAAGAGGGTTTGGAAGAGTGTTCAGTTGAAAAACAAAGGGTTCAGGAAAAAGAAAATAGGGTTCGGCTGAGAAGAAGCAAATGATAATGGGGCGGGCTGCTAGCATCTCTCTTGGAATTCCAGGCGGGGCGCTAGCACACCGCCCGTCCCATTCAAATCACACGCTCGAGTCGCACAAGCGCAACTCATTCAGGCGGGCTGCTAGTATTTCGCCCCATCAGGCGTGGTTCTGGGATACCACCCGTCTCTCGAGCGTGGTCCTAGGATACCATCCAATACCAGGAGTTACTTTAGGACTCTGCCCCATTTTGAGCGTTACGCTGGAATACCGTCTCGAGCAAGCGTTATCCTAGGATTTCGCCCGTGTTTCCAAGCGCATCGCTGGGACACCGACACGCATTGCTAGAACACCGCCCGACTATATCACCGATGTTCTTAGGCCGAACCAAAGAGTAAAAATTTTACTCTTTGGTCGTTTACTTTAGTCGCGCCATTGTGGTTTCTCTTAGCTATGTTGTTTTAGTCTTTCGTATTCACAAATCACGCTGAACTGTAATCGGTAAATGTTAATGTTGAGTCTGTTAGCTACACTTTAGAAAGTGGTAGTCGTTTGTTAAGTGGGAATGCCAAATTAGTAAATTTGTCGTTTGTTCTGTTTACCCACTTAGTCTTCGGTTTGCTCTATGAATGAGTATAAATACTATGTGTCGTTTGTTGATTCTTATAGTAGATTCACATGGTTGTATCCATTAGCTTATAAGTCTGAGGTGTTTTCCACATTCATCAAATTCAAAAATTTAGTTGAGAATTCATTCATTAGGAATATCAAATACTTGCAGTCTGATTGGGGAGGAGAATATAGGAATGTATCTACTTTCCTAGAACAGTGTGGTATTAGTCATCGAGTGTCTTGTCCTCACACTCATCAATAAAATAGAAAGGCAGAACGAAAACATAGACATGTTGTCGATACTAGTTTGGCTCTTCTTCATCATGCTTCCCTGTCTTTCACATATTGGCCTTACACTTTTGAAACAACTAACTTCATCATTAATAGATTGCCTTCTTCATTTTTATCTGGTCATTCTCCTTTTGAAACTTTATTTCATACAAAACCGGATTATTAATTCTTCAAAGTGTTTGGCTGCTCATGTTTTCCTTGTCTTAGACCATATAATTCTCATAAACTTCAACCTAGGTCTATCAAGTGTCTTTTCCTAGGTTAGTATTATGCATAAGACTATAGTGTTTGAACCCTGCTACAAACAAAATAATCATCTCTAGAGATGTGGTTTTTAATGAATCTAAATTTCCTTATTCTACACTCTTTTCAACTAGTGTTGTTTCCCCTCAATCCACTAGTGTTTCTGTTTCATCATCCCATATAGTTTCTAATGTCCCAGATCCTTCTTCCATTTCTACTCCTGCTGACTTTCCCCCATTACCTTCTCATTCTACATCTTTTACATTAAAGATTCCACATTATTCTTCTACTCATGTTATGGTTACTAGGTCTAAGAAATGAGATTATGAAACCTAAATCCCTGGTTACTTCCAATACAACTTCTGAGGATGACTTACTTACTCCAACTACATTTGCTAAGGCTTATAAGCATCCTAAATGGAGAGTATATATGGATGAGGAAGTTAATGATCTAATTCAAAATGGCACATGGTATATGGTTCCTCCACATCCTTCTTAAAATGTTGTTGGCTGTAAGTGGGTCTTTCGGATCAAAAGGAATGCTGATGGTTCAATTGAGAGGTATAAGTCTAGGTTAGTAGCCAAGGGTTATAATCAGTTAGAGAGTGTAGACTATCAGGATACATTTAGTCTTGTTGTCAAGCCCACAACAATTAGACTTATTCTTTCTATTGCTTTGAAAAAAGTTGGTCTGTTAGATAACTTGATGTGAAAAATGCATTTTTGCATGGTACTTTAAATGAAGATAAGGAGTTTTCTAACCATGTTTGTAAACTGAAAAAGTCCTTATATGGACTCAAACAAGCTCCCAGAGTTTGGTTTGAGAAGCTGGGTTTTTTCTTGCTGCAAGAGGGTTTTGTTGCATCTAAAAATGATACTTCATTGTTCTATAGGGTTACTTCTATAGACTGCATTTATGTGTTGGTGTATGTGGATGACATACTTTTCACAGGAAGTTCTAGTGTTTCCATTTCTTCTCTTCTAACTAGTTTGGGTGCTACTTTTGCTATTAAAGATCTTGGCCAACTGAATTTCTTCTTGGGTATTAAAGTGACTCATTCTACTATTGGTATACATTTGAATCAATCAAAGTATGTCTCTAATTTTCTTAAAAAGACCAAGACAAATACAACACATCATGTGTCTACCCTTATGGCTCCTTCTAATGTTGATTCTTATGATAATAGTCCTTTGTTTGCTGATCCTGATTTGTATAGGAGTACAGTTGGTGCTTTGCAATACACCACCATTACTAGACCTGATATTTCTTTTTTAGTAATAAAGCTTGCCAAAAAATGCAGGCACCAAGTGAAGATTATTGGTCTTCGGTGAAGCGTATCTTGCGCTATCTTAGTGGTATTCTATCTCATGGCTTAAAAATTAAGAAATCTACTTCTCTACATCTACAGGCATATTCTGATGCTGATTAGGCTGAAGATTCTTTAGATAGAAGATCTAAAAGTGGTTTGGCTGTCCTCTTATTTCTTGGTGCTCCAGGAAGCAAAAATCAGTCTCGTGATCTAGTACAAAATCGGAGTATCGGGCTTTGGTTGATGCTACTTCGGAACTATTTGGGTTCAATCTCTTATTTATGAACTTTCACTTGATATTCCTTCTTCTCCTGTGTTTTTGTGTGATAACATGAGGGAAACCTACTTAACTAAAAATCCAATTTCATAATAGAATGAAACACATTGAAATAGCATTTCACTTTGTTCGCGAGATTGTTGCTGCCAAAAAGCTTGTGGTTAGGTACACTTCTACTGAAGATCAAATGGATGATATTCTTACAAAGGCATTGTCTACTACTCGGTTCTGTTTGTTAAGGTCCAAGATCAGTGTATGCCCAGGTGCTCAGACTCTGTACTTGCGGAGGGGTGTTAGAGCAGAGTGTAATCTGAGTGTAACTGAGTAAAATCGAGTCTGTCAGTGACGTGTCTGTTAGTTGCTGGTGTGTAAGTCTTGATTGTTCCTGGCTAATGAATAGTGGGCCACCACCACATACATGTTTACATAGTACCCCCCCTTGGACCACCATTCTAAGAACGTTGCCTCATTAAAAAAAAATCGGTAAAACCCAATAGGACAAAACCCGAACAAAGGAAAAGAGTACAACAAAACATCTTAGAATAGTGTTGGACATGCATATGCTGCCTCGTTAAAACCTTGAAAAGGAAAACCCAGTGGGACAAAACCTTATCGAAGGAAAAAGAGTACAATGCGTTAGAGTCCAAAATCAAACCCCCCCTGACCAAAATCTTCGTTAACTTATCTTTTTGTACATGTGGTGTATTCCGATTCCATAAACCAACTTCCGAAAGATTTTCGTTGGTAATGACTTGGTGAAGAGATCGACATAATTTTCATATGATTGTATCTTCTAAATATCAATCTTGTTATTCAAAGGTTGGTGAGAATAAAATAACTTTGGTGAAATATGCTTCGTTCTATCACCTTTGATGTAGCCCTATTTAATTTGTGTTATAACTTTGTTGTTGTCTTCACTTGAGCGTCTTGGCTCCTAGCACGTCTCTAGCCTACAACTCAGCACGTCCCTTAGCAATAGCGCTCCGGGACCTGATGCGTCCCATAGGACTAGCGCTCCCGGACCTGAGGCGTCCCTGAGTAATAACACTCTAGGACCTGAAGCGTCCCTGAGTAATAGCACTCCAGGAACTGATGTGTCCCTGAGGACTAGAACGTTCGTATTGGCTAGCGCGTCCTAAAGGCCAATGCGCCTCCAAAGGTTCAGCATCTCCAAGTTCCATGGCCTCATCCACGTTTCTATCTAGTCGCGACGCCCATGGCCTCCTCCGCATCCCTAGCTCCTTGGAACCCTAGCCATTAGCTCTTTCGGGTCCCAGCTCCTCAGCGTCCAAGGCCTATGTGTTCCTGGAAGCCAGTCTAGCGGGTCACCTAGCTCCTATACGCCCTTACCTAGATCAAGCACATCTCCAGCTCTCCATATCCAATACGCCCTCATGCCTAGCGCATTCATATTTAGTCACAAGAACATTAAACGCTAAAACCTTAGTGCTAAATATACAATTGAAGTGTTAACTTCAACCTTCTTGATACTAGCCTCCTAGTTCTAGTATAATTAATATTTAATAGAACTTGTGCATATTGGTCTTACTCCTGAGACGTTAGCACATTAACCTTTTTACACTAAAAGACTTAACACCTTCTTATTTGCGCTAATTAGCTAATGTTGACTTTTCTAGTTACTTTCCTCATAAATACGCCTTTCTTCTCAATATAGGTCCAACATTAGATCCTATATGAATTCCAGTGGGTCTCCTTGCTCAAGGAGCCCTCTACAACATTTGGACTCAAATGCCTCTCAGAATTACAATAAGTCACTTCTGATCTAATACTTAGCCACTAAATGTGCCATATTACTACCAAGCAAGTACATGACCACTAAACTTCCCAAACTCGACTCTAGTCAGTATGACTATCAATGTGCCAGGTGGAGCAGTTGAGAGGATGAAGAGTAGTGGTCAGACAGGTCTTCCCTATTTTCCGGGAGCCACCCCACTACAATCTTCTTAATAATCACTTCTCCATCTCTCCATAACTTCCACAACTTACGATAAATCAATGTGTATCCTCTTCAAACTATAAATGATTCTCATCTATTCGAAATAAGACGGAACGACAGATAATTCATTATTCTTCACACACTACTGATTAAGAAACCAAAAATCTACAGAATTAGTGATTCCTATAAGGAGAATCCATTATTCTTCACACACTACTGATATTTCTCAACCTTCTTTGCTTCCCTCCCCTAAGACCTACCCTAACCTTTGCATCCTTGTAATCAAAACAGAACGTGAACGACCATTTCTTAGTTTAGGCTCGTCTTGTTCGATCTTGATCTCTCGAACTTACTTGAAAGTACAACTTTGCAGTATATTTGTTTTCACCCTAAAACAATTGGCGACCACAGAGGGAGATCAACCTCTCAATTACAAAAGCCAAATTTCAGCTATTCAAAATTGTGGATCTTAAGTATGGAGCAGTTACAATTCCTATAGTCGGTTCAGGTAGCACTGGTGGTGGTGATTCTGAAAACACCTATGTTACTACTGAACCTCCCCGTACCAATACTACTACTACACCTCCTCTCGGTGACAAGACCGCTGAAACCACCGAGAAAACTCAAACTCCGTTCAATATAGCCGATCTGATGAAGAGACAAAAAGTCCTGGCTAGAACTCTGGTGTACATGGCCACTACTTAGAAGGAGGTACTTGTTTGCCTCAAAATTTTGACGGAGCGGCTCTCCTCAGAACAACGATATCGCCTGACGGAGCGAACCAGGACCAACCTAAAAACAACCACTAACGCCGAAACGTCAAAGACTCAAAGGAACGATGAAGTTCATATCGTTCCTGATCGCCCACCAGTGAAGTACCAACAACTCGATTTTTTCACCCGCGAAGATTTTGAAAGACTTCTATGAAACCATGGCAAGGATGACTCATCCTCGGTCCATCGACACCAACCTCCCTACCAGCCTGAAATTCAAAGGATCCCTCTGCTGGGAGGTTACTCACCTTCCACTTTCTCATTGTACGACAGTTGAAAAATACCAGGAACACCCAAATGCCGCTCAACATTGTTGATCTGATAAGGAGACAAAAGTTTTTTCCAGAACACAAAAAGACATTGCTATCACTCAAGAGAGGTAGTCGCATCAGAAAAAATCTGAAAAACCTTTTGTTATTTAGTAGATGTTGTTCAATATCACAAATGTCTGACCGGACACGTCTGATGTTTTTTTTGGAGTTAGTTTGTTAGCTTCGAAGGTGAAATTACACTCTGTTTTCCATATCATTCATATTGCAGTGATCGTTCAAGTCAGCCAATGTGATAAGTTTCATTGGTTGATACCTGTGAAAGATATAAACAAAGACAAATGTTATAAAAATACTTTGTCTAATAAATCTTGATCGTTCTTTTAGTCAAAGAAATTGTTTTTCCAATCGTTTACTTTTGTGTGCATCCAGGTAGCTTGAATACGAGGACACTCGAGAGAACATGGAAAAACTTATCTCATAATTTAGTAATAATAATAAAAATTATGGAATTTGTAATTTTTATTATTTGTATGGATGTTCTGTCTCGTACGGTTTTAAATGTGGAAAACCTCATAAGAAGATAACTGCTATGAGAGTAGCTCGTGATATTCCTGCAATTTCTCTTCTTTTGTTTATTGCTGACATTTTGATCGTTGAGATGTATATGTTTTACAACAATATTTTTGTACATGCATATCAACATTTAAAGCTTAGCATGTGGTATAAATTTTTGGGCTATGGAAGTATCTTAAAGATATCATACCCACTAAGGTTAAGATAACTAAATACAACCATGAGATAGATATCCACTGTCCTTTTTGCAATTCTAGTGAGGAGATTATTGATCACCTTTTCCTTCACTGTGATTATGCTAGATCCATATGGATGGGTGTTAATATTAACATTTCTGAAATTATTAATCAATTTAGCACTTTTATGGGTTGGTTGGTTAGTTGGTTTGTTGTGAATAACAATAATCAATTTTCTTCTTTGTTTCAACATGAGAATCTTATATACAGGTGTATCATTAAAATTTAGATGATTTGGAAGGACAGATGCTCTATGATCTTTCAAAACTCTAAGCCTAATAGTCTATTTACAATTGAAAGGATCTTTTTTATTACCGCACAATGTCTTAATGTTGCACAACAAAACTTTCTCATTCATGAAAAATGTCTAATAATTAAAGAATGGATGCTACCAACAAATAATTTTATGAAAATTAATGTTGATGCATCTTTTATTGAACCTACTGGTTTAGGGAGTATTGGTCTAATTATAAGAGACTCTGCAGGTACAAGTATTGGAGCTAAAACGATATAATATGATGGAGATTTGAATCCAGAAATTGGGGATGAGCAGCTGGAATGCAGGGCCATAGAGGAAGCAATAAATTGGGAAGCTAGTTTGGGATTAGATAAGGTCATTCAGGAATCAGACTGTGAGCTACTAGTGAAATCAATTAATGAGGAAGAGCCAAGTGTTCACTGGTCTTTGCATGGAATAATTTTAGACATAAAAGCCATTATGGCTTTATAATTTCTGGTTTTGTAAGCAAGTTAATAGAATTGCTAATAATATTGCTTACTCTCTGGAAAAGAAAGCTAGAGAAGAGAAAAACAATTTTGACTTTATGATCTATTTCCTCCTGATATTTTGAACTTTTTGAGGAATGATTTTCAGTTTGTAATATCTACAGTTTAATAAATAAATTTTATTTAGAATAAAAAAAACAAAAATATATTTCGGAAACGGGGCCTTGAGGGTTTTGGGAGGTCTCTTGAAAATGAAAATTATTATTGTTATTATTTTTGAAATAATTTCCAAAATGTTTTTTCTAGCTTTTATAGTGTTACGTGTTAATTTTGGTATGAATTATGTTACCGTTTCTTGACTGCTCGATAGACTTTTGTGGTGATCATTAAACCAAAATAATCACATAACTTCGTTTTAATTGCATGAACGCAATGATTAAAAACCAGCTTTGAGAATCAAAAGAAGAAAATAAAAGTTGTATTGTTTTTTTGAACCAAGAAACTAGATTATTGAGCAAGATTAGAAAGAATGAAAGTGTTCGATTTTTAATTATATGCACAGGAAATTGAAGAAGAGTATTTTTGGTTATTTTATCCTGGAGACAACGTAACGAAGGAAAAATTACTTGCATTAAACTTAAGACAGAGCCACAAAACATCTTAAACAACGACATGTTCGTAACTCAGCCATCAGGACCGGTCCTGATACTGAAGATGCTCAAAGTAGATATCAAAAGTGTTGCCCCTCTAACCATTTAACCATATTGACACATTTTAAGATGAGTAGAAAAATTTGTATTCTTTTCAAATCAATACACTGTTACAACGGTGCAGTAATATTTATGCTAACTGAACGGTTAATTATACATGTAATAGCTATTATTGATACTAAATTTTCTAATTATTAATTATTAGTGATGGTAATAATATTATTTGACCTATGCTACCTTGTTTTAGGATATGTGCATAGGGTGTCGTACGCACATGCATTGAATTGAATTGCAATATACAATTTTATATATATGTAAAGATATTATAAGAAAAATTACGCATTAAGATAGTATGAAGCATTAAGATTGTTCACAATCCGCATCATGTCCAGCATTGGTGGACATCTCCTCCTCCATCTCTTTGCATTACATTTAATTGGGGTTACCAAAAATCTATCTTGACAACGCATTTATATGAATCAGAAACATAAAACATATTAAATAAAATATAATGAAAAAAAGATCAAGTTGACATTAAGAGCAAGAAATTGAAACAAAGATCAACACAAATGATTAACGTGGTTTGACATCGGAGTGTCTACATCCACGGGTAATAAAAGATTTGGATGTTTTTATTGATGATTGCATGTTACAAAAGATAGAATGCTATATGCATCAAGTAAGATTCATCAAAGAATGATTGAACTACGAATATAGTTAATTGACACAAATCTCATACCTAAACTTTTTCATTTGATCCTTTTCCTACTCCAAATTTTTTTTGTCCCCTCTTTCTGTCTTGGAGCTTGATAGTTATAGTAAATATCATGGGTACCCTTCTTCTTTCTTTCCACATATTAGTTCTTATCCAGACCTTGGAACAAAACTTATCCCGCATTCTTATTTGTATTTCCCGCAAGACTTGACTTGCGTACTTCTTATTTCTCTTAGTTTCCCGCTTGGTGACCCGCACCTTTTCTGCGGATTTGTATTCAAGTTATTTCTTTTGGATTTTGTTGAATGTTGCAGTCTTATTATTATTATTAGAATTATGGCATGTCCGACATGTGGCCATTGAAAGTGACATTATTATTTGGCATATACGACACGTGGCCATTGAAGGTGACTTGTCATGTTTTAGCTTCTTCTGTTCCGCAACCTGCACAACTGAGACGTGTCTATCATGCATCGATGTTTGTCAGTTCTATACATTGTGTCATGCCTTCCCGCAACTTGAGTGTCTGTCATGCAACGACGGTGTCTATTTCGTACAGTGTGCCATACTTTCCCGCAACTTACGTGTCTGTCATGCAACGAAGGTGTTTGTTTCAGTACTTATCTATGAGTTTTGTTTCAGTGTATCTCGTTCCATCATAATCTGATACTCTTTCCATAGTATTTGGACACGTGGTGTTAGGGATTTAATACCCTCACAATTTACCCCTTTTTTCTTTTGAATTTATGGTAGAAATTTGAAAAAGGAAAAATAATTATTACTTTTCCGATTCGTACGCCTCTAATAAATTTTTTTCTTACGCTTAGGTTTACTTTTCTGACAGTTATGGTGGTTTCGAGAAAGTTACATCTCTGATAAAGTTCCTCTCTCTTCCACTTTATTTTTTAGACGGTTTCGTTAGTTTCAATCCTTTCATATTTAATACAAATCTTGTCACATCTCTCATCTTATTCTTTGTTTTCTTTGTCTTTTTCTTTTTAAAGTTTCTGTTCTTTTTCATTCTTCTGAAACTGAACTTTTCAGTGATTCCTCGTGATTCGATTAATTTAATTTGTGATGATTAAATCGTGATTAAGGATTTCTTTCATCGGGATCATGTATTCTTTTCATCCAATTATCTGATTTGATTTATGTTCTTCCCTTTGTTACAGGTAATACTCCTAACTTATTTCTTAATGTATTTGTTTATCTATCAATGTTCTTGACTGAATCTTTTATAAGCGAATGGTGATGATGATGTTCTTATTTTATTTTCTGATTGTTTCATTGAATCCATAAATCTTTTTTCTTGATCAGAAAGTTGTCTACTTGTTTATATTCAGGTTCAATGAACATCTTGCTTTTCTTCTGTTTTGTTCTTGCTTTTCATCAGGGTGAATCTATCTTTTCTTGTTCTCTCATATGTAGGTAAATTTCATCATGCCTGGAAAAGATGATAGTAATGTTGTTGGAGGTGCCTCTCATCATGGTGATCATCCTGCAGAAAAGAAATCATCTCGCTACTTTGTGAGAAAAAAGAAAGTGGGATATGAATCTGGTACTTCAGAAGTTCAATCTTCTGATTTGGTAGTAACTGATGATATAGCTATTGTGGCCAATAAACCAGCTTCTAAAAGTAAGCGTTTAAACGAGAATTTGAGCTTTAGGTCAATGGATATTGAATAGTTTAAAAAGAAACATCAAATCCAACAATTTAAAGTTTCCCTTTGTGATCCTGCTGAAGGAGATGAGATTACTCTTGATATGATGAAGAAATTTCAGTACAACGCCAACAGACTAATAACTGCGGGAGCGTTGCACGCTGGCTTGAAGCTTCCTTTGTACAAGAGTGGGGATTATTTTCAGTGTGAGGTTCTTGCGAGCCGGAATAAATCCAAGCATGGTTTGGTCCGGTCTATTTCCCAATACAATGGGAATTGGTGGCGCGTGCTTAATGGGTGTAGTAAACGTAGTAGGGGATAAACAAATTTCACATGCTACGTTCCCAATCCTGCGGAACGTGAAAATTATACTGTGGATAATTACCATGCTACATATGCTGACGCTACTGCTGTAAAGAATTACAAAAGTGGAGCGTCGGACCGGGTCGTAAAGGTGGCGAAGGATTTCGTCTACTCTGGGAAATTGATAACTCTAAGCTGAATTTCATTCCTGGGACGCAGGCTCCTTTACGAGAAAAGATTCGTATTCATCATGACTTCAGGTGGTACCGCACTCCCCTGATAATTGAGGGACTATGGGTTTATGGGTTTATTCAAGACAGTGTGGTCTACAACCTTACATCACGCCTCCATTCTTATTTCCCTTGCAGTTAAACTTCAAAGTCTTTTCTTTCCCGTATGACGATGTGGTATGTAGAATTCTTTCTCTATTCTTCTACATCTCACCTTAAACATTGTATAATTGTTTCCTTTTTTCATAGCCGCAAGCTGAAGGGAGTTCGAAAGGTAATTCGGGTAATAAACGCAAAGCCACAGCTTCAATAGAAAATGTATTGACTTATCCAAATGAATTTGCATGATTCATATGAATCTTATTTAACGAGTTCCTGAGGTACATTGAAAGGGTCAGAAGAAAAGTTAAAACTGCACCTCACGTTTCCACTGATAAGGAGGAAGGGGAAATTCGTGATTCACCCCGCTGTCAACCAAATTTGAGAATTGAGAATGTTAGTTCTGTTGAACCTGAAAAAAGTGAGGAAGAGCAGAATGTCCCGCTTTAGCTGTTAGATTCAGAGAAGAATGTTGAGCCCACAGAGCTGGTTAATGCTGCGTTGGAAACTACAGGTGTTGTGGGCAGTTGTTCGAACCAGGCCGCAGATCCTGAGTTATCCTATCTCAGCTACCAGTTTTCCCCTTTGTTCGAAGATGATCTTCTCGCGCCTTCTGCGAGTGAAGATGGTATATCCGATAAGGAGGATCCCGCAATTCACGGTGAGCCGGTAAATGCTGCAGTAGAAGCTGCTTCTTTCGAGGGTAATGACAAGAGCACAGCTATCACTGATGCAGTTCTTATAATATGAGAAATCCCGTACAGTGATAAGGGTAAAGGAAGAGCGGAAGATGAGAATCTTATGGATAAAGAGGAGGAGGCCTTTCGCTGCTTCATATCCAAAGAGTTACTATCTGTTCCATGCGACTTTCAGCCAGTGGAGACAGATACCTCTACGGTTGCTAATCTGCGGGAATGCATGCGGTCTGCTCCGTATGAAGTAGTGAAAGAAGCTTGGTTAAAAGACCAAGGCCATCCCGTCTGCCCTTCTTTTGACATGAATCTTCCTTCCTCTCTTGCAGAGACGATTGCTCGAGCGGATGTTGGAGCATACTCTTTCCCGCAACAAGCTATCTTGAAGGTATTTTTTTTTATTTTAATGACCTTAAATTTCATTTTATTTTCATCTTTACTTGTAGCTTTAATTTTGAAAATTGCAGCTTGCTCGAGGTCAGAACGCCGCATATGTGGCTTATAAATTTTTCAAAGGACGATCCATAAAGTTGGAAACTCAGTTTAGGATGGTAGAGGAGAAATTAATCAGATCATAAGAAGATGTTGTGGACTTGAAGCGAAAAAATTATACGCTTCGTCACCAGTTATTTGATCTCCAGAATCAAGGTTTAATATTTTTTCTCTCATGTCATTTTTCTTACTTTATTTACATGTTTCTGAATTGCTCTATGGTATCAGCGGGGGATTCAGACCTCGTGAATAGGATGCACCATAGAGATAAATGTCTGACAGATCATGTATTAAAAATCAATAAAGAAAATGCGGAGATCAAGGAAAGATTCAATAACTTGGTTGATATGATGAGTCAAGCCAAATCAAAGTATGAAGATCTAGAATTGAAGCACCGGATTTTATATGTAGATTATATCCGCAAGAAGAAAGAATATGCTGCCACTCTCCTATGCACTAAAGGTTGTGTTCTTGAAGCGCGGGCACAATCAGAGAAATTGGAAGAAGAAAATCGCAAGCTCTGTGTGGAATACATGAATATCCTTGCGGGATTTTCTCATTCCGGGTCACATCACAATTCTCAGTTTTCTTCTTATATGGCGCAACTTATTAAAGACAGAGATAATTCATCTTCAGATGCTCATGCTAAAGGGAATGCACTTGCAGAAGCTCATGCTAAAATCCGCAGCTTATCTGATATAATTCTTCTTCGTGAAAGCAATATTTTCCGCTTACATAAAGAGATGGAAAGGTGTACAAACGAATCAAATTAGTTACGGGACAATAATTCATTGAAACAAGCGGAGTTAGATCAATATCGTCAAGATCTTAAGCATCTTACTAACAATTATCATAAACTTTCAAGAGAATTTGACTTCCTCGATGATTCTAAGGATGAAATGGTTCACGAATTATAAGAGATTGAATCCCTCGCAAGAGGTATCCTATTTTATTGCATATTTAAAGTTGAATATCATTTCTGCATTGATTAATCTGTTATTTACGTTGCAGGTTTTGAGGAAAAATTTAAAGATGCGGCCTCAAGAGTTGATAGGGCTGAAGGGGAGATTAATGCTGCCAATGCTAAGTTGGAGGAAGTCAAAGGACAACTGAAGCTTGTTACTGTCAAAGACAATGAGGCGCAATGTCAACTTGAGCATCTATCCTCTAAGACTAAAGAAGCGGAGGACAAATGGAAGTTGAAAACCTTGAAAGTTGAGAGCTTGACTCGTGACTTTGCTACGGAGCAAGGGAGAAGATCTTATTGGGAGGAGCGTCTCCAAAAGTCTGCGGCCGAGGTGAATAGGTGTAAGCAGGAGCTTGAGACCGCAAGCGCTAAAATTTCTTGGTTAAAAATTGAAGTTCGTGTTGGAGTTGCAAAAGCGATCAACAACACTCTAGATAGGGTTAAAGATGATGGATTCACCAAAGTTTATAGCCGCAAGGAAATCCCTAAACACCCTTCTCCTAGTGCAGATCCTCCCGTTCCTTAATATTTTCCTTCTGAATTGTATTGGCAAGCTTCCTTTTTGTTTCATATTATTGTACCTGCAATAAAATTAACAAATATATGTACATAATCAGGTTACGTTATGAGTGTGTGAATTGAGAAACCACAAGGCGTTTATTGTACCTTGGGTTACCTTTGAGGGTACAGTCACATGACTAACTTCTCTTCGGCCAGGAGGAAATTAATGATACGGTCCCTAATGAGTACCTCCTGAAATGGATAGTACCTGATACAATAATTAATGTCATGTTAGGCATCTCTTGCTCGCGAAATATCCAATAGTCATACACTCATAGACATTTATATGGATTTTCTAGAGAGATTGCATTTGTTCTGCTTTACCTAGTATGAAGCCAAATTATTGTATGATTGCTTTATTTGTTATGGATAATATGGTTTGAGATATTGTGTGTTCCAAGGATGACGTAAGACTTCTCCATTCATATTCCGCAAATGTACGAGCCCTGTACCGCAATATCTTGTATGACATATGGTCCTCCCCATGTGGGTGCAAGTTTTTTTGCTTTTCTATCTCTTTGGTATTCTGGGATTTATCACAGAACATACTGCCCTTCAACAAAGTTCCGCAACTTTACTTTCTTATTATATTCTCTTGCCAGCCTTCTCTAATAGTTCTCCATTTTTTGGAGCGTAACCTCTCTTCTTTTTTCTAAGTCATCCAACTTCTCAAGTATTAGATTTGTGTTTAAATTCTTTTCCCATGCTTTTGTCCTTGTTGTGGGTAAAATAATCTCTGTTGGAATAACTGGTTCCGCTCCATAAGTGAAAAGAAATGGTGATTCCCCAGTAGTTTCTATTCTCGTCGTGCGATATGCCCATAAAGTGTTATGAAGCTGCTCGCACCATCGTTTATGATGTCCATCTAGAGTCTTTCTTAGATTCATGGCAATAGTTTTATTTGTAGCTTCAGCTTGTCCGTTACTTCGGGGATAAAGTGGAGTGGACTTGTTCTTTTGGATATTAAATGCTTCGAAAAGCATATCAATATTTTTTCCTTGTAGTTGTTGTCCATTGTCCGAGACTATATCTACCGGGATTCCGAATCTGCAAATTATAGCTTCAAATAAAAACTTAAAAACATCCGTATCTCTAATGCGAGCAAGAGCTTTGGCTTCAACCCATTTAGTGAAATAATCAGTTGCTACGATCAAGTATTTTCTTTTTTGTGTGCCTTCCACTAATGGCCCAACAATATCTACTCCCCATTTTGGAAACGGCCACAGGATGAGTACAGAATTGAGTTCCGTTGCGGGAGCTTTATTTATTTTTTTTGCAAAGCATTGACATTCTTCGCACCTTCTTACCAGATTGTCTGAATCTTTGTGCATAAGTTACAGTAATACCCTTGCGTCTTTGCTTTCAGCGCGAGTGATCGTCTTCCGCTATGATTTCCCGCATCTCTATAATGAATATCTGTGAGAATACGTTGTCCTTCTTTTTGTGACAAACACCGAAGTAACGGCCCTAAAAAAGACGTGTGGTACAAAATTTTATCCCGTAATTGATAATTTGCATATTTTGACTGCACTTTTCTCGCATCCTTAGTATCTGCGGGCAATATCCCACTTTATAAGTACTGATGTATCGGGAGCCTCTAATCTTCTTTAGATAATTCATTTTCTGGTTTCTGTGAAAAGTTTGCATCATCTTTAATGGCTGCATCTTCAATATCTTCATCTACTTCATCTTCTATGTTTTCGACTGCCCATATCTTAATTGATGGCTCATTGATGTGCCCAATTTTGACTACCGATGTATTTTGATCTTTTATCATTGAAGAAATGAATGCTAATGCATCAGCATGGTGATTTTTATCTCTGGATAAATGTCGAAAAATTATATTTGGAATTTGAGATGCCAATTTTTGAACAAGATTCTTGTATTCTATCAAGTCTTCATCAAGCGCTTGATATTTCAACTCAACTTGCCGAATTATCAATTGTGAATCACTTGTAAGCCGTACATCACTTATTCTCAACTCGATGATGAGCTGAAGGGCATGAACCACAACCTCATATTCTACTATATTATTTGTGTGTTCACCGAATTCAAGTCGAAATGCATGCATCATCCGCTGTCCTGTAGGGGTTGTAATCACAATTCCGTCCCGCTCCTTCTTTATTTCGTGCCCCATCAATAAATACTTCCCATCTGCGGGAGTTAACAGAACTCAGGATATCTTGGGAATCATCGTCTTCTATCCACGTTAAACCTTGGATTTCAAAGTCGTCATCCAGTGGTAAATCCGTAAGGAAATCTGCCAAGACTTGTGATTTTTGTGCGGTTTGTATTTCAAATATGATATGGAATTGCTCCAATTCTGCATTCCATTTCGCTATTCTCCCTACCTTTCCCGCATTCTTCAGTACATATTTTAACGGAGCTTTACTTGGTACCCGCACATAGTGTGTTAGAAAATATGTGCGTAATTTTTGTATGGAAAAAACTAGTGCTAATATCAATTGTTCAATTTTGGTGTAATTCCTTTCTGCATGATTAAGATTTTTATTGATATAATACACTGGTTTCTCTACTTTCTCATTTTTTTCATACCAATACCGCACTTACAGCATTTTCTGTTGCAGCTATGTACAAGGACAGTATTTCTTCAGGTTTCGATTTTTGTAATGCAGGTAGTGTGGCGAGATAAGCTTTGATGTTTTGAAAGGCTTGCTCACAATTTTCATTCCATACAAATTTGCTTTTCTTTTTCAGTGTGTCAAAAAATGGTTTACATTTGTATGATGATCTGGCAATGAATCTGTTAAGTGCAGTTAGACATCCATTTAAATTTTGTACTTCTTTTACATTCTTTGGAGATGACATATTAACAATTGCTTATATTTTTGTTGGATCAACTTCAATCCCTTTTTTTGTGATCAAGTAACCAAGAAATTTCCAGATGCAACTCCAAAAATGTATTTATCCGGATTAACTTTCATTTTATATTTGCGTAGAGCTTCAAATATTTCTCTTAAATTTTGTAAATGATCTTTGAAAGTTTACTTTTTATTAGCATATCATCTACATAGACTTCCAAGGTGGCTTATCCATGGTTTAAAGATTGCATCTACCAGTCGTTGGTATGTTGCTCCCGCATTCCTTAGTCCAAATGGCATTCTAGTATAACAGTACAGACCATGCGGAGTAAAAAATGCAGTATTTTCTTGATCTTCTTCAGCTAAAGCAATTTTATTATACCCTGAATGTCCATCCATGAAAGGTAAAGCCTCATGTCCTTCAACTGCATCTACTAATTGATCAATGCTAGGAAGCGGATAACTATCTTTAGGGCATGCCTTGTTCAAATTGGTGAAGTCTATACAAATCCTTACTCATCCATTCTTCTTTGGTACAATTACCATGTTGGATATCCAGGTTGGGTATCGCACCTCTCGAATAAATCCTGCATCCATGAGTTTCTTTAGTTCATTTTCAACTGATAAATGATACTCGGGCGCCACTTTACGTATACGCTGCCGAAATAGTGTAGTGCCTGGATGTATATGTAATTCGTGACGAACGATACTTGGATCAATGCCTGGAATATCCTCCATTTTCCATGCGAAAATATCTACATAATCTCTAAGTAGAATAACCAAATCATGTTCCCTTTCTGACTCTATTAGTGTTCCAATCTTGATTATTCTCGGGGATTCTTCTGTTCCTATATTGACATTCTTGTTTTCTTTAACTGCTGAAAAAGTGGATTTGGGAACTCCTAAAAATGTGGGAGCTCCCTTTGATTGTTATTCTGGAATACTTACCCTTTCCTTAGTTTTTGGTATACTCCCTTCCGATGGAGTGTTTTTATTTGTTTCATTCACCGATCCTCTACCTGCAGTCTCAGTCAGATACTGATTTATTGCCTCTTCTTTTGCTTTGATTTTTCGTTCTTTCTTTCTATCTTGTTGTTGATGAATTCATTCCTCATTCATGTGTGTCTCTGTGAGGATGCAAGATCTCGTAACATTTTGATCCCCCTTTATTTCCATTTCTCCTTGTGGTGTTGGAAATCGCAAATATTGATGATAAGTTGCGGTTACTCCTTTCAATTGTTGAACCCAATGTCTACCAATGATTGCATTATATGGGGACGATGCCACTACTACACTGAATTTGGTCAAAACGCTTATTGGTCCCGCCATGACTTCAAGTAAAATCTCTCCTTTTGTCTTTGATGCTATCCCATTAAATCCATATATAGTGTAACAAGAGGTTGTGAGTTGACCGTCCTTAAGTCTCATTTTTGAAATGTGTCATAAAATAACACATTAAGTGAACTTCCCCTATCCATGAGGATCTTCTTCACATTTCATCCAGACATTGGTAAAGTGAGAACCAGCGGATCATTGTGTGTCTCAATTTATCGATCAACTTCACCCGCTGAAAAAGTAAATGGGGAAGCCATCCATTCCTCTCACGTTTCTGTCATTCTTCCCGCAACTTTTAAAACTTCATGACTGTCAATTCTTTTATGTAACTTATAATCAATTGTTGCGTTCATAGATAATTGATTTGAATCTATGTAGGAAATCGTGTTGATGATTCGGTTATTTTCCGGAATATTTACAGTCTTCCCTGTGTTCAACCTTGGTGGAGGATCGGGTAAATAAAAGAATTCCTTCAGTTCTCCCGCATCAATTAACTGCTGGACTTGCAATTTTAAATTTCTACATCTATTTGTGGGACCATAAAAACAATGATATCCATAATAATCTTTAGAACTTTCTGTGTGTGGTAGTTGCCTTCCCTTTGTCCATGGCCATTCAAAATCTTGCATGTTTCTAATTGTATTTAAAATTTGTGAATATGGGGTGTTGAGCTTTGTAAAAACTCGATCCTCAAATTGCTGGTTGATCCTTCTTTCTTCATCTGCTCTGCTTCACTTAGATTCATTATAAGGATTTTCACCCGCAACTCGCTTTGCAGAACTTGTTGTCGGTTCCACAAAATTTGTTCTGTTTGCAACTCTCTGATGTTGAGAAACTGCTCTTGAATTCTGTTTTTGTATATCTTGTAACCTTGCATATTTCTCGATAATTACCCTTAGATCCTCTTCAGTTTTTGGTTCCTCTCCATGAATATCTACGAAAAGCGGGCTCGTGCGGTTTGATATTCCCCATTTGTAACAATGAATAGAGATTTCTTGACTAACATTACCTATTGCTTGACAAATTTCCTGCCATCGATATATGTAATCTCGTATAGTTTCATCTGTCCAAGACGCAAGGGCAGATAATTTATCCATTCCAGCATTTGCGGGTTTGTTTTACATGTACGTCTCCAAGAATTTTTCGGGTCAATTATGTATATGAATGTATTGTTCCTTCTAGTAGATTTTCGTACCATGTTAATGCAGATCCTTTCAAACTAGAGGGAAAATATCGGCACATGATAACATCTTTTTGCTCCCAGCGGGTCATATTGCAGTTATAATATTTTAAATGAGTTGCGGGATCCCTTGTTCCATCGTAACATTCAAAGATGGGGAGAGTGCATTTGTGCGGGATGAATGCAAGCGCAAGGTCCGGTGCCAATGGTGTTCTACTGGCCTCTTTTAATACTTCATCAAGACGTCCTCCCTCTTGTTTGTTTTTCAAGGTCTTTATTTCCTCTCTCATTTCTTCCAAATCCTCGAAATATTTGTTCCACCTTTTGTTCTGCGGTTCTGAGTCATCAAAATCTGGTTTATCGGGCTCATATCGCTGGTTACACCTGTTTTTTTATGAACATATGTATCATCTGCCGGTTCAACTATCATCACCCTTTGATCTCTATTAATCCTCATTTTGCTTTCTGCAGATCTTTTTGAACTTACTTCCTTCCCCTGTAACCTTGTAATAGATGCTTCCGCATCCTGTCGGGATTTATGCCTGAGCATCTGATTTTCTTGCGTTAGAAAAACAATTTTTCTTCATAAGTTTTCTGAGCCTTACGCATTTCATTCAATTCTTCGAATAATTGATTAATGGGATCAATCCTGTTTGTGGTGCTTCTACATGTGTTTGTTGCATTTTTTTGTTGCTATCAATTGATTGGTTAATTGGGATGTTTGGTTCTATCATTTCATATTGTAGTATCTGTAATTGCTCTACTTTGTTTGCCTCTTGTAATTGATTTCTTGCTTCGTTTATTTATAACGGAATAGTATTCACAATTTCAGTATCCTTGTTTCCATTTTGTATTGTTCGATCCAAGGGTTGCGGTCCTTGGGACTCTTCTACAATTTCTCTTTCTAGTTGATGAAGAGTTTTTCTTCCAGTTCCCATTTTTTGATTACCCAAATTTCTTACATCGACTTCTTGTTCTTGTAAGGTTTTGTTTGCGGCTGTCTCCATTTATTCAATTTCTCTTTGGATATTATAATGACTTCTTTGCTCAATCTGGTGCGGTTGTAGAAATTTCTTTGTTGATGTTCTAATAAAGTTCAGATAATGAGATAGGTGTTTCATAAATTATAACACCCACAATATATATATATATATATGAAATAATTTAATTGATAGGAAAAAATCTAGCTTTAATTAAAATTTGATATATCCCATAAAAGTTAGACAAATTTCCAATTTAAATCAGGTTTCAAAGGTTCATCCAAACATTTTTTGCAAACAAGTTGAAAGCAAGTTTAGAAGTTCAGTTCAAAACTTATTTTTCTTGTTTTGACGAGAATCAAAACTAGGCAGCTGCAAAACATTCTTAATTTATACAATCAATTGACATAACATCATATGCAGCTAAATATGGTTGTATTACAGACAAAGAAATTCCCCGATTTCAAACCAATTTTTTTTTTTTTTTGCAAAATTGTTAAAAACATAGTTCTTTGAAGGAAATTTATGAGCAAAGTCTTTAAAACCCATGGTTAAGAAAACATCCGAAATAATCAAAGTATTAATTTAAAAGAGTGGTATCAATTAAAAATATGTTGTGTATGAACATAACAGTTAAATCGAAATAGATACCAATTGAAAATTTCAAAGAAAAACTATATGCAGAATTATGAAATATCAATTGAATAGAAAAGAACCCCTGATTAAAGATGTAGGAAAGGGGTTTTCTAAGATAACAAATTAAAATATTTCCAAGATGAAAATTTGGACAGGTAGAATAAATTATTTTACCTCTCATTGTTTCTAGCGCCAAATTTTGATTACCAAAAATCTATCTTGGCAACACAACCATATGAATCAGAAACATAAAACAGATTAAATAAAATATAATGAAAAAAGATCAAGTTGACATTAAGAGAAAGAAATTGAAACATAGATCAATACAAATGATTAACGTGGTTGGACATCGGAGTGTCTACATCCACGGGTAATTAAAGATTTGGATGTTTTTATTGATGATTGCATGTTACAAAAGATAGAAAGCTATATGCATCAAGTAAAATTCATCAAAGAATGATTGATCTACGAATATAGTTAATTGACACAAATCTCATACCTAAACTTTTTCATCTGATCCTTTTCCTAGTCCAAATTTTTTTCGTCTCCTCTTTCTGTCTTGGAGCTTGATATTTATAGTAAATATCATGGGTACCCCTCTTCTTTCTTTCCACATATTAGTTCTTATCCAGACCTTGGAACGAAATTTATCCCGCATTCTTATTTGTATTTCCCTCAAGACTTGACTTGCGCACTTCTTATTTCTCTTAGTTTCCCGCTTGGTGACCCGCACCTTTTCTGCGGATTTGTATTCAAGTTATTGCTTTTGGATTTCGATGAATGTTGCAGTCTTATTATTATTATTATTAGAATTATGGCATGTCCGACATGTGGCCATTGAAAGTGATATTATTATTTGGCATGTCCGACACGTGGCCATTGAAGGTGACTTGTCATGTTTTAGCTTCTTCTGTTCCGCAACCTGCACAAATGAGACCTGTCTATCATGCATCGATGTTTGTCAGTTCTATACATTGTGTCATGCTTTCCCGCAACTTGAGTGTCTGTCATGCAACGACGGTGTCTATTTCGTACAGTGTGCCATACTTTCCCGCAACTTGCGTGTCTGTCATGCAACGAAGGTGTCTGTTTCAGTACTTATCTATGAGTTTTGTTTCAGTGTATCTCGTTCCATCATAATCTGATATTCTTTCCATAGTATTTTGACACGTGGTGTTAGGGATTTAATACCCTCACATTAATAATGAACCAGGGTCTTCTATACCTAGCTCCAGTTAGTACCCTTGTCATTGTGTTCTGTTTTGTTGTTTTTGCTTTGCTTTGCTTGGCTTGACAGGCCTTCTTCAAAAATAAAATAAATAAATAAATAAATAAATAAATAAGTAAATAGGGGAGGGTGTTTTTTCCTGTTTGTGTGTGTCAAAAAAACATACGTCAAATGGCTAGACTATTCATGACCAACATGTCCGATAGAACAATATATATATACAATGATGCACATGTCATAACACGTGTTGACCTAAGAAAAAAAAATAGTTTTTCAGTATTACTTTCTAACTTAATAGCTGGATGGCATGAGATAATATCTTCTAATAACATTTTTTTAATTTTGATACCCTTCCTTGGGTTGCTACCTTCGTCAACTTTGACTCAAGGCTGGACCAGTATCCATTACCTTTGTTTTTTATTTTATAAGTGCAAAATCAGCGACTGTCCTGACATATTTAGGAATCTTTTATTTGTAAACTTGGTGATGGATTCGACACCCATATTTAGAAGGATTATTGGGTTCCTTATCGGTTGTAGAACTAAGTTCACCCTCTTATAAAATTGAGGTTCAATTCTCTCTAATGTTCCAATTCATAGACTTTGAAAACAAAGGTTGGGATGTGGATTTCTAAATGTCATTTTTCCTTTGAATTCGTGAATTCTATAATCATAATTAAAAATTAACTAACCTAACATGATAAGATGATCTTTCACCAAAACACGGTAACTTTTCAACTCCTCCATTTTACAAAAAGGTCGATGGAAAACAAAATATCCCCCATAACCCTTTGGTCAAAAAATATGGTCTTTAAAAGTCATTTCTAGAATTAAAAATACTTGTCTTGAGATGATTTTCCAATATTCTCTCAGTTAGGTCCGCTTTCTATCCTACGATTCAGATTAATTCTACAATTTGTTCATTTTGCAACCATCATAAATAGTCTATATTTCAAATTCTAATGAGTTGTCCCTTTGCGAAGGATGTGTGGTTAGGGATGGGAATATGGTTTAAAATGTAAATTCTTATAATATTTGGTTGTGGTTTGGGTCTTGATTCACTAAACCTTATGGATGGGATGACGATCATCATCGATGGGAAGATATTTGTATCATTATTTTTGTGGTGTATATGGAAGGCTCGTTGTACGCGTTCTGGTTTTCCAAGACATTTCGCAGATCCTATTTCCACCATTTTTCTTATTAAACGGGATTTGGTTATTCAATCTATAGTTTATGATAAACATAGAGGCATAAAGAGGGAAATTGGATTTGATTTCAAGATATGGGAAAATAGGTAAGATACCAAATGTATCCCTCTTAGAGGTGGTCTCAAGAATATTAACTATAATGTATTTTATATTGATGTTACTCCACAAGAAGGAATATATAAGGTTAACTTTTTGTAACAATGTACGTAAGTACAATCAGAGAAGAAGAGTGCCACCAGATCTTAGTCTTTTTACTGGAGGAATCCAATAGAACAGTTGTGCTCATGATAATTAGGTAGGCACGCATGATCAACATACAAAAGTTATAACTGGAGGGTGACAACGTTATTGTAGTAACATTAATTTTAACAAGTAAGAACGTTTGATTCAAATAAGTCTGCAAATCCATTTTAGGCGAATCTCTATACATCACTTAGAAGTTGGAAAGCTTTCAAAACATTTACATCAGACGGGATGGAAATAGAGAAGATCAGATATAAAAAAAACATAACTTCGAGACCATGTAGTTTTATTTGATGTTTCGTCCAAACTTATGCATATGTTTTAGCTTGTATTGACCTACATTCAGATGCTTATTTTTTAGCCACCATATTGAGCAAAACCTTATTCCCTAGTTTATGAAAGTTTGGTTTGGAAAAAAAAATAAAGGTATTGTGTCGTCTTTACCGCAGATCATGTTGACATCTTTAGATCAGGTATAAACCGAACCCAGCCTAATTTTAAACATATTTACACCATATGATTTAGGATTGGATGTAAAACCACTAAAGTAATACTCATTCGAAAATCGAATATGATTTTATAAGGGAGGGTGAATTCTCTAACCAAATTTAAAATTGGTATGGAGTTTGTGATTGGGTACAGTTATATAGATATACCAATTGCCATCCTGACTTGCCATCTTTGATAAATTCATATGAAAACTTGCAAAATAAGTAGTTGAACAACTTATTATGACAAAAACCAAATAAACAAAATATGAATACAAAAGAAAGGTTAGAAATGAGATTCAAAATAATAAAATTGAACCATAGGCATGAGCTCGTTCTTGATCTTGTCCACGGGACTGTGCTCGAAAACATTATGAAAAAGCTAATAGAGAAGAAATACGACTAATTCAACATGAGAGTAATTTTCTTTGCGAAGGGAGGCCCGCGCTTCCTTCCACTATAGTCGGATCCCAGTATTCCACCTAGAGAGGAAAAGAAGGGTCTTTAGCAACCTTGGTAGTAGAAGCTTCAAGAGATGCGCCAGTCGGAATGGTCCCCTTAGATGAAGCGAGCTAGGGCCGCGTGAGCTCCCCTAGAGGATAACAAGAACTTTCTTGAAGCCGGATTGGATGAATGAGGAGCATAAGACGCCCCGTCACTGGTTGTTTTAGCCTTTATTTTTTGCTTAGAGGTCGAGAATCTCTTCCGCGTCTACCCTTTCTTTTCTAGACTCGATCTCACAAGTGACTAGATAAGAGTATAAATATTTTTAGTCTAGACACATGACCACGCGAACGGCGGCCTCGTGATAAATATGATTACCATGTATAGGAGTCCCATCAAAGCAACAACGTCTTCTAGAACAGGAGTTGCTTCACCCCACGCAAAGAGAAAAGTGTGGACAGTCGACATGCAACGCGAATAACGACGAATGAGGTCGCTCTTGTTTCGGGTTCCTTCGTTGCACCTCGACGCGTCTATTGTATCCTCGATGCCAAGTGTGCGCATCGTGTCGACATGACTAGGGTTAGAGAGTATGCGGTCAATCGAAGAAACCATATAGGAGAAGTCTCGGTTGAAGAACGGATGTGCACGTCCGAGAGGTAATAATCTCCACGATGGATATCCAAACGAGGAACGTCACTTAAAGGTAATGGTAGAGGATTATTTATTTCAGGACGAATGAGTCACTCCGCCGATGGATTCAAAGGAAATACATAGGGGTTTGTAAGAAGTGCAACAAGGAAGTCATGGGTAGGAGGAATCTTGTGAGCATCTTCGAACACTAGGGATCTGTCATGCGCGAGAGATGCACATTCCTGAGAATTTCAAATATAGTGTATGTCTTTCCGTTTTGAGGTGGGGGAAGTGATTCGCCGCTCGATGATTCACCAGACGATCCTTCACTACTCATGGTGATTTATGTATTTTTACAAAGATAGCAGAAGGGAGATGCTAAAGGAAAGAAAAAAAAGAGAAAGAGATAGCAGTAAAATAGAAGAAATACACACGTATAAATAGGTTCCCTAAGAGTAGTAAAAAGGAGAAGAATTATAAGAAAAAAAGACTGAAAGTAAGTTGAAAAATGTCTAAAACACGTATGACAAAACCGTTTGGAATACCAATAGAAAAAGGAAGACCCACGTGACGTGTCCTGTTACGGGACATGTAAATGGAAGAAGGCGGATTTAAAATACGGGACGATCCTAAGGACATGTTGTCTCGAAAAATAGGGCACCCGTCAGTACCTAGTTGAGGCATCATTAATTGTGACGCTCAGATGATAATTTACTTAGTTGGCACTTAATCAAACATTCAAAGGACTAATGTTGATGCCTAAATATTCATAACACTGAACTGAGGATCACTACCTTCTTATCTGGGCCTAAGCCCACCAGAAGACCGGGAACTTGGGGACTGGACCCGGTCCGTAAAGAGATATCCAAGAATAAAGAGAGAAGAAGGAAAATCAAAAAAAAAAGTAAAAGGGCTTTTATTTAATAGTCAAAGTTAGTTTATGAACGGAAAAATAACCGTTTCGTAAATAAAAAGATAAAGAGAAAATATGTTATCATGAAGTAAGATGGAGATGTGTAAAATGAAAAATACATTATTTGGAAATGATTTTTTTATCTCATTTTTTTTCTAAGAGGGAAAAGGTCATATATATATACGGTGATTTGGACCAATCTCTTTTCTTTCTTATTTTTACCCATAAAATAACCAATTGAAATCTTAGACTACTAAGATTCTAGAAGATATGATTTATATAATGTAAACACGATGGGAGATTAAGTCAAACGGCTGTAGAAAAAATGGCCAGTAGACTGAGAGAGAGAGTTGACGTTTCTGTAACACGCCAAAATGAACGTAAAGTTCAACCATTTGGGAGTTTAATAACTTAACACCAAATTGTCACGCATAGTTAACCAATATCATATTTATAATTTGAATCTTCGTATAGAGACTTATATTTTTAATGGAGAAATTTTTTAAGGTTTTAGGATATCTTAATAGTTGGTTAGAGATAATCTATATCAATATTAAATGTCTATATTATCTTTTCAACTTTTTTTTTTCATTTTAATTTTTTATTTATTATTTTTTTCTCCATCAAAAATTTTCACCAATTAACCAGTGATTTGAAGATGAAGAATCTTAGTAAAGGTATAAAAGGTAGTAGTGATGACAATCAAAATCAATCAAACTAATCTAATCAAGAAATTGAAGAAGAAATCGGTGGTGAAGGCGTTGAAACTCCTCAAAAAGAAAACATGGTGTATATGAGGTATGATTCGACAAGAACCCATATTTTTTTTCTCCTTTTTGTGATTGATATCTTATTTGATTAATTGATTAAAAAAAAGGTTTCCAGAATTATTTACGATTGGGTTTTGTTCAGAATCCAACCGTAAATTCATGTTTTGAAGAACTTAAGATTGGGTTCCCAGCCGTAAGTGGGTTTTATTAAATATACGTTTAGGTTTTTCCAAATTCCAACCGTAAATTCACATAATGAAGATGAAGATGACATTTAACGGTTGGGTTCGATTCTCACCAACCGTAAATTTCACTTGTACAAAAATTTGGTTGATTTTTCACGTTTAGGTTTTCTGAACCGTGATTCATTTTATGGTTGGGTTCGAAAGTCATTAACCAACCGTAAATTTCCCTGATAGCTCAATTTTTTTTGGGTTTCTTTTTACGTTTGGGTTTTCTAACCATAACTTTTTTACGGTTTCCTTTAGATGTCAAAACCCAACCGTAAAAGTTTTTACGTTTGGGTTCGATTAGTCTAACCCAGCCGTAATTCCATTTACGTTTGGAATTGTTTTGATTGAACCCAACCGCAATTGGTGCAATAAATAACAATAAATACACATGAGTTACGGTTGGTTTCGATGCTAAAAACCCAACCGTAAAACTATTACGATTGGGTTTTCTGTCATTGATGGCCAATTATGGTTAGGTTACGATAAATATATAACCGTAAATTTGAATTACGATTGGGTTCTAGATGAAAACTCAACTGTAAACTTTCCTGATCACAAAAAAAATCTTCATTTTTTATATACTTTCAGAAAATTTGAGCAATAAAAAGGTCATGAGTTTAAGTTATCATACAAGGATTCACCCACATTAAATTTCTCACTAGAATCACTCATTTTGGTTGAGTGAATCAAAATCTAGGGTTTTTCAAAAATCTCTAAAAAGTTCTCTCTTTTTTCTTCTACTTTTTATTCCCACCAAAACAAAATATATAAAAATTTGATTTGATTTGATTAAATATAATATTATTTTAGATTAATTATTATTAGTCTAATATATTAACTAATTATATTAATTTTTATAAATTAAATATGGACAATTTAACCATTATGAAAATATAATAAATATGGAATTTTAAAATTAATATGTAATTATTCTATTTTTTCTTCACATAAAAACCCCTATGAACCCCCATACGAAGATTATATAATTTAGTTAATTTTCAATATAAAAGATTATCAGTTAGGAATAGAGCTGTACATGGCTCGGTTCAGTTCGGTTTTTGCCCTAACCATTACCAAAACCGAGAGTCTCGATTTTTTCGATTTTGAAAACCGAGTGTCACCATTAAGCTTTTTGGTTCGGATCGGTTTTAACCGTCTCGGTTTCGATTTTTTCGGTTTCGGTTTCGGTTTTTACCATTAAATGTAAAAATGAAATGCAATAAAAATCAAATTCTTACAAATCTCTCTTATATGCCTAAACATAAAAATGAAATGTAATAGTTTACAATACCACTAATCTTGAAGTGAAAACTTACACAAAAGTAAAATTTCTTGTTCATTTTCATCAATGGTTTAGCAGGTAACCGGTTAAATGTAAAAACATAGATATGCCAGTGCTCATGACTTTACTCCTCTACTACAAAACGCAGACTAATTCCCAGCAAATCAACTGCCATAACCTATCAACTGCACTGTCAGCATCTCCCTGAAAGATGCCAAATCAAAATTATTTATAACGTTTTTCACAAAACAAAAATACATAAACTAGGTACTGCATAATTAGATGATCAATCAATATAACAACCTAAAGTAACATATGCAAGTATGCAACTGAGCTGTAGAATGCAAGAAAAGACAGTAGAGTTAGAAAATGAAGAAAGAATCCTACCAAATTTCTCACAAACAGGGAGAATGTCATGAAAACATTTCCAAATGAAGATTTTAATGTTAGGAATAACATCCGTATCTCAACTAGCATTCCAGTTCCACAAGGAGCACAGTTTGGAGTTCTCATCTGTCAAGTGTTTGACAACCAGGAAATCTCAGGACATTGTTTGACAACCAAAGGCGGGGACCATTGCTCAATAGTACCTATCTACTGTAATTTGCTATTGACCAACAAAGGTTCATAGAAACATCAGAGGGATGTTAACTGTTTAAGAGGCTGAGTTTTGATTCTTTGTTTATCACCTGGATGAAAAATTATTCCTGGCAGAGAGACTGCACCAAATCCCAGGTCAAAGCAACAGAAACCTGAGTGAAGAAAGATACATTAGTGAATAAACAATCTATATGCAAAACCATCAATTATGCAATGAAATGGAAAAAATATCAGATAAACCACAAAATACAGCTAGCTACTGGTGGATTTTACAATTACATACATGATTATGATCAGATAGCATTTTGTCGTCTATCAATATCTAAACCCAATAGTTCTAGAAGTAGATTTAATTATGAGCCATTTTAACTGCAATTTCAGAAAATATAGGATTAAGAAAGAAATTGTGGAATGATATACAACTGGTTCAGTACTAGAAGCCAAAATAACAATGTTTTTTCACAAAATCACAATAAGAAAATTAATTAAACACCGGAAAAAGGTACCAGAATAACTAACGCATCTTCAACATTCCCGAAGACAAGCTAAAAACCAAAAATCTATGAAGAAATTCTAAAATAAGCAGTGTTAGGCAATAAAAGGCATACCTTGATGTGAACAAGCTGTGCATCTGATGTTTCGACAAGAGAAAGCTCACTTGAACAGCCAGGCTATAAACACGAATACAAAACAAAAGCAAGCATTCAGAATCTAAGAATCATTCTTAACAAAATTGATTGTCTTACATAGTATCAGTGGCTTGTGGATGGGTATGTGCCAGAAATTCCTTTAAATCAGAACAAGAAATATAGTTACCTGAATCTTAGACTCAAGTTACAGATGAGAGAAGCATAAACCTAATCAGTTTCGTTTTTTTTCTAAAGAGAATGGGAAGTTAGATGAAAATCTAAGATAATCAATGGCTAATATTATAGAAATCCAACGATCATAAATAACCGTTTTTTTTTGGTTTTTTTGGTTTTTTCGGTTAGGTTCCAGGGTAGAACCGAAACCGAACCAAAATTAATCGGTTTTTTTTTTCATAACCGTGCATCACCATTAGATGTTCGGTTCGGCTCGTTCGGTGCGGTTTTGCCGATTTTCCGGTTTTTTGTGCAGCCCTAGTTAGGAACCCTTTATGTATATTAAGCTTACGAGTTATGAATGAAATGACACAATTATTTATTCAAAGTTACAACATTATTCCGCATTTTGTGAATGGTCGCCATTTTGTTCATGTCCAGTGAGTCAGTGACCCCACCTCTTTCACATGGTTGGGTCAAATTGGTATACACACGCGGTTATTTTCCATTGTCATGTAGGTATTATGTCGTGTATGTGTATCGGTAAGAAACCGAGAGGAAAGACGAAACTAATATTATGCAAATAATTTGTTGGAACTGGTGTTTTTACCCACAATATATTTTTTGTCCTATATGTAATGGTATCATGCTGCTAATAATAGTATCCCCTTTA
This sequence comes from Papaver californicum, assembly GCA_023531435.1. NCBI lineage: Eukaryota > Viridiplantae > Streptophyta > Magnoliopsida > Ranunculales > Papaveraceae > Papaver > Papaver californicum. Next base: position 3,196,981 of record JAJJMC010003991.1, on the reverse strand, counting down.
TAAATTGTGTGATCGTAGGTCTGTAAATGACTACCTAATAATTTGTCTGGTTACCTTTAGTTTAGCCAATTAATTTTTATCAAGATCCAATAAATACTCCCTCCGTCCAAGAATAGATAACCTATTCATTTTAAATTTTGTCCACTAATAGGTGACCTATATCATTAAATAAGGGAATATTTCTAAAACTATCATTTTAATTGATTATTTTTAGTATAAAAAATATATATAATTTGATAGTCATGTTTATATTCGTTACATAAGTGTTTTAAAATGCTTTTCAATGATATAAAGTTTACGAATATCCGTGGTATATTTTAAGAGATAAATCATTTCTAAATTTTACATATTATTATCCATAAAGATATAATTGTAAGAAATACTTAAAAATACTCCTCTCTCCTCTTTGTATTAAGAATTGTGCAAACTTAAACTAGATCACTTATTCTTGGACAGAGGGAGTATGTATCTGATATTCCGGTGGAAGTCTTGAATATTTATCCAACTCATAGTGGATGTAGACCACGTAAATCTACGGTGTTGATAACTTAATCATACTTTACTTATCATTACTTACTCGCACTTCTCTTTAACTTTATTTGCTTGTTTTTTAATCTGCTATGTAGATCTGAGTTGAGAAAAACTAGTAGTTACAACAATAAAGAGAACTATATCCGAAAATTTCACAACTTCCATGTCTTATAAGGTGTAAATATTGCCAGCCCAGTTCATCCCAGCATAATCCACGATATCACATGTCTAGCTTGCTGCGTGTCATGTTGTATTGTTCCAAAGAATAAGACGTGATATGTTATGCTGTGCCGACACATTTATTTTATGTTTTTCAAAAAAATATATTCAAATATGTATATATTAGATGTATTGTTATAGAAATAAGTCAACGAAAATTTGCTAGAATAAAGAATCTTTAGTGAAATATTCATGAAATGTGATGTATTGTACCGTGTGGTGTAGTGATTTATTCATATAATAACGTGTTTTCTCAGCATGTTGTGTCATGTTGTGCTTATCTGTACCATACAATGTATCGTGTCAATATGCGGAATAGCCAGATACATCCCAACACATGAAACTACCATGTTGTGTTGTGCTATGCTAGGTCACGTACAGTGTTGTGATGTGCTCAAATTTTAACGTGATGTGCTAGACCATAAAAATACTTCCACATGATCCAATTTACACCTCTATTTTGATGTAACAACGTTGGAGTATAGTGCTAGTTTGTTACCCGCGTTATAGTTATAGTCCAGCTTTGAACGGCTTAAATACGTTTATAAAGCTAGTCGACACAACCATCACACACTATTGATGCTTCAAAAAAAGAAAAAAAATCACAAATTATTGATTCGGATGGAAATATATTAGCATGGAATTTTTAATTATTATATAATTAACACAGAAAATAGCCTTAAACCTAAATATTATATTTAGCTAACAACAAAATAAGACACTAACTTATGTTAGCATTCCCCACTCTAACTCGCAGCGAGCGTAATCTGTTTTTTTTTTTTAACATTCTGAAAGTCAAAACTCTTTTTTAACTTCTAAACCCATACATTGTTATTTTTTTTCCTCTTTCTTCTTTTTGAACAACTAAAAGCCTTCTCTTTTGCATTCCCTCTTTTGTCTCTCGACTTTGGGTCTATCTAGATAGTCACGTGTTTCATGAGATGATAATCGTTCATTGTCAACATTCAACAACATAGCAAAGAGATCGTTATCGAGTTGTGTAGTATGGGTACGACTTCTTTGGGGCGGTGTCCGCATCAGTTGCGTGTTTCCACATTGGACATATCAGTGATATCATGTATATATGTTGTAGTGCAGAAATATCCAAAGACACGTGTAGACATCTTGAAAGAAGAAATCTTGATATTAAAGTGACAGGGAAACATTAAAGAGGACTCTTAGGCCAAGCACGATAAAAAAGATATCTACCACATCACTTGAGAATTGAGACACATGGAAAGAAAAAGAACGATCGACGGTCAAGTTCAAACGGGGAGACAAAGCATTAATTACTGCAACAGAGTACGCGTGATGTGATCAGAAACATTTAATGCATCTAACACAGGTCGGGGGACAATCTTCATTTCGGATCGAGACCAAGGAAAAAGTCAAGAGACCATTTACACTTTGGACCGTGATCAAGAGCGAATATGGCATACAAGGAATATACCGGGAGCACCTTTGAGCAGAATCGAGGAAGTGCATCGGGAGATTCGGGCCTCACTCCCGGATAAACTACATCAGTTTAGGTGTGAGTGTTCAATACTATAGTTTGGGTGTATAATTTATGTCCACTATAAATACTAGGATATAGGGGGAGAGAAGGCATGTTATGTTATTTGGAGAGAAAGCAAAAGCAAATTTGAGAGTATTGTTTTGAGTATTCTTGAAAGAGATTGAGTTTATATCATTGTAAGCACTTCATTCCTAAATAAGATCAAGTATTTTATCCCCTTGGACGTAGGTAATCATGCCGAACCACGCATATCTCTTGTGTGATATCACTATGTTGTTAGTTTACTTATTTATCTACTTCTTTGTGAATTTATGATATTGGTAGTTAGATTTTATACAACTACATATGTTACACATAGTTTTAGTATAGATGTACAGTAATAATGTCCAAATTTTTTACATATAGGTTATAGTACTAACATATATATGTTCGTTCATTTACAATTTTCTTGTTTATCAATAATTCATTAATATTATTGAGAAGTCACGGTTACAGTATATATTTTTGAATGAAATTGATAGACACATTTATGTGTCTAATTTGTTCCCAATCTTTATAATGTTGGATCTCAATTTTGTGCTAATATTGTGTTTTTATGTATGTGTAGGTGGTTTTGGAGAAATAAACTTTTGTGGAAAAATTGGCTCGAAAAGTGATATTTGCCCCCCCAAAAATTACTAAAGGCACCCCCAAAAATTACTAATGGCACCTTGGTAATAAAGGCACTCCTGTTATGGATAGGGGGCACCTCTTTTTCTTCCTCTTTAAATATTTTCTGCTGGGAAAATTTTGTTTGAAAATTCAGTTAACAACGAAGATTTTGGCAAGTTTTTGTGGAGATTTTCATGGATATGATTTGGAGTGGGCCTGTTACGCTAAAACAGGGCTGGTAGTTGGTCTGAATTTGATTTTAATCTCGTCAACATAGGGAAGTAAGAGTTATCGATTTTATTTTCTTATATTTGGAAGATACACAATGATTGGGAGAAGATATATTATCCTGGATTTTATTCTGTAATCTGGAGAGAGATTTGACAGCTGCACAGACAACATGTGAAGAAAAAATAAAAAGGAAATAAGACTTATATCCGTAACAACAAGAAAGTTATGAGAATCTTTTGTGAGATATTTTTGGTTGTTGTGGTGTATAAATAGATGTTAGGGAGACAAAGAATGGAGGGGGGAGTTTGGAGATAGCTCAGGAGGCGAACAGAGGGGAGAAAAATCATTCCAGAGAATTTTTCTCTGCTGCTGATAAAGAACACGAAGAACAAAGGTTACGACAACGTTTTCTTCAACCTCTCAGCCACGGTTTCTTCAACCATTTGCAACGAATATCTTCAGTTTTGCAACATTTATCTTCAACCTTGCTTTGTAATAGTGAGTCTGTAACACCTATAACGTTGCAAACTCATTGTGTTTTTTATTTTTCTCCTTTTTCATCATTTGTAAACACTTTGAGCCATGAACCATTATTTTGAGCAAGTGATTAATATGAGGAGCTAAACCCCTTTGTTGAGGCGACAGAGGAAGTCATTGTTCCAACAAAAGTGGTATATTTCTATTTAATTGATTTTTGCAATTTCTTTTATGATTATCTGCTTTGATTAAAAATTGATTTAAGGATTTTTATTAAACAGTTATGATTTCTTTTGATAGACCATGCTTATCCTAGGGTTTTTGATGTTCTATACTTTCGATTCACAATTCTTACTTTGAAAATCTACTTAGGCAACATATTAGAATCACTTTAAATGTAAAGAATTGCATGAATATTGATTAGATTGAATCACTTTAATTGGTTAATGGTGGAATCCTGAGTCTCAGTGCCTTTTTAATCTTGATACCAACTTTATTTTAAGTTTTCTAATTTAGCATTAGAAATTTAAATCTAAAATCAATCTTCACAAGTTCGAGAGTTTGAAACCCATTCTTACCATTATCTACAAATCAACATCAATTTTTGGCGTCGTCAACGCGGACTTGTTTTTAGATTTGTTTTTAGTTTGTTTTAGGCTAGTTAGTTGATAGTTAGATTTTTATTTGTTATTTGTTATATTTTACGTTTTTGGGTATTTTTCTTTGTATTACAGGTTTTGGATCAAAAAGAAATTGGAGTCAAAGATTATATTGATTGATTAAAGACTTGGAGTCAAAGATAAATCGAAAAGAACGAAAAAAAAGACAAGATTTTTTTATATATTTATTATTATTTTTTGTTGATTTTTTTTTATATTTTTTTTAGGGTTTATATTTTTATTTTTAGAAAATTGTATTAGGAAATTCTTATTATTTTTGTAATTATTTTAGGTATTTTTCTGTTTTTTCTTATTTTTGGACTTTGGACCTTTGGACTTTTTGACTTTTTGACATTATTCCTATTTTTAAACCCTACGGAAGGGTAATTTAAATATAAACTGCAACAGGGAAGGACGACAATTACAATATTGTCTTGGTCCCTCGGGTTCGTACACTGACATAGGAGTCGGTGGTCCGAGTCGACTACAACCGGTTCATCCTCCGTCTGGTACGGGAGGTAAGACTCGATCAACCTACGAATCCCCTGCAAGTGAATTTACTGTATTCTTTCGTATGCATATATGTTGAGGAACTGAATACGGATTTATTTTCTAGTAAAGGAGAAGGACTGGCCATATAAGATAAGGACTCAGATTTCATCACTGTTTCCTTCTTGCCCGCCTTAGGAATACGTTACCTAACGCGAACCTAATCCTTAAATTTGACTAGAAAGAAGACCAATAGGGTATCGAGCTTATTGGAAAGTCATTCAAAAGGACTGTATTGGTTACTCTCTTAGCCTAACTCAAAGTTTAGGAAGATTATTTTAAATAGATTCGAGCCACCTTGTAACCCAAGGAAACGTTTCCAAAGAGGCAGGGTTATCAATGCTCCTTAGAGCTTATCCTTTTTTTATTCGACTTAATATAATTCAGATCGTTCTAAGAGATTTGCTAAAACTGTAACTAGTTTCCTTTTAGAAGAATAGAAGCTGGTCTAGAAACAATCTAAGTGGTGCCATCATTCTTTTTTTTCTAGATTCAATAGGTTTGATTTGGTTGAGTCGGCCTTGTTTGTGTTTGTTTAGAATTCTCTTCCAATTAGCAGTTATTTAATTGCATGCCCGGGCTGCCTAAATCCTTGAGTGAGCGTGTCTGGAGAAGATATTTTATTGGTCGTTTGATCATTGAAGAGAATAAAAACTTTGTCTTTGAAATTGAGAATTTAGGAAACCCTTCTTTTGACAGCCCGATTTTTGGAAACTTTAGTTTTGAGAATTTGTCTCTTACTGAGGAAGTTATTCCTAGTTTTCCAGTTGTGCCAGAAAAGATAACTTTAAAAGATTTGTTGAATCCCACTTGGAATTCTCGTCCATCATGTATCAAGTTAGCTGAAACTCAAGCAAACTATGAGTTAAAACCTGGGACCATACAGATGCTCCCAATCTTTTTAGGAAAAGAAAATTAAAACCCCTACTTTCACATTAGGGAATTTGAAGAATATGTAGTACTCTAAGAATTCACAACCTGTCTGATGAAGCTTTGAAACTTAGGTTGTTTCCTTTTTCCCTGAGAGACAAGGCCAAATCTTTGTTATATAGGTTTCCATATGAATCCATCGAAATATATGAACAACTTACCGCTGCCTTTTTATCTAAATTTTTCCCTAGACACAAAACATCATCTATTAGGCACGAGATTTCCACATTTGTGCAGCAAGAGGGAAAATCTTTGTATAGGTATTTGAAAAGGTTCAATGATTTGTTGATACAATGTCCCCATCATGGTTTAGAAAAGGTTAGACTAGTCCAGATCCTTTATGAAGGGCTAGATTATCCAACGACGACCATGGTCGAGTCATTGTATACATGGAGCTTTGATAATAATATTGTTGATGAGGCAATGACATTTTTGAATAAAATTGCCGAAAAAACCCAGCAATGGGAATGTAGTAAGGAACCCCAGAAAAAAAAATATTAAGAAGAAGTAATGTCAATAGGGTATATGGAATTCTCGAATCAGATGCCAAAATTGCAGCTATAGCAAAAAGGTTAGAAGCCTTAGAATTGAGTCAATCTAGTTGTGGAATAGAGCGCAAGTCATTTTGGGAAGGACAGACTGTTGAATAGCAAGCCCATGTTATTTACAATAACACTAGATATGATAACCGTCAGAAGTTTAACCCATATTCATAAACCTATAACCCGGGTTGGAGAAACCATCCAAACCTTTCTTGGTCTAAGGGCCATAATCAAGGTCAGTCTAGTAACCCTCAGTTTCCACCAGATTTTGGTTATACTAAGAATCCTTCTGGACCAGCACAATTTCAGATCCCTTCAGATAAGAAGATCATGAGTTTAGAAGAGTCTCTCACCTTTTTATCTCATAATACTGCTAAATTTCATCAATCGGTTGAACAAAGTTTACAGGCTAATAATAGGATTGCACAGGAAAAAAAATAGGCTATTTCCGATCGTTGAATCCAGGTTAGTCAGATAAATGAGTCTTTGAGAGAAAAATGTAAGTTTCCTAGTCAAACATAACCCAACCCTAGAGGAGTTCATGATTTATCTTCTGGTGAGAAATCATCATATCATGTGAATTCAATTAAAACCCTTAGGAGTGGTAGAGTGGTATACAATAAGTTAACCTTGCCCGATAGTGAACATGTTGTATTCACCCTTCTGAGCCTGTAGCTTAAGAGACTGATAAAGTATCTAAAGTGTCCAATGCGGTTCCCGCTTAGCCCGATTTTATGCCCAAAGCCCCATTCCCACAACTTCTAGTACCAACTAGGAAGGAATCCAACTATAATGATATATTGGAGATTTTTAAGCAAGTCAACATCAATCTTCCTTTATTAGATGCAATTAGGCAGATTCCTACTTATGCCAAGTTCTTTAAGGATCTTTGTACGCGAAAGCAAATCTTAGTGTACAGAAAAAAGCCTTTATAGCTAGTCATGTGAGTTCAATTATCCAGAACAACACAACTCCTAAGTACAAAGACCCAGGTTCCCCTACCATTTCTTGCACAATAGGTAACTACCGTGTAGAGAAAGCGGTACTTGACTTAGGATCTAGTGTGAAATTACTTCTGTACCATGTGTACCTCCATCTAGGACTTGGTGACTTAAAACCTACCCAGATAACACTTCAGTTAGCTGATAGTTCTGTGAAAATTCCTCGTGGTATTGTCGAGGATATTTTTATTGAGGTCGATAGGTTTATTTATCCTGTGGATTTGTTATCCTAGATACCCAACTTGTTCCTGCCTCAGAAAACCAGATACCTTTGATATTAGGTCGGTCGTTTTTAGCTACATCTAATGCGATCATTAACTGTCGAAATGGTATTATGAATTTATCTAAAAAAATCTTAAGAAAAACCTTAAGATAAAATCTTAAGAAAGACCTGTACCATTATGATAGGTCTATTTCCTTTCAATCCAAAATCCAAAACCTGTAGCAAAAAGAAAAATACCCAAAGAAACGTAAAACAGAAAAAAGTAAAAATAAAAATCTAATTAAACTAACTAACCTAAAAAAAACTAAAAACAAATATAAAAACAAGTCCGCGTTGGCGGCGCCAAAATTTAATATGATTTTAATATAGTGGTATAAAGGGTTTGATTCTCAGACTTGTGAAGATTCGATTTTTAGACCTAATTTTTAATGACTAAAAATAAAGAAGATTAAAACAAAGTTGATTTAAAATTGATGGGAAGAACTAGGGTTAAGGATTCCACTATTAACCAATATTTCAAGTGATAAAATCTTACAATTCTTGTATTCAGTTTAATCAAAACATTGCCAAAGTTAGGTTTTTGAAAGAATAATTGTAAATCGAAAGCATGGGACATCAAAAGTTTAAAAATAAGCATGACCCATCAAAAGAAAACACAATTATTTAAGTAAAACCATTTCTTTTCAATTTAATTCAAAGCAATTAATAATAAAAGAATTCTAAATAATAGTTAAAATAGAAGTTACCACTTAATTATTGGAGAAATGGCTTCATCCATCGCCCTAGTGATGATGATTAGCTCATTGTATAGGAAACACCCTCAAAAATATATTTCATAGCTCAAAAAGTGCTTACAATGATGAAATAGAGGTAAGACAGCTAAATAGACACGCTTATAAGCGTTACAGAGAAGTGTTCTCTGTGTTACAGAAGCAGGTAAAGGAAATACAAATAAAGTACGGACTGTATGTACTGTTGGTATAAGACTGCTTCAGCAGCTGCGTCAGCGACAGAACTAGCGATAGTTCTTCAACGCCTTATGTTCTTCCTCTTCTTCTTTGCAGCAACATGAACTATTTTTCTATCAACTTTTTCCGGTGCTCTGGCTACCTCTAGATGGATTCCTCCTCGACTCTCTTGGGTATTTATCGGGTTAGTAAACCCTAGAGACTTTTCTTAACCGATAAGGACTCAAAGAACACGTCCAAATCAATCTCAAATTTTGTGATATCCGAAACAGACCCAAACTCTGTTTTCCGTCCAGATTCAATCCCGTGTCCAATTTTTCCAGCTGAAACACGTTTTGTGACGTGTTAAAGTTATCGAGGTTGTTGAATTCACTTTGGGTGTGAATTACTCAAAACCACTAAAAATACGCAACAACAACTATACAAGAGTTTCTCCCGTAAGGAAAGTCTTTCCCGCCATTTTCGTTCTTTTCAAATTCAAAAAGGGGTGCCCCCAATACAAGAGATGGGTGCCTTTATCAATTTTCCCCGGGTGCCTTATGTAATTTTTTCGGGGTGCCTTTAACAACTTTTTAAGCCAATTTTTTCCAAATCATTCATTTCTTGAAAATACCTACAAAGACATATAAACCCATAAATGGTACAAAATCAAACACTATCAAAATAGATAATCGAGCGCAATTTAGACACAAAAATATGTCTATCAAATACCCCCAAACTTACTAGTTGCTAGTCCTCGAGCAAATCTAATTAAATAAAATAAAATTCTAACTCACTTTCGCAGGAATCGCGACTACATTTAGCATATGTAATAAGCCTTTAAACCCCTAGGTGTCCCTAGTGGACGATTTTTGTCTCGTGAGGGTTTACAAGAGGTATACCCACAAAACCTTTACTCCAAACCCTAGCTACCTGTGAACGATTGAGGATAAATACTAAACAAGCTATTTAGTTGGCATACTAAATTCTTCGGCTCTGGGAATCATTACCCTATATGAGTCCAATTGATGTAAACGAGTTTTTACTCAGCGTACTAAAATTCATATAGAAGAAAACAAAGCTCTAATCAGATAACCGTTCAACCATAATACTCAGAATCTATCAAAGTTCAATCACATGAAAAGATTTAGAAGATGGATGTGGAGATGATGAAGTTTGCGCATGTTGACTAAGGTGAACGTTGTTTCCCATATATGTCTGAAGGTCAGTACCAGGATGAATCCTAATGGATTGAGATACATGGTCTTAATCGTAATACTAATACCGATTCAACTGGTATATACAAGGGTCTCAACGATTGATTTATTAAAAATAAAACAACTATAAATGTACTGACAACATGATTGGATCAAATTGAATCCAAGCGCATGGTCCTTATCAGCATCATACATGATAGTTCCCATGGATCCTGTGTTTCATGCTTGCTTAGGCGACGGAGACTGGGAGAACACACACATATTGCTATCAAAGTGTCAATACACGATATTTTTTATTTATTTATTTCATTTTTTTTCTTTTTTTCACTTCTTTTTTTTTATTTTATTTTTCATCATTTATTTTAATATAGTCTAAATAATCTCAAACACTCTACTCCATCCTGGCGGTGATAACAATTCGATACTGGTGCCCCACCAAATCAATTAGAGAAACACAAAAATTACAAAAATAAAAACAGAAGGTGATATGGTCGAGATAGACTCCGAGATGTGGTGACAACTATCATGTTTTTTCTAACACCTGAACTTTGTCCTTTTATGAATAGACCATTTAACTGGGAACACCAATTCCTATAGAAAAGAACTAAGTTTCCATCTACTTAGAATGGTTAGTGTCATCCTGAATTGTTCACAAGTTTCTAGACTTTGGAATTTTTATTATTTCATTAAAAGTTTCTCCCTTACCCCCAAACTTAAATCAAACAGTGTCCTCAATGTTTCTAAAGATGAATGATTAAAAGTATCAACAAGGAGAAACTGTTACCAATCGAAGGAAAAGAGTTAAGGAAAGATATTACCGCGTCGCATGAGCATGGGTTACCTCCCAAGAAGTGTTAAGTTTAACGTCTTCAGCAGACTAAGAAAGAATTAGTCACCTCATAAAATCATATAGCAATAATCGGAACAATTGTGGGTCATCTGAATCAAATAGTGCTAGCACAAATAAGAGGAAACTGCAACAGGCCAAGAAAATGAACAAACCGAGCACACCCTTATCTAGTTTTCTGTTGAAGACAACCACTTCTAGCTGTGGTTCAGGTTCAGGATCTATAAAAGGGTCTGGATAAAATATTTTCATGGGTTGGATTTCCTTATAGGAAGGATCCAAAGAATCAGGTTGTAGAGTTCGGAGTAACTCAACTAAGAACTTAGAAGAACATAATAATAACCTGAATAATTGTGGATCCTCAAAGTCAATCATATTTGACTCACACAATTGACTACTATGAAGGTGGTCATTCTTAAAGAAATGTGTCGATTCTAATTCCCTAAAGTAATTAGGCTTAGTCTCAAAACTTAATAAATGACACATTTGAAATTCATACGTTCCCACATATGGAAGAAAATATTTTGGTGGGAAAACAAAGTCAATCTTGGTATTATTTCCTAGATAAACCACATCGACTATAGGATGGGTTTCTAACAACTGAACTTCTTTCTGGACATCAACAGGCTCAGGGAATATAGTTTGAAGATGATCCTCTAAAATGGTAGAGGTGCATATATCAAGTCCCAAGTTAGTGACCTTTCTAAGAGTTAAAGGTAAAACACAGGGAGAATGATAGTCACCCCCAAACTTAGAGTTTTCAGTGTCTTTAGATAGACTAGTCACAATTTCCCTAATTTTTAGATCGTCAGATTCCCGAAAATAGTCAATTGCTTCTTCTAGGTTATAATCTGGTGGTGCAGTCTCACTCACATTTAAGATTTCTACTAGTTTATCTTCTTTGTTTGAGACTGTTATCCCTGAATCGTTGGACTCTAAAACATTAGTCTCAGAATAGACTCGTTCCTCTAAACCTTCGTCATCTTCATAATAATGAGGAAATATTTCACCGTTTATAACAATGTTATCTCTAGTTAAATCCCTTTCCTCTTGAATAGGTGAATAATCATTAATATTATTAGGATCGGAACTAGAGACATCATTATTATCGTGAAACTCAAATGTTGTGAGAATTTCCTCATCATTATGACTAAGGATTTTAATTTCCTCATCAAAAGTATCCTCATCATCATAATAAGATGATTGAACCTTATCTAAATAAATAGTGTCTTCTATTCTAACCTCGTACTCTAAATTAGGTAAAAATATTCATCATTATTATTAAGGGTAAAAGTGGAAACACTGTATTAGCAATTAAGATTATTTTGAGCAATTCTTTCTTTCGTCTTTAACACAAACCTATTTGTATTCTCAGCCAACTTCTTTAGGGATTCTTCTAGAATAACGAATAGATCATAAGGAGTATTAGATTGTAACTGCTCGTGTGATTCTTCTAGAGGAGGAGTTGGACTACTAATTGTTCCCCCCTTACTTAATTTGAACCTTCTTGTATCCCCAGTCAACTCTTTGACGGAATTCTCTATAGAAACAACTAGATCATAAAGATTGCTAGATCCTAACTGTTTGTGTGATTCTTCTAGATGCATGATAGGTTCACTATAAGTACTAGATTGCACCTGCTCAAGGGCATCCCTCCAAGACAAAGAACTCAAATTTTGCTCGTTTTCCCGTTCATATGACTGGTGCGTGTACGAATAGTAATTGGGGCCTCCATGGTATAAACCATAACCTTCAGAAGTTTGGTAGTGGTCTCAAGTACTATCCACACTATGGTCATAATAAGGGTAATGACTGTTTTGAAACTCAGTCGGATATTTATCGTAATACCAGCTCGACATTTTCTAACAAAAATTTCCTAATAAATTTACAAAAAATCTAAGAAAATAAATCCTAACAGGAAGGGGTTCTAAACATACACAAACAAGGCCGACTCAACCAAATCAAACCTACTAAATCTAGCAAACAAAAATCATGATGGCTCCACTTAGATTGTTTTTAGATCAGCTTCTATTCTTTCGAAAGGCAACTAGTTACAGTTTTAGCAAACCTCTTAAAATGACCCAAATTAGATTAAGTCGAAGAGAAACAGGATAAGCTCTAAGGAGCTTTGATAACCCTGTCTCTTTGGAAACTTTTCCCTGGGTTACAAGGCGGCTCTAATCAACTTAAAATAATCTTCCTAAACTTTGCATTAGGCTAACAAAGTAACCAATACAGTCCTTTTGAATGAGTTTCCTATAAGCTAGTTACTCTATCGCTCTCTTTCTAGTCAAAATTTTAAGTTTTAGTTTCGCGTTTGGTAACGTGTTCCCTAAAGCGGGCAAGAACGAAACGGTGATGAAATCCGATTCCTTATCTTGTATGGCCAGTTCTTGCCCTTTACTAGAAAAGTAAATCCGTATTCAGGTCCTCAGCATATACGCATACGAAGGAATACATTAAACCCACTTGCAGGGGATTCGTGGGTTGATAGAATCTTACCTCCCGTACCAGACGGGGGATGAATCGGTTGTAGTCGACTCGGGCCACCAACTCCTGTGTCAGTGTACGAACCCGAGGGGCCGAGACAATATAGTAATTGTCGTCCTTCCCTGTTGCAGTTTATATTTAAATTACCCTTCTGTAGGGTTTAAAAAAATAATAATAATGTCCAAAGTCCCAAAAAAATGCAAAAAGAAAATTGACAGAAATAATCAAAGATTTCCTAATACAATTTCCTAAACAAACTAAATCTAAAAAATAAAATATAATTAAAAATAAAATTGTGTGTCTTCTTTTTCGTTCTTTAAGCTATAACTTTAACTCCAAGTATTTAATAACCAAAGTTTTTGGCTCTATTTCCTTTCAATCCAAAACTCAAAATCCAAAAACTGTAGCGAAAAGAAAAATACCCAAAGAAACGTAAAATAGAACAAAGTAAAAATAAAAATCTAATTTAACTAACTAACCTAAAAAAAAACTAAAAACAAATCTAAAAACAAGTCCGCGTCGGCGGCGCCAAAATTTGATGTGATTTTAATATAGTGGTAAAAAGGGTTTGATTCTCAGACTTGTGAAGATTCGATCTCTAGACCTAATTTTTAATGACTAAAAATAAAGAAGATTAAAACAAAGTTGATTTAAAATTGATGGGAAGAACTTGGGTTAAGGATTACACTATTAACCAATATTTCAAGTGATAAAATCTTACAATTCAAAACATTTCCAAAGCTAGGTTTTTGAAAGAAGAATTGTAAATCGAAAGCATGGGACATCAAAAGTTTAAAACTAAGCATGACCCATCAAAAGAAAACACAATTATTTAAGAAAAACCATTTTTTTTCAATTTAATTCAAAGCAATTAATAATAAATAATTGTAAATAATAGTTAAAATAGAAGTTACCGCTTAATTATTGGAGAAATAGCTTCCTCCATCGCCCTAGTGATGATGATTAGCTCATTGTATAGGAAACACCCTCAAAAATATATTTCATATCTGAAAAAGTGCTTACAATGATGAAATAGAGGTAAGACAGCAGAACAGACACGCTTATAAGCGTTACAGAGAAGTATTCTCTGTGTTACAGAAGCAGGTAAAGGAAACAGAAATAAAGTACGGATTGTATGTATTGTTGGTATAAGACTGCTTCAGCAGCTGCGTCAGCGACAGAACTAGCGACAGTATCAGCGACAGTTCTTCAGCTCCTTATGTTATTCCTCTTCTTCTTCGCAGCAGCAGGAACTATTTTTCTATCAACTTTTTCCGGTGCTCTGGCTACCTATAGATGGATTCCTCCTCAACTCTCTTGGGTATTTATAGGGTTAGTAAACCCTAGAGACTCTTCTTAACCGATAAGGACTCAAAGAACACGTCCAAATCAATCTCAAATTTTGTGATATCCGAAACAGACCCGAACTTTATTTTTCGTCCAGATTCAATCCCATGTCCGATTTTTCCGGCTGAAACACGTTTTTTGACGTGTGTTAATGTTATCCAGGTTGTTGAATTCACTTTCGGTGAATTTGAATTACTCCAAATCACTAAAAATACGCAACAACAACTATGCATGAGTTTCTCCCGTAAGAAAAGTCTTTCCCGCCATTTTTGTTCTTTTCAAATTCAAAAAGGGGTGCCCCCAATCCAAGAGCTGGGTGCCTTTATCAATTCTCCTCGGGTGCCTTAAGTAGTTTTTCCCAGGTGCCTTTAACAACTTTTTGAGCCAATTTTTTTCCAAATCATTCATTTCTCGAAAATACCTACAAAGACATATAAACCCATAAATAGTACAAAATCAAACACTATATAGATAATCGAGCGCAATTTAGACACAAAAATGTGTATACCAGATACTCTGAAATATGTGCTTTTAGGCCCATCTGAGACTTTACCTGTAATTATAGCATCTGACTTGGATAGTGATCAGGAAAGTAGGCTAGTGACCGTACTTTAAGATAACAAGGAAGCTTTAGGGTGGACCTTAGAAGACATTAAGGGTATAAGTCCTACTGTTTGTATGCATCAGATTCATTTAGAGGACGACACCCAACCTTCTAGGGAGATGCAACGTCGACTGAACCCTAACATGAAATAAGTAGTTCGAACTGAGGTGCTTATGTTGTTAGATGCAGGTATTATCTACCCCATTTCAGACAGTAAGACCCGTTCAGGTTGTTCCCAAAAAATCAGGTATCATTGTTGTCCAGAATGATAACAATGAGTTAATCCCAACCCGAGTGACCACAGAGTGGCGTGTTTGTATTGACTATAGAAAATTGAACAAGGTCACAAGGAAAGACCACTTTCCCCTTCCTTTCATCGACCAAATGCTAGAGCAATTAACTGGACATAGTCATTATTGCTTGTTAGATGGTTACTCTGGTTATAATATGAGTGTTATTTCCCTAGGAGATGTATACCTGAGAGTAACCAGTCCAGTTTAAGTATTGTCCAGACCAGATTATTAGGAGATGTATACCTGAGAGTAACCAGTCCAGTATTATTTCCTTTTGCCATGATCATGCTTGTGGGGGTCATTTTAATACTAAGAAAACCGCTGCTAAGAAATTGCAGTGTGGATTTTACTGGCCTTCGTTGTTTAAAGACACCCACCGTTATTGTGTTATTTGTGAGCGTTGGCAGAATTTATGAACCATTTACCATAAAAATATGATTCCTTTGAACCCTATTCTAGTTATTGAGGTCTTTGATGTGTTGGGCATTGATTTTATGGGTCATTTTCCTAATTCTTTTGGTTGTTTTTACATCTTTGTCGATGTAGACTATGTATCTAAATGGGTTGAGACGGCTTCATGTAGAACAAATGACCACAAGGTTGTGGTCCAGTTTTTGAATGATAACATATTTGTATATTTTGGTACACCGCGAGCTATAATTAGTGATGGAGGGTCACACTTTTGTAATCGACAATTTAGGCTTTTGATGAAGAAATATGGTATTACCCACAAAGTAGTTACCCCATATCACCCACAAACTAGTGGTCAATTAGAGGTTTCCAACATGGAGATAAAACATATTTTAGAGAAAACAGTTAATCATAATCGGAAAGACTGGTCATTGAGGATTACTGATGCGTTATGGGCTTATCGTACTGCGTTTAAGACCCCCATTGGAATGTCACCTTATCGTCTAGTTTTTGAAAAGGCATATCACCTACCAGTCGAGATAGAGCATAAAACATATTGGGCTGTAAAGCAACTTAAATTTTTGCTTGACAAGGAAGGAGCTCACAGGAAGCTCCATCTCAATGAGTTGGACGAGATTCGTAGAGATGCATACGATAGTGCTAAGGATTATAAAAATAAAATGAAACTTGTGCATGATAGAAATGTTTTAAGAAAGTCATTTTCTCCAGGTCAAAAAGTTCTTTTGTATGTTACCCATTTGCATCTATTCCCCAGGAAGTTACGCTTTCAGTGGACGGGTCCTTTTATAGTTCACACTGTTTTTCCTCATGGTTCTATTGAGATTGATACACTGGATGGTACTAGTTCTTCAAAGGTTAACGGTCAAAGATTGAAACCCTTTTTAGAGCCTTTTCCTGCAGGTGATGTTGAGGAGGTCCCTCTGGAGGATCCTGTTTACCTTGATTGACCATCAAGGATGATGTTGTACATTAGTAAGTTTTTGTAGGTTTTGTTTTTATTTTTTTGTCTTATTCTCCAAAGAAGGATTGTTATGCTTCACCCAGGTACTATCTTTCTGACTTACCTCTTTCCTCTAGTTACCTATATTTTTGGTATTGCATTTTAATTTGAAACATTGATGACAATGTTAGGTTTAAGTTTGGGGGTAAAGGAGAAACTTTTAGTTGAAGTAAAAAAAAAAAAACTCCAAACTTTAGAAACTTGTGAATAATTCAGGATGATACTAACCATTCTAGGTAGATGGAAACATAACTCTTATCTATAGGAATTGGTGTGCCCAGCTAAGTGGTCTATTCATAGAAGGATGCACTCAGGTGTTAGAAATAACATGATAATCATTGAACAAGCATATCTCGGAGTCTATCTCAACTATATCACATTTTGTTTTTATTTTTGCAATTTTTTGTGTTTCTCTAAGTGATTTGGTGGGGCACCAGTATCGAATTGTTAACACCGCCAGGGTGAAGTGGAGTGTTTGAGATCAAGCCTAATTATTGTATTATTTAGACCATTATTAAAAAAAAACGACGAGTATTGACACTTTGATAACAATATGTGTGTTCTCCCTGTCTCTCTCACCTAAGCAACCGTGGAATACAGGATCCATGAGAACTATCATGTAAGATGCTGATAAGGAGCACGCGCTTGGATTCAAATTGATCCAATCATGTTGTCAGTACATTTAATAATATAAAGATAATTGTTTTATTTTCAATAAATCGACCGTTGGGGCCCTTGTATATACCAGCTTAGTCGATATTAGTATAGGGATTAAGACCAATTGGAGCGTATCTCAATCCATTAGGATTCATCCTGGCAGTGACCTTTAGACAGATATGGGAAACACCGTTTACCTTAGTCAACATGTGCACCATTCATTACTTCCACTTCCATCTTCTAATTTATCCATGTGTTTAAATTTGATTGATTTCGAGCAATGTGAATAATGACAATCTTTATCCAGTTTTGGATGCTTAATGATTATTTGAGTAGAGTTTTGTATTCTTATATGAATTTTAGTACGTTAAGTGCAAACTCGTGTACATCAATTGGACTCATACAGGGTAATGATTCTTATAGCCGAAGAATTTAGTAGGCCAACTAAATAGCTTATTTAGTGTCTACCCTCAATCGTTCACATGTAGCTAGAGTTTGGAGTAAAGGTTTTGTGGGCATACCTCTTTGTAAACCCTCACGAGACAAAACTCGCCCACTAGGGACACCTAGGGGTTTAAAGGCTTATTGCACACGCTAAGTGCAATCGCGATGCCTGCAAAAGTGAGTTAGGACTTTCATTTTCTAGATTAGATTTTCTCGAGGACTAGCAAATAATAAGTTTGAGGGTATTTGATAGACACATTTATATGTCTAATTTGTTCCCAATCTTTATAATGTTGGAACTCAATTTTGTACTAATATTGTGTTTTTATATATGTGTAGGTGGTTTTGGAGAAATAAACTTTTGTGCTCGAAAAGTGATATTTGTACCCCCCCCAAGAAAAATTACTAAAGGCCCCCCACAAATTATTAAAGGCACCCTAGTGATAAAGGCACTCTTGTTCTGGATAGGGGGCACTTCTTCTTCTTCCTCTTTAAATATTTTTTGGCGGGAATTTTTTTTGTTTGAAAATTCAGTTAACAACGAATTTTCTATGGAAGATTTCGGCAAGATTTTTTTGGAGATTTTCATGGATATGTTTGGAGTGGGCCTGTTACGCTAAAACAGGGATGGTAGTTGGTGTGGATTTGATTTTAATCTCGTCATCACAGGGCAGTAAGAGTTATCGATTTTATTTTATTTTATTTAGAAGATACGCAGTGATCTGGAGAAGATATTTTATCCTGGATTTTATTTTGTAATCTGGCGAGAGATTTGACAGCTGCACAGACAACATGTGAAGAAAAAATAAGAGGAAAAAAGAATTATATCCGTAACTGCAAGAAAGTAATGAGAATCTTTTATGAGATATTTTTGGTTGTTGTGGTGTATAAATAGGTCTAGGGAGTCACAGAATGGAGAGGGAGTTTGGAGAGAGCTCAGGAGGCAAACAGAGGGGAGAAAAATCATTTCAGGGAATTTTCTCTGCTGCTGCTGAATAACACGAAGAACAGAGGCTAGGGAAACGGTTTCTTCAACCTCTCAGCCACGGTTTCTTCATCCATTTGCAACGAATATCTTCAGTTTTGCAACATTTATCTTCAATCTTGCTTTGTAACAGTGAGTCTGTAACGCCTATAAACGTTGCAAACTTACTGTTTTCTTTATTTTTCTCCCTTTTCATCATTTGTAAACACTTTGAGCCATGAACCATTATTTTAATAATATGAGGAGCTAAATCCCTTTGTTGAGGCGACGAAGGAATCCATTGTTCCAAGAAAAGTGGTATATTTCTATTTTAATAGATTTTTGTAATTTCTTTTATGATTATTTTCTTTGATTAAAAATTGATTTAAGGATTTTTATTAAACAATTGTGATTTCTTTTGATAGAGTATGCTTAGCCTAGGGTTTTTGATGTTATATACTTTCGATTTTCAATTGTTACTTTGAAAATCTACTTTCGCAACATATTAGAATCACTTTAAATGTAAATAATTGCATGAATATTGATTAGATTGAATCACTTTAATTGGTTAATGGTGGAATCCTGAGTCTCGGTGCTTTTTAATCTTGATACCAACTTTGTTTTAAGTTTTCTATTTTAGCATTAGAAATTTAAATCTAAAATCAATCTTCACATGTTCGAGAGTTTGAAACCCGTTCTTACCATTATCTACAAATCAACACCAGAAATATCATTAATCTCATAATGCGTTAGCGTCTTGATGATTTCTTAAAAAATATTATCGTGTCTCCGTTTCCATATCGTTTCTTTTCCGTGTCGCTGCTTCCTGGTTCTGGAGAGGAAAAAAAAGGTAAAAAATCAATTGTGACATACATGATTTTTCTAACCCTTGGTATTTAGATTTTTTTTGTTTGAAGCATATTGGTTAGATACTCATGCTAAAGGATGTTGCCAATTGTCAAAGGAGTAACGTGTAACCGATAATTGTTGGCATATATTGGCAATATCATATATCATGTTAACAATGTTGACGTGTAAATCCAAAATATAGGAAATGGTAAACCTTTTTAGGGAGATGAATTAATGAAAAGTAAAAATGGTGACACCTAAGATAGGGAGGAGAGTACAAAGGAGAATAGGGAGATGAATATCATTTTTAGAAAGAAAAACACTTTTATAAATTTATGATATAACCCTCTTGTATTAGCCCCTATCATTTCCGGCAAAAATCCCCACACACCATTTTTGACAAAATTACGAGAAAATTGATGGGTGGAGGGAAAGGAAATACCAAGAATTATAATAAATAAAACCATGGTTTAAGAAAATATTATAATTCTCAAGTTCATTCCATTCCCAACTTGAAATTTATTGGTCCCACGATAGATTAAAACAAGGTTTACAGCTGTTTTGTTTGAAAACTTTTCAACAAATTGAATGTTTTAAATCTCAAACTAAGGATTCTCAAATTAATGTTCCTATTTGAGGTATTGCGAACCTTTTTTTTTTATATATAAAAGGAAATTAATTTATTAATCTGAAGAATTCAAATTATCCATAAACAAATAACTTTCGACTATGCTAGGAGGCTTGTCTAACCAGAAATTACATTTCCAAAACTGAGTTGTATTCAAGCGGTTAATAGAATCTAACAGTATGACGTCATTTTCCCAATCTATCATTGGAGAAGACTTATTGATATATCCAACAATGCCTTTGAGATCTGTCTCAAATACAATGTGTGTGAGCTGTAATTACTTTCTCCAACTAACTGCTTTAAGAAACGCTAGGCATTCTGCTTCCTCTACATCTCTTATATCTACATAGGATTTTGCAGAACAACCCCACCATTTTCCTACAAAGTCACGCAAAACCAAAGCAATCCCTGTCAGTCCAGTACTTGGGTCAAAAAATGCATCACGGTTTATTGTAAAGTAAGGTTCTGGAGGTTGTTTCCAATAACATGGGGGTTGCAAAGCTCCATGTATGTCAGAGCCACCTAGCTCTCCTGATTTACTAATCTTGCTAACGTAGTTAGTAAAGATAATTGTTTTCCTAGCAGTGTTTCTGGGATCAGGTTTGCTTGATTGGAAAATAAAGTCGAATATCGCTTTCAAAATGCTCCAGCTTACCACCATAGCAAGACCATCCAACTATCTTCTGAATCTTGTTGTTTATCTTAATAACCAATTCCCAAATGTTGCAGCTAAAGAAGTATGACTTCCTTGAAGAATGGAGATTCCACCTGGTACTTGCATCCACACAGCTCTTGAGAATTGACATAGAAATAAAATATGCATTATGCTTTCGTTATGTTGATTGTATAAAGGGCATAACTGATTAATATGTCTACTGATCGTTGACAGTTTCTCTTTAGTAAGGAGGATATCATATAGGCATTTCCACCAAAAGTGTTTAATTCTTGGTCAAATATCAATTCTCTAAAGATCCCTTCATTTAATATTAGAGTCCCCTATATGAGTAGAGACCTACAAATTTCCCAAACTATCTTGATATAGTTTATTATAGGTAGATTTAAGAGTAAAACCCCTAAACTTTGTAAGCTTCCATATTAACTTTTCATCAGCAACAACATGTATTCTCATCTTGAGGATGAGTTTAGCAATGGTTGGTCCAAAGAGGTGTTGAATTAGCTGAACTTTCCATGCTTTCCTATTTTGCTCCATTAAATCATTAACCCAAATATAGTCTTCATTGTTAGTCGCTTCCGGCCTTGGTTCTGGTGGATTATTCATGCCAACAATCCAAGTATCGAATCATATTTTAACTTTGTTACCTTTCCCTACTTTCCAACAACTGTTTTTTCGAACAAACTCCATGTTCTTCTGTAAACCCTTCCAAGCCCAAGAATCTTGTTAGCATGGAGCATGCTGGTATTAGAAAACTATTTTGTTTGAATAGCCTTAACCCATAACTTATCTGGAAAAAAAACATAATCTCCAAGCAGCTCTAACAAGAAGAGATTGATTTAAAAAATTGAAATCTCTAAAACCTTGACCACCCATTTCTTTGTGTCTGCCTAGTTTTCTCCATGATGTTAAATATGTTCCTTTCTTTTTCTCAAAACCCCACCAAAAATCTCTTTGGAGAGCATTTTTTTTGTTAACAGTATCCACATGAATTTGAAGGCAGGACATGGAATAAGCCGGTATGGTATTAGTGACAGTTTATATCAATTGAGACTTTCCATATTGAGACAATGTTTTACTCTTCCAGACAGATAATCTATTTTGAACTTTATTTATCAGATTAGTAAAGCATTGCTTTTTGGAATTGCCAATGATAAGAGGAATTACAAGATATATTTTATTTGGATTCACTTTTGGGACTTTAAGTCTCCTAGTCAAGATTCTGCAAAATCTTTGAGGTACTAGAGCACTGAAATAAATATTTGACTTGTTAAGATTAACCAATTGACCAGAAGCAGCACCAAAGTCATCAATGATTTCAAGCAAGTTGTTTACATTATGCAGATCAGCAGTAGTGAATAAAAACAGTCGTCTGCAAAGAATAAATGGGATATAGAAGGTGCGCCTGGAGCAATCTTTGAGGTATTAATTCGAACTTTGTCTTCTGTCGTTTCTATATGTCTTTCTTAGCGGTTGAAAAGTTTCCTTTGAATACTTTCAAAATCCATCGGAAGGTTGCTACAATTAAGGATGTCAATGGGTCCGGTTCCTTCCGGATACCACCGAACCCGGACCCGATTAAAAAATACGGATCAGGGTCCTAATTTAGTGGACCCGGAACCGGACCTGATAGAAAATATAAATACCCATTCGGTCTGGGTAGTTATTGGTTCTTTGAAAATCAATTATATCATTTGATAAATTTATTTTATCTTCTTCATGTTGGCTTGAATATAATAAATTTTCATATGAAATTATTGTTATATTTATATAAAAG
The DNA here is from genome assembly GCA_023531435.1 of Papaver californicum. Lineage (NCBI taxonomy): Eukaryota > Viridiplantae > Streptophyta > Magnoliopsida > Ranunculales > Papaveraceae > Papaver > Papaver californicum. Next base: position 3,174,283 of record JAJJMC010003991.1, on the reverse strand, counting down.
TTCTAATTAAAAATCAAATCTAAGAAAGAAATGAAAAAAGAAAATAATCCAAGCAAAACTAGGCGAGACCTTAAATTTTGAGTATAAATAGCAAAAAATATATATATATTCGGGTACCTGATACCCCGTGAATATCCGACGGGTGATACCGCTAGGACCAGAAAACTTATTGGTTTCTAACGTTTCTACCTGTTGGGTATCAATATTTTTAATCGGTCCAATTTTTAGACTCAGACCCGATTCACCTGGCTCCAGTCCGGTCCCGGGTAATTGGGTACCAATTGACATCCCTAACTACAACTTGTCTCTTGGTCAAAATTTCAGTGTTAGTAAAGCTTATTGAAGCTCTTTTTTCTCTTTTGCAATTCAGTAAGATAAAAAAATTAGACCAATTCATGCATAAAAAATTGGAAGTGTTATTGTGAATACCATATGCTCTCCCAAGCCCAAAAGGCTAGTACTAATAAAGACATCAAACCCAAGTCCAAGTCTAGGAATACTCTAGAATGTATGTAACTTAGTAGTGATCCTCCCTTGATGAGCACAGATCATTGAGGAGGTGTTTCTTCAAGCGTATAAATAAGTAATTTTGGCCTCAAAACCTATCCAACTTGAAGATTTTATCAATGAAGTGCTAGTCCTTTCTCTTATATAATAGTGATTTTATCTTTACTTGGGTGTGATTGTTAGCTTTTTAGCAACTAAATTTTGGTGCGAGCTGACTAAGGGGATACTCGAATTAAGCTTGATTTATTTTACTTCCTTTAAGTTATTTATCTTTCTTTTCTGCATTTCACAATCCTTACTTTATTTTATGTGTTTTCCGTCTTTTCTTTCATTCGTTAATCAGTGGTTAACTTTAAAATTATGTATTATATCATTTACTCCAATAAGATCACGGTAAGATAAGTTGTTTTGTGATTTCTTTGTTTGAGAAACATATACATGAAAATTACCCAAAAATCAAATACCATATGGTGAGAACCATACCCAAACTAGGGCCCCGCTATCTGGACACCAGAACCGTACGGCCGAAAGGAACATGGCATGGTTCAGGAAGATGATCACGACTACAAGAAGGGTGAAGACACAAAAGGCGATCAGAAAGGCGGAACCGATAGAGTAAGAGATGAACAAGGAGACAAAAGGATGATCCTCGGAGATAATGAAAATATGCCAGAAAAAATTGGAGGTAGCAAGGTGAGGGACACAAGCGGAAAAACAAAGAGATCTGGGTACCTTATAGATATTCAAATCGACCAGTAGTGAAGCAACTATGTTACAAAGCAAATATCTGGAATCAAACTCGTCGTTATCATGAGAAGACTAATAGACCTAACTAGTTTTGTCACGGAACAAACAATCACTATAAGAACCTTAATTGAAGTTATAATAACGGAAGCACCAATGCAAGATAAGAGCAAGTTTTATGGTGGAATCCAAGCTATTCCAAGCTTGGAAAGTACGTGGACTGTCAAGTCTTATGGCTTCCAAATAGGCTTATTCCACGTTTTTTCCAAGCATCTTCCAAGATTTCACGAAAGGGAACTTGGAATCCAAGTGAAAACGGGAATCTGAATTGTGTTTAACGCAATTCAAAATTGCGTAAAAGCTGTCAGAAAACGTCATTCCAAATTGCGTTTTTAAAAACGCAATTCCAAATAGCGTTTTACACTATTCCAATAAATATAAAAAGTAATTACCCATAAATATTCTTTATAAAAGAAATTTTTTAAGATAATTTAGGAAAAATAGATAATTACTGTAGATAATCTTTAATTACCAAATTAAACAAGTTAATAAATTCTTGATTTCCTAAATAATTTGAGCAAATCTTTAGTTACCAAATACAACACGTTTTAATAAATATAAAATTCTTAATTTCCTAAATAAATTGTAATTATCAAATAAAGCATGTTTTAATTAATATAAAATTCTTAACTTCCTAAATAAACTGACCAAAATCTTTAATTACCAAATTAAATATGTTTTAGTAAATATAAAAATTCTTGATTTTTTAAAACACTTTTTAATAAATATACATAAATATTTTATTGACTAATAAACTCATGACAACTCATGACCAATTGACTAGTCAAACGCAATTTAGAATTGTGTTTCTCCCATTGATAAATCAAACGCAATTTAGATTTACTTTATATGGGTTCTACCATAAGATTTGAACTTCCATAATCTTTTCCAAATAGTGAGGTGTCATGGAACTTAGAACTTGGAATTCCCATAAGACTTATTCGAAATGGATGAATTCGCATAGAATAACTGAGGATGTACCCAGGCTTCGACAACAAAGACAACCACGACAGCAAGTAGCATGACGACAAACGGAAAACGATGAAAGCAACTAGAAAAACGAAGGCGGTTTCTTCGGTGAAAAATAGTTAAATCATTTTATCATGTTTCTTCGGTGATTAACTTACGCATCGGGAAAAAGTAATTAAATCATTTATCATGTCTCCTCCACAACAAACTTTCACGTCCAAAGAAAAAGTAGTTAAATCATTTCACAATATCTCCTCCACAACAAATTTCCGCGTCAGGGGAAGTAGTTAAATTATTTCATTATGTTTCATCCACGATGAATTTCCGCATCCGGGGAAGATATAGTTAAATAACCTTGTAACAATTCCCCACACGTCAGGAAATCTCTCATAAAAATTGAAAAAAATTCCATTCATTCATTAAGCGCCTACAATATATAGGCAGGTACAAATTAAAGGGACAACGACAACGCTGCCCGACCACTTTCTAGCTAACGAATATTTTAGTCCCATTTGTGGAATTTTCAGCCGCAACACCCCCTCAGATGGAACGATACCAACAAAATCCGAACATTATAGGCACAAAACACTTTTTTTACCGTTTCAAAAGCCCCCTAATCCGACAATACATGGGACGTAACAGGAAGTCCACATACTGGCAAAACGGACGATGAATTTCATATATCTTCGAATGTCATCACGTAAAGGCAAGGGTACACCCCTATCGGATGAATGGAGGCGGGATAAAAAAAACCATTATATGAAAAAATAAGAGAAACCTGATTATCGATAGATATGAATGTCTTACAAGGGTTTTTGCCGATCTAAGTATGAATGTATCAAAATAAAGAACAGGTTGGAATAATAAGTGATGCTTAGGTATACCCAGTCGGGATGGAATTTTAAGTGATGTAGTAGTCTGCCAGGTCACAAAAAGAACGACTAACTGATACAGTCAAACAGAGCAACCATACGAGGCGGCTACCCCATGCAGTTAAACGAAGCAATCGTATACAAAGCGGCATGTGATGCAGCCAAACGGAAGAATCACAAATGGGATAGCCAAAGCAACGAAGAAATAAAGAGATTTCATTAATAAAAGTGGTAGTTACATAAACACGTTATAAAGAAACAAATCCGCATACGACGGACCAAGAAAGCATACAAAGACTAAGACGACGGACGACTCAGGCCGTGCCAAAACGACCGACACACGCCATGAAGTTACAACATTTGAACCCAGTAGAGGACGCTCTGGTATACTCTTCAGCAGCCTAAAGGAAAGCATCCCCTGCACCCTCCAAATTCTGAAGATCCTCCTTCCTCGATACCTTCTGACTATCGACACCAACAACCGAAGAACATGTGGCCAGAGCATCCACCTCAGCAGCACAGTGATATTGTTAGAATTAAAAAGTGATTTATTATCAAAAATTGTTTTGTTACCTAATTTATCTTGATGGGACCAAAGGGTCACTAGCCTATATTGGGGGTGGAAATAACAAATCCACTTTTCACTTCTATGTGAATGAGAAACCTTTGGTTTGTCCCACATGGGATAAACCAAGGATGAAGTATATCTATATTACCACTAAAGTTGCTTCTAAGGGAAAAGACTTGTGGATTGGATATGGACTAAGGGAATGGGCTAGTGGGAAAATTCACACATGTACGGTGCTTCACACTGAAGCACGCACGCGGGCCGCGGGCTGCGGAGCTTGTGTGTGCTTGCGTGTGTTTTTTGCATGGCGTGAGCCGTCGTATGCCCAGTGTGTGCCTATCAAGACTTAATGGTTTTTATTTTAAATTCCTATAATAAATAAAAAAATCGTTTTATTATTTATGAGAATTTATGGGAGTTAAATAAAAAGATTTTTCATAAATACAATTTAATTCTCTTCTCTAAAATTTGCCTATAAAAGAAAAAGAAAATTTCATTTTCAACTCACCCCAGTCGCAACTACTATCCTGACGACTTTTCCCCTCTTCTCGCTTTGTTTGTGCACGTAGTTTTATTTTTCTATAAATCTTATTCTGCTGTTAAGTTCGCATCGGGCCAACGAGTTTTTTCTAGCTGGGTTGGTATCAGGTGGTTATATCCTGGATTCGATTTGTCATCACCAGTGGTATAGCAACAGTGTTTCTAGAGGTGTACCCGATAAATATCGAGTTAAGGGCAGTCTGTTGAACAGGCGACTCCATCTCTCCGTGCTTATGTGATTGTCTGAAGTGTGCTATCTGTTCTAACCCTTAACTATTTTCAAGCTTCTGTTTGGTTTGTTCGCTGTTACAGGAATTTTCTCCAACATTCTTAACTCGATATTTCCTTAAACTAGTAACAATGAGAACGACAAATATTTCATGGGTTGAAGAAATTTGTTGTTATTAAACAAAGGGTTTAATTTTTTCAGCCAAGAAAATAGTATCATGTATTCTTCAAGATTATGTGTCTTACTGTTGGAACCATGGTCTACTTGAGATGGGAGGACTCTTATGGTTTTTCACTCTGGTTGGAATCATCATAATGTGCAGTTGTGGTACTTGAAGAAGAAGAATTGTGGTTATGATGATGTTGAATGGGTTATGATGTGCAACATTAACTTAATGACAGAAATTAGTTTACAAGAACTGAAAAGAAGTACTAGTCTCAGTGCTAATACACGAACATCACCGGTTCAATTGTTTTATCATCATTGGACCAATTCCCTTATTTTAAGTGTCATGGATCCAAAATGCAAGATTGACTAAATTTTCTAAGATTGACTAAATTTGTTGTTGGTGAGTACAACTAAAAGTCAGAAATGTAAAGCTTGCATATGAAACTTAATTCATGGAGAATTAATGGGTTAAAACCAAACGGTCGTTATTGATTGGAAGTTCTTTACTGACTGTATTTTAATTTGGAACGTGGAAAAAGGGGTCCATTTGTAAAAGACGAATTGCAACATGGTGCAAGAGTTAGTCACGGCTTTAAGTTAGGTAGAAGAACAGATTGTGTAACAGTCTGTATTGGTGATTCGATGGTAATCATAGGTGGCGGTCGCTGGACCAGGGTTCAGGAGCAATCTTTAACAACCAAGCAGAGGATCATTGCATCTGGAGGAAGTAACAGGAGAAGACCTCTCGGAGATATTGGAAATTTAGTTGATGCTCGTGGAGTTGGTAATACTGTCCAAGGGAAACTTGTTTTTTGTAGTTCAGAAGAAGGTTACTACTGTGAAGCGGTCTAAACCTGACAAAGTCATTGAGACAAGCCCGGATAAGCCACCACCACTGCTGCTGCTGCTTTCACTTGCTGATGATGATGTGGATGAAGGGGTTGGTGATGATATTTGGCAAGAAATAGTGAAGATGAAGAATGACACATCTTCAAGAAGGAACCGTCAATTCTTGCTAAATGTACACCTATGTTATTGCCTCGTGGTCTCATGCCGTTACAAATGTTCTTTTAAGGATATTAATTTCCCATCAACGGCTGTTGAAATTAACCTTTAAAGAAGCTAATCCTTACAAGCGTGCAAGGGAAAATGTGGAGTTGACTCGGTCAATTCAGTTGACCAGGTCAAGAGTCAGATTTTATTTTGAATATGGACTTTTAATTGGGTGTTTGGGATTGTTTTGGGTGCATTCTAGCTGATGATATGGGTCTAGGAAAATTGCATTCTTCGGCAGGGATTTGATGGAGAATCCATGGCTAAAAGGGCAACTTTTATTGCTCAGATAACGACTGCAACGATAATCAAAATATACAGGTATGATTTATTAATTATAATCATAATATATTTTTTTAATATATGAATCGTATGCATGATATCTTGAAATTATTAAAACGATTAATACACTTAATTTAACAACCGTAGGTCACGTTTGATGAAACGTAATTGTGCACTAAAATTTATTCACTAAATTTAATGCAAGACAATTATTATATGCATAATAAAATGTAGTTATCATGCACTAAAATAATTTAACGTGAAGCATGTGTGAGTGTTGATTATTTGATTTTAAATAAATCATGTTCATAATATAATTAGGCAATAGTTTATAGAAATCGTAAGGATTTTGTTTATAGAGAAATAAAATAAAATAATGTTGAATTATTATGAAAAATCAAAAGAACAAGTTTTTTTGGTACAGTGTCTGAAGTCAAATTGGTAACCAATGTGAGAGACTGGTGGGTAGACTCTGATGCTACCGAACATGTCCGCGGAAACAAAGATGTGTTCACCTCCTATCAGAAGGTAGAGGAAGGAGAAAAGTTCTATATGGGTAACTCGTCCGCAGCACAGGTTGCGGAAAAAGACAAAGTTGGGCTAAAGCTCATTTTTTGGCAAAATTCTTATGTTGAAGAAATTGTTCATGTTCCGGACATCTGTAAAATTCTTGTATCTTGTAGTATATTAGATGATAAGGGTTTTTATGAATCTGGAAAAATTGTGTAACTCAGTGGATAGAGCTATAAGACAGAGGGTTTTTACAAATTAGATGTAAACTCAATTTAAATAAATAAAAAAGATTCCTATTATGTTTGTATGTCAGTGAGTGTTTGACATGGCAGACTTGGTCATGTTATTGATAGACACATTTTTGTGTCTAAATTGCCCTCAGTTATCTATTTTGATAGTGTTCGATTTTGTACTTATTATGTCTTTTTATGTCTTGGTAGGTATTTTTGAGAAATAAATAATTTGGGAAAAATTGGCTCAAAAAGTGATAAAGGCACCCAGGCAGTTGTTAAAGGCACCCTTCAATCAAATTTGAATACAAGAAAATGGCAGGAAAGCTACTTGCGTGAAAGAAATGTTCTGCTGAATTATGTGAACCGATTTTTAAGGGATTTTTGGTTGATTTCAAGCTACCCAATTAAAGAAGAAACCAAAAGAATATCAAACACGTCAAGTATGAGTGATTAACGCCGGGAAAAAATGGCTGCAGAGCCGTGTCACAGCCGGAAAAGGAAAAATATTTTGTTTCGGATAATTCACAATTTGAGATGATTTGGAGTTGTTTTAGGAGTTTGAATCGCTTTAGGAGTCTCTCTAGGGTTTGTATACCCTATATATACCGAAGAGAAGGGCTTAAATCTGGAGAGAAGACACAGAGAATCGCCGAAAAGTTGACAGAAAACCAAGTTTTCTGCTGCTGCCGAAGAAGAAGAACAGCTGAAGAACATAAAGCGCCAGCGAACCGTCGTTCATTCTGTCCCTGTTCAGTCGCTGCTTCAGCTGCTTCAACAGTTGTTCTTCTACTACACTTTACGTCTGATCTTTTTTCTTGTTCCATTTTATCTCTGCTGTAACACTCTGAACCTTTCACTATAACGCCTATAAGCGTATCAAAACGTCTGTGTTACTTCTTTTTAATCATTGTAAGCACTTTTTGAGCAATGAAAGATTATTTTGAGTGTGTTTCCATTACAATGAGCTAATCACCATTACTGGGGCGATGGGGGAAGCTATTTTTCCAATAATTAAGTGGTATGTTTATTTTCTCTATATTTTCTTTACAATTCTTTTATTATTAATTGCTTGATTAAAATTGAAAAAAATGGTTTTTCTTAAATAGTTGTGTTTTCTTTTGATGAGTCATGCTGGGTTGACTGCTTTTGATGTCTCATGCTTAGGATTTACAATTATTCTTTTAAAAACCTATTTTTGGCATATTTAGATTAAATAAAGCATAGAATTGTTAGGCATATCACAGAAGTATTGGTGAATGGTGGAATCTTAAACCCTAGTTTTCTTCCATCTATTTTTAAAATCAAATTTGTTTAATCTTATTTATTTTTAGTAATTAAAAATTAGGTCTAGAAATTAAATCTTCACAAGTCCGAGAATCAAACCCTTTTACCACTATATTAAAATCACATCAATTTTTGTCGCCGCCGACGCGAACTTGTTTTTAGGTTTAGAGTTTTAGATTTATTTTTAGGTTTTATTTTTATTTTTATTTTGTTCTATTTTATGTTTCTTTTGGTATTTCTCTTTTTGCTACAGGTTGTATTTCGGAACGAAAAGAAAGTGAGTCAAAGACTTGGAATTAAAGCTAAAGACTTGGAGTTAAAAGTTAAAGCTTAAAGAACGAAAAAGAAGACGAAGATTTTTCTTAATTAGATTTTATTTTATTTATATTTTATTTGTTTTCTTTTAGAAAAGTGTATTAGGATTTGTATTATTTCTGTAATTTTTCTTTTATTTTGGACACTTTTTGGACATTTATTTTGGACTTTGGACATTTTATTATTTTTAAACCTTACGGAAGGGTATTATTTGAATATAAACTGCTACAGGGAAGGACGACAATTACGATATTGTCTCGGCCCCTCGGGTTCGCACACTGACATAGGAGTCGGTGGCCCGAGTCGACTACAATCGAATCATCCCACGTCTGGTACGGGAGGTAAGACTCGATCAACCCACGAATCCCCTGCAAGTGGGTTTACTGTATTCCTTCGTATGCATATATGTTGAGGAATTGAAAACGGACTTACTTTTCTAGTAAAGGGCAAGAACTGGCCATACAAGATAAGGACTCGGATTTCATCACCGTTTCATTCTTGCCCGCTGTAGGAACACGTTACCAAACGCGAACCTAAAACCTTAAAATTTTGACTAGAAAGAGACCGATAGGGTAACGAGCTTATAGGAAACTGGTTCAAAAGGATTGTATTGGTTACTTTGTTAGCCGAACTCGAAGTTCAAGAAGATTATTTTAAGTTGATTAGAGCCGCCTTGTAACCCAGGGAAAAGTGCCAAAGAGACAGGGTTATCAAAGCTCCTTAGAGCTTATCCTGTTTCTCTTCGACTTAATCTAATTCGGATCGTTCTAAGAGGTTTGCTAAAATTGTAACTAGTTTCCTTTTGAAAGAATAGAAGCTGGTAGAAACAATCTAAGTGGAGCCATCATGCTTTTTGTTTGCTAGATTCAATAGGTTTGATTTGGTTGAGTCGTCCTTGTTTGTGAATGTTTAGAAACCCCTTCATGTTGGGATTTATTTTCTTAGATTTTTTTAATTAGGAATTTTTATTTTTTATAAAATGTCGAACTGGTATTATGAGGACCAATACAATGAATATCCGACTGAATTTCAAAATAGACATTATCCATACTATCAACATTGTGTGGATAGTAATCGGGATCACTACCAACCTTTTGGAGGCTATTACTTATACCAAGGTGATCCCAATTACTATTCGCACATACACCCGTCTTATGAACATGAAAGTGACCAAAATTCTAGTTCTTTGTCTTGGAGGGATGCCCTAAAACAAATGCAATCTAGTACTCCCCATGATGATTTGAGTTCGTTATCTTGGAGGGATGCCCTATAGCAGATGCAATCTAGTACTCCCCATGAACCTAATATGCCTCTAGAAGAATCACATGAGCAGTTGCAAACCAATACCCCTTACGATCCATTTGATTTTCTAAAAGAATCCCTCAGGGAGTTGACTGAGAGTACAAAAAGGTTTGGATTAAGTGTGAATGAAATGTCTGCAAATAATAATATTGCTCAAAATGATCTTAATTGCCAGTATAGTGCTACTCTTGATAATTATTCACCTAGTCAAGAGGACGAGGATAGAATTGGTAACACTACTTATTTAGACGAGGTACAAACATCTTCATGTTTTTATGATGATGAGGATAGTATTGGTGAAGAACTTGAAATATACAATCATAGTGATCAGGAAATTGTCACTCCAATTGTGCTTCATGATGATAGTGTTATTTCTTGTTCAAATCCAAATAATTTTAATGATCATTCACCTATTCAAAAGGAAGAGGATTTGAACAGAGATACCACTGTTTTAGACGATGTAGAACTCTCTTGTTTTGAATCCGATAATGGTTTAGAGGAACGGGTTTATCCTGAGAATACTGTTTTAGAGTCCAACGATTTAGAAACGATAGATGTAGATAACCAAGATAGACCCGTAGAGATTTTAAATATGAGTGAGGATGCACCACTTGATTATAACTTATAAGAAGCAATTGACAATTTTCGAGAATATGACGTTCTAGAAATTAGGGAAATTGTGATTAGTCTATCTAGAGACACTGAAAACTCTAAGTTTGGGGGTGACTATCATTCTCCCTGTGTTTTACCTTTAACTCTTAGAAAGGTCCCTAACTTGGGACTTGATATATGCACCTCTACCATTTTACAAGATCATCTTCAAACTATATTCCCTGAGCATGTTGATGTCCAGAAAGAAGTTCAGCTGTTAGATACACATCCTCTGGTCGATGTGGTTTATCTAGGAAATAATACCAAGATTGACTTTGTTTTCCCACCAAAATATTTTCTTCCATATGTGGGAACGTTAGAATTTCAAATGTGTCAGTTATTAAGTTTTGAGACTAAGCCTAATTACTTTAGGAAATTAGAATCAACACATTTGCTTAAGGATGACCACCTTCATAGTAGTCGATTGTGTGAGCCAAATGAGTCAAATATGATTGACTTTAAGGATCCACAATTATTCAAGTTATTATTATGTGCTTCTAAGTTCTTAGTTGAGTTATTCCATACTCTACAACCTGATTCTTTTAATCCTTCCTACGAGGAAATCCATCCCATGAAAATATTTTATCTAGACCCTTTTATAGAGCCTGAACCTGAACCACAACTAGAAGTAGTTGTTGTAAACAGGAACTAGATAAGGGTGCTCGGTTTGTTCATTTTCTTGACTTGTTGTTGTTTCCTCTTATTTGTGATATCATTATTTGATTCAGACGACCCACAGTTGTTCCGACTATTGCTATATGATTTTATGAGGTGACTAATTCTTTCTTAGTCTGGCTAAAGACTTTAAACTTAGCACTTCTTTGGAGGTAACCCATGCTCATGAAACACGGTAATATATTTCCGTAACTCCTTTTCGTGAAGTGGTAACAGTTTCTCCTTGTTCATATTTTTAATCATTCATCTTTAGAAACATTGAGGACACTATTTGATTTAAGTTTCGGGGTAAGGGAGAAACTTTTTAGTTAAATAATAAAGCTCTAGAATTTAGAAGTTTGTGAACACTTCAGGGTGACACTAACCATTTTAGGTAGATAGAAACTTAGCTCTTTTTCTATAGGAATTGGTGTGCCCAGTTAAATGGTCTATTCATAAAAGGACAGAGTTCAGGTGTTAGAAGTAACATGATAGTTGTCACTATATCTCGGAGTCTATCTCGACCATATCACTTTCTGTTTTTATTTTTACAATTTTGTGTTTCTCTAAGTGATTTGGTGGGGCCCAGTATCAAATTTTTATCGCCGCTAAGATGAAATAGAGTGTTTGAGATCAAGCCCGATTCTGAAAAAAACAAAAAAAGAAAGAGAAAAAAAAACAATATTGACACTTTGATAGCAATATGTGTATGTTCTCCCTGTCTCCGTCGCCTAAGCAAGCGTGGAACGCAGGATCCATGGGAACTATCACGTAAGATGGTGATAAGAATCATGCCCTTGGATTCAATTTGATCCAATCATGTTGTCAATATATTTATCGTTTTATAAATCGATCGCTGGGACCCTTGCTGTATATACCAGTTGAGTCGATATTAGTATTAGGTTTAAGACCATGTATCTCAAACCATTAGGATTCATCCTGGCACTGACCTTCAGACAGATATAGGAAACACCGTTCACCTTAGTCAACACGTGCAACCTTCACATTTTCCATGTCCATCTTCTAAATCTTTTCATGTGATTTAACTTTGATAGATTCTTAGTCTTGTGGTTGAACGACTATCTGAGTAGAGCTTTGTTGTCTTACATATGAATTTTAGTATGCTTGAGTAACACTCGTGTACAGCAGTTGGACTCATATAGGGTAATGATTCCCATAGCCGAAGAATTGAGTAAGCCAACTAAATAACTTGTTTAATGTCTATCCTTAATCGTTCACGAGTAGCTAAAATTTGGAGTACAGGTTTTGTGGGTATACCTCTTGTAAACCCTCACGAGACAAAACTCGTCCACTAGGGACTCCTAGGGGTTTAACGGCTTATTACATATGCTAAATGTAGTCGCGATTCCTGCGAAAGTGAGTTATAATTTTATTTTTATTTTTATTTTTATTTTTATTTGCTCGAGGACTAGTAAATAGTAAGTTTGGGGGTATTTGATAGACACATTTTTGTGTCTAAATTGCGCTCAATTATCTGTTTTGATAGTGTTCGATTTTGTACTTATTATGTCTTTTTATGTCTTGGTAGGTATTTTTGAGAAATAAATAATTTGGGAAAATTGGCTCAAAAAGTGATAAAGGCACCCAGGCAGTTGTTAAAGGCACCCTTCAATCAAATTTGAATACAAGAAAATGGCGGGAAAGCTACTTGCATTTCACCATTTTCCGCACACCATTTGTGTCCGCAGCCCAAACCAAGTTGAAGCAAAGTTCGAAGGCCAGCCAAGTAACCAAAGCCCATTCCCGAAGCAGCTTGGTTCGAAGGCCAGCCAAGTAACCGAAGCCCATTCCCGCAGCTGCTTGGTTCGAAGGCCATCCAAGTAACCGAAGCCTATTCCTGAAGCAGCTTGGTTCGAAGGCCAGCAAGTAACCGAAGCCCATACCCGCACATACCATCCAGACCTTAGTTCCGCACCAAATGAAGAGAATATGATCATTCCCGCTCAAAGAAAAGGTTCAAACCATCCAATCACATCGTCCGTAAGTGGTGAAGTTTGAATAGTTTCATTTCCCGCTCCACCATTCATGTTTGAAGTCCGTAAATACAAATTCCGCACCAAGACTTCCCGCACCAAGCCTTCCCGCACCAAGCTTGCCCGTACCAATTTTTGCCTGCACCAACCTTTACCCGTACTAAAATTGGATTGAGACCATTTGAAGATAATATCAATAGGGACACGTGGCGGACTCCATCGACACATGGCGGAATGTGGTGTATCTTCTTCGACACATGGAAAACTGTGGTGAATCTTCATCGACACGTGGCAGACTTTATGACATGTGACAAAGGGGCATTTTAGTAAATATCATTTCTATTATCCCGTTAAATGCAAGATTAATGTGCTAAGAGATGGGACTTTTTGACATTTCATTTTTCTTCTGCTTTATTTCTACTGGAACCAAAAGAGATCAATAAGAACTTCCAACTTTCATACCCGTGGATGTAGGCAAATCATTGCCTAACCACGTTAAATTTTGTGTCCATTTTACTAAGACTTTTGATTTCATCAATTTCTATTTTGGATTCTCTGTATCATAAAATGAATTTAGTTTTGGTTGTGGAGATCATGAATATGGTCGCTACAATTTGGCGTTAGAAACAGGAATGTGTAAAGGATTTATCCTACCCTTTTAAAGAGATTTATGAGAGTTTTTCAGAGAAATCATCCATGAGAAAGAGATATCTAAAAGCTGATTTACAGTTACAAAAGCTTCTTCTACAAACCCATCTAACGAATTTTGATTTACAGTTGCAAAAGCTTGAAAAAAGATTTTTCTCTAAAAACTTCGATTCAAAACCAAGTTCGATTTCAGATTAACTGTTACCAAATCATGTTTTACAAACCCATTTATTTGATTTTGAAAACATTAAACATCAAAATTTCAATTCGATTTGGGAATTTTTTTCATTAATTTGATTTAGCTATCCTTTGATTATTTGTTGTTATGGCAAAGATTAACCCTCATCTTATTTATTGAGTTTTACCTTTCTAGAACTCAGGTCTGGCTGGTTGTTATTTACAGCAGTGTTGGAATGAAACTTCACTCCAATTCACTAATCTAATGTCTTACGAAGATTTGCAACTAGAGATCAATTGAGATGGGTTGCTGCTAATGTTAGGAATAGGGGGCACGAATTTGACATGGAAGAAGTCTTGTTGATAAATTCAAATGAGTTTGAGGCTGTAAATAAAGAGTTATTGATGTTGCCATGATATAAACGAGAGTGATTAAATGAATGGATTTATAGTGAATTATGCAGGGAAGGAATTTATGCTTGATTGAAATTACAGCCAATTTTATGTTTGAATCACCCAAAAAATTGCACGGAAGATGCTTGAAGAAATTCTTGAACGAGAAATTCTACATTGCAAGGTTTAGAAGGTGGTGATGGTCAAGTGATTAATAGTCAAGAAGAACACAATCCAACAATGGAGAAAGAGAAGAGGAAAAATGTGTCTTGTTTAGATTCTGATTTTAATCTATCCAAGGATGGTAGACAGAGAAGTAATCCATCAAATTCAAATGTTGCACCCACTTTTTCATCTATATCAAGTGAATCAGTTCTGTTTCTCTTCATGAGAATTCAGTTTCATTTCCAACTATTCAGCAGGAAGTACATCAACAAAATGAGTTTCCTCATCATTACTTCGGCTGTACAATCAAGATTTTTCAGTTCTTGTCCATGTGCTAACCTGACGAGAAGAAGGCAAGGGTGTATGGCTCCGAACTTTCATCCCTGGGATTGGATTTAATAGACGCATGGAACTTCTTAAACAAAGCCTAGCAAATAACCCACATCCTCCCCAATTCTCAAAATGATGCTACCAACGATGCACGAACACCACAACACCTACAATTCAGACCCAAGTTTCTTCTACTGCCAAGAATTTAAGCCTCAAAGAAATAACGATGTCTATCAATGTCAAGATAGTTAGTAGAAGATGAAGCTGATCATGAAGCAATACTATATGTGAATAAACCACCAAACCCACCAAATATGTTATTCCTGCAAGGTCTCCGGAAGGCTTTAGTTGAGTACCCAGAAATGGCTGGCAGGTCTTCTACAAATGATAACGTTGGTGAACGTGTAATGATCAAAGTTGATACATCATCTTCTTACGAAACCAAGCTAGAGTCCTTGACAATGCTGTAATTGCAGTTCCATTAGACATAATGCGAAGTTTTATCAGCCAAAAGCAAATACCTTTCTCTCTAACGGCATTTGGGTACACATTTTTCAAAGCCGCTATCTCCCCAACTGATCCTGCCTCTTCTTTAAGACCTGACTTATGGAGGAAATCTATCACTGCATCAACAAGCCCTCTTTTGCTCTCTCTCTATCCTCGTTGTGTATCAAGTCGAAGAAGTTGCTTGCATGTTGCCACACATTCAGTCCACCATCGAGTCCTGATGATGGTATTGATACCAGAAATGCATGGGGAGGATGGCCAGTAACTGCATAGGTCTGAAGAGTTGAGTACAGGCTCAATCTCAACATACTTTGAAGTAGATCGTAGGCATCAGCTAACCGATGTATTCGGAGAAAAGCACTGGAGAAATGAAATCTTGGATCAAAACAGGAACATCTGAAGCACTTGAAAGAACAACAAAAGATGTAAGGAAAGACATTTCACTCAGGAAAAGAACCCAAGTCTTTCGAAGGGTCTAAAGAAGGTTAATACCAAATGATGGTGTTCGTGCTCCGCAGCCAAATGATGGTGTTCGTGCTCCGTGGTTCAAGTGATAGCGTTCAAGCTCCGCAGCGCAAATGACGACGATCACACTCACAGAAAGAGGAGGATGATCATGCTCACACAAAGATGATGATCACACTTACGTAAAGATGACGACCATGCTCATTGTCGAAACTATTAAATTGTTAGCACCAGGTGCAAAGATTGCCTCATACCCCATGCAAGGAGATTTTTCATTAAAGATTGCTCTTCAAGCCAGTATACAGCCTAGCAGCACTAAATCTGTATGGTTAAGCATAAACCTATGTACACCATCGACACAGTTCATGCGGCATACCTTCTTCAAATAAGATCACCCCAAGGAACTAGGAACGACGTGTTGATGTTGTGGAGTTACTGTTAGCATTGCGTAAACAACCAAGTTCCTGCCTAATTGTTGCGGCCTTTCATAGGAAGAAAGGTAACGGGACCTTCACACTTCAGTTTGAAGCACAGGCGCACAGCAAGAAGAACGTATTCAGTAGACAAGAGCAACTAGGGCTCATAGTGGAGGAGATGATCCACATATAATTGCAAGAAGGTAAAAACAACATGCAGAGACTAAGCAAACAGGTGATTAAGACGCGCAACAAAAAATCAAAGAAACCCAAGTCGTTGGAAAAGGGAGATCATGAAAATGGTCGTCACAATAAGAGTGAAACAACATTCAAAAACAAGTGTTGCTAACGGAGTTACAGCCCCACCATTAACAACACCACGCAACAAGCAGGAGCTCAAGCACCTTACAAGGCGACCAATGATTAAATTAAAACCGTGAAGGCTCAACCCATGTGAGGATACCCAAGAGAAGATTCCCACAGCTTAACTATCCGCACCAATAATCTCAAGAAAAGGAGACCAATCATTTTAGTCCAACTAAAAAACAGCATAGATGCTCAGGAAGGAGAGCTCCAACTCACAACAAGGAGGTCAACCAGTTGCGGAACAATTCAATTGCCTGCACAAGCATTAGAACCTTTACAAAACAATGATTCCCGGTCCCACGATCAAACGAAGAATCTTCATGACCCCAAGTATACATCTATGTACTTCAACGACGCAGTTTGAAGTCAACAGAGTTACTACAAAGGAAGGAAGTTATTTCGCAGCGGTCGCACGCGAGATCAACTGACTTGAAACACTGATGCTACCGTATTGCTGCTACAACTTAGAATTCAAAATAAGCTCAAATTAAGTACGTGATGAAGACGAAATGTTGCAGTCTAAATTTTAAAGAAAACGAGATTCAAAATGAAACTCAAAGTGCACGTGTGATATGGTTGTTCGTCGATAGGAGAGAAGTACTCGTGGTGAATAAATGAGCAACAAATATATACAACGATCAACATCAATAGACAGCAGGATTTTCCGAGGGGATACCACTGGAGAGGCATTATATATCTGGAAAGATTATGCACCATCAACCACCAAGCATACTACATCACTTGTTTTGATTTTGAAGTGTTGTCACGTCACACGAGATGAAGCTGAAGTTTACTAATAACTTGTAGAACTGATGAGTTGCACCATTCACTGCTGATGTGAGGAGCTGCTCCGTCTATCAAATAATAAAAACAACTACGTAGAGAAGACATAATAAGAGTGTTCCTATTAAGGAAAAGGAGCAGCGCACTTTTGGATCAAATCTTTGTTTTATACTGCGCAGGATCGTGGCCTACAAAAGACGGTCTCGATACAGCTAATGAGAAAGTCATGAACAGGACAAGTCTGTGAAATGGGAGACCATCCAAAGCTTGACGCTACCGACCACCATTGCGACGACCATTTTCATGATATGTGCGTGCCATCCTCACCCTCGCACAACAGCAGTTCAAGCAATGAAGTTTTCTTTCCGCAACTTGAGTACAGAAGATGGCGATCTGCACCACGAATGCTCGCACAACAGCAGTTCAAGGATTGGAGTTTTCTTTCCGCGCTACACACTCAAGTGATGATGTGCGCACGGGTGAGGATGTTAACAGTTCGTAGCTCAAGTGCAAGTGTCCGATCACCAAGTCTATACACATTTCTATGTGAAAGCGAGCAGCTGGTGCATGTCAACTTATCATTCACTCACATCCCATGCGATTTCAACTACATTTCAACTATCGTGTCCACATAGCAAAGATTTAACTAACAAAAGTTCCTCAATCTAAGGGATAAATATTTCCGCAGCTCAAAGGACATTCACTCCTAAAATGATCTTGTCTGCACTAACCCAGATGAGGACCCGCACATGAAATGAAAACAAAACTCCCGCACATGAAATAAATCTGAAGCTCCCGCACCAAGGTTGATTATGCCCCTCAACTTGACCCGCAACACGCACCATGTGAGAATGTACATAGCCCGCAGCTCAAACAATGCACCTCAACTATCCGCACTAGTAAGCACGATCCTCAAATCCGCATGCCAAGGAATGAAGTTCTCATTTCGCATTCAAGATGAGGACCCACACCTCAAGCGCTTCCACCAGTTCAGAGGTGTGCGGTTATCAAGTTTGCACACTGTTTATTTTAGAAGGGCAATGACCCAGTTTGCACGACAATCTACGAGAGAGTGATCAACAACTCATTTAAAAGATTACCTTTCGATGATGAGAATTTTTTCGAGGATCGTACTTCATGTTTATTATTTTTAAGTACTCCTTAAAGACGACTATTTCTATTTTCTTATACGTCGGATTTATTACATAACGACTACTTTGGAAGAAAGTGATATTTCTTATTTCTTTCGGATATTTCTCATTTCATATTTGAGATACTTCTCATATTCTTCTCAAAGATACTTCTCATATACTTCTTAAAAATAATTCTCCATTCAAGAGACAATTTCTTCGGAGACAATAAATTTCGGGACCACATCCTAATTTTCTCTTAGCCAGAGAGAGGTTAGACATGTATTATTCTCAATTCTCCGTGGCTGGAGACACTTTCGGTGCCGCATCCTAATTTCCTCCTAGCCAGAGAGAAGTTAGACATGCATCATTCCCATAATATAACCCAGGGTACAAAGGTTCCTTGCAGTTGATCACACTCCGTGGCGGGAGATGCTCTCTGGTACGAAAATTCCATAATATAACCCAGGGTATAAAGGTTCCTTGTGGTTGATCACTCTCATTCAATGAACTAACAAACAATATATGTTCAAGATTTTGTTTTGCAGGGACAAAAACTCAAGATAAAGTGGAAGTGCAATTATCATCAAATTATGATACCAACGAGACGTGAAGTCATTTTCTTAAGAATTATTCTTCGAAATAACCTTAAGAAAAGGAGGAAAATTGTGAGTACCATTATTATGAGTACCCTAATCAAGCCCACATAACCATTGCATCAAGCCAAACCCATATCTACTTGAGCGTTTCAGTCTATAGTGGCAGCAGCCCAGCTTGGTCCGCAAGGTTTACAATAGCTCAGTTTGGACCGTAGCACTTCCACTCCCAGAGCAGAAGGCATTTCAAGTCCGAACCCATGTTTTCCACACCAATGAAGACTTTTTCCCGCTCATTTGCACCAATTTAAACCTTTCCCGCTCATCACTTATAAATGCCCTTGCATTTCACCATTTGCCGCACACCATTTGTGTCCGCAGCCTAAACCAAGTTGAAGCAAGGTTCGAAGGCCAGCCAAGTAACCGAAGCCCATTCCCGCAGCTGCTTGGTTCGAAGGCCAACAAAGTAACCGAAGCCTATTCCCGAAGCAGCTTGGTTCAAAAGCCAGCCAAGTAACCGAAGCCCATTCCCTCACATACCATCCAGGCCTTAGTTCCCGCCCAAAGAAAAGGTTCAAACCATCCAATCACATCGTCCGTAAGTGGTGAAGCTTGAATAGTTTCATTTCCCGCTCCATCATTCATGTTTGAAGTCTGTAACAACAAATTTCGCACCAAGCCTTCACGCACCAAGCTTGCCCGTACCAATCTTTGCCCCCACCAACCTTTGCCCGCATCAAAATTGGATTGAGA
Organism: Papaver californicum; assembly: GCA_023531435.1. Lineage (NCBI taxonomy): Eukaryota > Viridiplantae > Streptophyta > Magnoliopsida > Ranunculales > Papaveraceae > Papaver > Papaver californicum. Next base: position 3,154,616 of record JAJJMC010003991.1, on the reverse strand, counting down.
CCATTTGAAGATATGATCAATAAGGACACGTTGCGGACTCCATCGACACATGGCGGAATGTGGTGTATCTTCTTCGACACATGGAGAACTGTGGTGAATCTTCATCGACACGTGGCAGACTTTATTGACATGTGGCAAAGGGGCATTTTTAGTAAATATCATTTCTACTATCCCCTTAAATGCAAGATTATTGTGCTAAGAGAGGGGACTTTTTGGCATTTCATTTTTCTTCTGCTTTATTTCTACTGGAACCAAAAGAGATCAATAAGAACTTCCAACTTTCATACCCGTGGGTGTAGGCAAATCATTGCCGGACCACGTTAAATTTTGTGTCCATTTTACTAAGATTTTTTATTTCATTTCAATTTCTATTTTGGATTCTCTATATCATAAAATGAATTTAGTTTTGGTTGTGGAGATCATGAATATGGTCGCTACACTCACCTTCAAGGAAATCAACCTCCTCAGAACGAGAATAATAATCTTCCGAGCGGTATACAACAATGCCTCGTTCCAGCGCAACTGCCTAATTATAGAAATCTTTAACGAAATTAAAATCAAAATAGAAAACAAACAATCGAAGCAACAAGCTAAGTTACTAACCAGAGTAGGACCAGGACATTTAACACCTTTCCAAGGTCTTCCAGAGCTAGGAATATGAGTTGTATCTTTAGGTGACCGGAATTTTCCAACTGGAGGGTCATGCTAAGAGCCCTATGGTATTGGACCTTTAGTCACCTCATTCTGATCATCTATCAAAATGTGGAAAAATAGGGATTATCATCAAAACCAATAGCCACTAAGGAAAAAAAACATTGTAAATTAGGTCAAGAAGAAAAACTAATAAGGAGAGGGTAGCTAATATACCACCAACGTTCGTGAACGTATATAATAAATTTCTTGGACGATCTCAAAGATCAATATCCAATGACACCCTAGAATTATCTCTTTTAAGATTTGAATTCCAACAAGAGTAAATCTTGTTTGTTTTATTTTTTTAAGAATCGAATTTATAATGTGAAAATAAAAGTAAAGCAAATACACCAAGATTTTGTTAACGAGGTAACTATAATCTTGTACTAGAAAAACCCCCGGACCTAGTCTAGACTGAACACACAGGTTTAAGTTTTTACACCTCTTTCCTACTATTAGACTTCGGAATAGATGTAATATAAACAAGATATACCCTAAAAGTTGCCCTACATCGTTTTTATTCAACACCTGTAAAACTCCTAGCAGAATCTCAATTCTCTTTTGAAGTTGTTCTTTCAAATCTTCTAGCAAAACGTCATTTCTCTTTAGAAGATGTTCCACAGTCCTTCGTGAAGACTAGTGCTACCCTGCCTCCAACAGGATACCTATTTGATTTTCTTCAGATATAATAATTAAGGTAATGGGAATCTTTGCTTCAAGGGAACTCCAAAGGAAAAATAGTTATCAAAGCAATTATAAACAATTAGGGTTTACACGTCATGAAACCTAATTGATTCTACCTCACAAGATAAGATAACTTGATTGAAAAAAATTATTCTTCACAAGGCTTCTCTTAAATATAGCCCGTACATTTATTATATACAGCCCGTATAAAATAAGTGATTAAACTAACCAAACCGATCTTTATGATTATTCTACATAGCTCACAAAACTATACATAATTCTTATATATATCCCAAATAATTACTTAAACTATCAAATCCTAAATAAAAAAAAAAGTTAATTACTTAATTTTCATAGTTAAGTTTATGTAAGATTTGTGGCATAATTGACGATTTTAAAGAATAGTCAATACCCTCAATCAGTTTTAATATAATCATGATCGAGGAAAAAAAAATCATCTTAGTGAATTGTAGATTATGTTTATGGAGTTTCAAAAGAATGATTTTAAGAAAAGTATAAAGACCTTAGTTAGTTCCACTTAGATTAGTATTGTTGTGGAGATTTTTAATGGAATAGTTAGAATTAATTAAAATTACAATTCAATGTTGATTAAAGAAAGAGTTTGGGTTTAGTTTGATTTTGGGCAAAAGTAGGAATTAGATTTTATAATTGATAAATTTTTAAGAAAATTATTGGTTTAGTTTGATTTCGGAAGAAAATAGAAATTAGGATTTGTAATTGGTAAATTTGTAAATTTGTAAGAATATTAAGAGAAGAATTACAATTAGTTTGAATTATAACTTAATTTTGATTTGAAAAAAAGTTAGGGTTTATATTTATTTTGGGGAAGAAGTAGGATTTAAATTGATTATTAGTAAGGAATTAAGACTTGTTTGGTTTTTCACTTTGGCTTAAACTTTTTGGGGTATAGATAATAAATGTATGGACTATATTTAAGAGAATAGGTTTTGGCAACTGAAAAAGAGAAATCTCTTGATTTTTCGAACCGAATACCATCTCTGCATAGGAGATGGGTTCTTCCACAGGTTGTTGAACTACGGGAGCAGGATTACTTATAATATTAGCAATACTAAGCATGAACACGGGATTTGTATCATGATCGAGTAACATAACATCTTCGATAATTGATAGCTGAAGCCATCAAACCTATAAAGTTTTTAAGAAAACCTTAAAAGAAATCTTAAATTTTGGAGCATATTTTCTCTCTCCTCTTCTAGCTAACCCCTAACTTCAAGTGACTGCCCAAGATTATCATATTGAGTATCAAGAGAATTAATGCTAATGATATGTATCGAAAACATTAAACTGTGGACCAATTTTTATGGTCCAAATGAGGATCAATAAAATCCAACCATCCAAAATCTTTTTAAAGGTCCCACTCAAGCTTTAAACTCCCTCTTCTATTAATTCCAGTGGTGGAGGGGATTGGTTTATATTTGGACCATCCCTTGATCCACCCCTAAACGGATCGTGTATGTATTGACTTGTTGCAAGAGTGACTTAATATAACAAATCGTCACTGCCTGTGAAGCTGTTTAAGTTGCGATTAACACCTTTAACAACAAAGAACACCAAAATTAATATTTCGATTTCTTATTCTATTTTTTTTAGAATGGTGTTTGTTGGACGGTAAAGTGGAATCTTCTCTGGTTGGTAGTTGGTACAGAATGACATTGAAGGTGTTAATAAATACCAAATGGATCTAAACATCCAAACCCTGGAGATTTTCTTCTCTTACTATATAGCATTGAAAGATTTGGGATTTTGATTCTCACAACTGGAGATCTGAAGTTGCCTTACTACATGTAAACAGTGTTCTTCCACAATTCATTAAATCTTGTTCCTTATCCACATTATAAGTGTAAGAGCACCCACTCGTGTGCAGGTCCAAGATACTTGGGAATAAACATAAGAAGAAAATGGTACAACAGATTGAAACAAGAAAAAATAAAATGTATTAAAGGAAGAATTCATGGTAAAGTTGATGAAGGTTGTTATCACATTATTCATGTACCATACATACATTACTCTTAGTGCAACGTCAAAATTTGTAACATGTTTATTTGAGATCCATTTTTGTAATTCAAGTTTCCAACCCGAATTTCTCAAGAAAACTTTACCCTTTTGCATGTGAACTCTTTCATAGCAAGAGTGATGCTAGGAAAGGTCTGTACAGCTTCTAACCGGAACAACTTTACCTTGCTATGTTGTCATGAGTGTCATCAGCTATGGCGTGAGGCGATATTAGATTCTGCAACATGAACTCTAGGCCGTAAAACGACTCTATCTTCTCAAGCTATATCACCAATGAGCGACATGTCTCTGCACCACCACCACACAGTTCAGATATAAATGTTCCATGGGGAAACGCAGTGTAGTGGCTTGAATCTATACACACAGATAACAAGAAGCATTTTACTCGCTATCGAGCAAATTGAGAAGTTACATTCACAAATTAGTAACCATACTTATGGAACAAAACTCTGTTTCCAGTAATCATTATCAGAAAAGCTTTGGTTAGTAAAAGTAAACTCTGCAACTTCAGTAGGAATTATCATAGTTGTTTATGCTTCATCTTGCGTATTAATTTAGGTGCAATATACTAAACATTAGTTAAATACATTAAGATCATAATAACTATCGTCAGAGAACTCTTCATATCTATCTAAATTCTATATAAATATATTTCCTTATCAACTTGTAAACAGAATACAAAAATGTGAATGGAAAATATTCAACTGCCTGTGATTCTAGAGCCTTACTCGACATGACACATGCAGTTCATCAAATAACAGGTTACAGTGAGTGTTACACATGATGTTTGTTGAATACAAATGTAATACGTAATTATGCATATATTTTATATTAAACAGACCTTATGAATATGATCAAATATGAGTACAATTCGATATTATGATCAAATTGTTCATCCGTATTGGAATGTGATAGCTACCTAGTCATAAATTAACCTACTTAGCTTAATATTTTTTCACTAAGAAACATTTTCAAGAGTTTTGAAAATGTTAAAGGTTGTAGTGTGAAAGTTCTGGTATTCGTATAAATTTGCATCTGTTTTATCCAGCCAAAAGAAAATCTGATGCAGGGGAGTTCAGCAAAATCCAAAATAAATAAAATAGTGAAATGATAAGCATTTGGCCATCCTCTCGCTGACTTAGCCAATGGTGCATAAACTATTAGATCTTGTATTAGATTGTGATCACTATGTAATCTTACAGATAGATTGGTGGTTGCATAAGTGTCCTAGTTTATGGCAAACAAGGTTAGGGTCCACAATGCTCATTAATCAATCTCAATTGTATGTAGGGACTGTTTCATTATACTTATACCTAACTTTGTACTTCTTGTTTCACATTGAGGTGGGAAAGAATAAAATAGTTGACTAGCCGGAAAACAAAAGAACACAACTATGATACTCAAATGCATCTCTTGAAATTATAATGATATGTGTTCTTACTCAATCTTGCAAGATTTTCCTTTTAAATGCTTCAAAACTTGTGAATTGTGATGACACTTCTTGGGTAACCAACTATTGGTATGTTGGGTTGTCTTAAAAAGAACAAGAATATAATATTTAAGAAGCCATAGGGAGTAATAAATAATGTAACGGCATTCACAAGCGAATTGTGATATCTGGTTATTTAGTTCACACTAATGTAGAGGTATCTAGATGTTGTGGAAGATACAAAGACTATGTCAAATCTACGTTTAGAACCGTCATCTGGGTAAGACTAGGTAAATGAGATATTTTAGAATAGTAAAAAATTTGTCGTTTCACTTTCCAATTTACAGGAGAAGAGTAAAAAATTTGTCGTTTCATAGTCCAAATGATTTTTCTTGAAGGTTCATTCATATTAAAATTGCAGAGAAAATAGTCTTGGTGTGCTTGCCTAAACAATGGTTTATTTTATCCATAGAAGATACAGTAGAGATTCCTGAAGATGACACGACAGGAAGTTTCGTTGTCGAGTAAAGCTTAAAGCTATATAAATCACAAAATTTTAATTTCATATGCTAATATTATATAAAGTGTTTGAATATTGATAAGACAAGCATAAATAGGTCGATTATGAATCAAGACTTGTAGGTACTATAATGGGCACTTCTTGTGTAATTCTAACGTGGCCATATTGTACTCAGCTAAGAATTAAATTATTCAACAAAAGTCTCCATTTTGTTGGTGTTACACAGTGATACTCGGGTTTAAACTTTCCATACATGGTTTCTGTTGTTAAGCTGTTTGAAAAAGTTTAGTAATATTGGAGAATCTAATCATTTCTCTTTCTCTACTTGAAAGGCGAGCAAGATTAGTGGTTATTTTTATAGGGATGTTGGTTACATTGAATAAGCTTATTTTTCTTAATCGAATTTTGTATTTGTATATTGAAGTCTCTCTTTCTTCCCCTTCAACTCCTCCTCCACTTTCTATCTTTATCTATGTTTGAGCTGTTGTATAAAATGAGGCACAAGGTATTGGGGTTCTTATTATTCATAATTCACTAAGTTTTTCAGTTTCGTAAGTAAATACGCCCACCTAATTTAGCTAAACAAACATGGAATAAATGGAAACCAATATCGACGAACAAACTAATTTCATTTGATTACTTACATCAACATACAATACTAAATGAAGAATACATGGTTTACTTTGGAGAAAAGAATATGGATTCTGGTAAATATTTGTAGTCAGGATGAACATACCTCTTCTCCATTGCAGTCTACTTGAATGAGTGCATTGGCTCTGCCGAGGCTTCAAACTCCACCAATCCAATTTAGATCAAGTCTTGAATCTTAATGCATTTTGTGTAACAAGTTTACATCATTAACAAACATGTTACAGTCTACTAACAAATTATTTCAAAATACAGCGTGTCTAATTCCACAGATTTCTGGTGCCCAAGGTTGAGATATATCATTTATTGAGAAACCATGTATTTTCTGTTCTGACTCTAGCCAACCTCACACGCCGAATTTTTTTATTTCACTTCTCTCTCATCAAATGCCTAACCTCTGTTACTTCTTCCAACACACCAGCTTGTGCATAATGCTTGAGAGTGCTATGTATGCAGTCACATTCTTAAACTCCAGTATAAAAAGGTGATGTGCTGCTTTCTACCCAGGTTCTACTTCATTAATGAACTCTCCGAGGTCCCGTGGTGATGCACATACTAACATTTGGAGCACAAGGAATTGTTTAAATTGACTCCTTAGCTTTTCTAAGATGCCCAGTTCGTCCATAGAGATCAATCATGCATGCCAACTGATTTAATTCAGGGACCAAACCAAAACATTTTTTCATTTTGTTAAATTATTCTATCCCTTTATCCAAGAAGCCTCCATGGTTGCAAGCTGTTAAAACAGTTGTAAAGCATACGTGATCAGGTTTTAGACCCTCTATTTCACTAATTTCTGAAATAGTTCAACCCCACCTTCCTCCCTTCCACTCTGAGCATAAGCTGTCACCAGATGTTCATAAAATGTTAATCTTCTCAATCTTCTCATCAAAAATTTCACGAGCTTAATCAATGCTGCCACACTTCAAATACATATTATCGAAGTGCCTGCTACAAATACATTTCTATCCAACCCATCTTAGTAATCAATGAATGAACGCATTCCTTGTTGAAGTGATTTTAAACTCCCAAAACTCCAAAAGCATCAACAACACTAACAAAAGTGTATTCATTATTACGCATTTCTATGAAAAGTGGCAAAGCCACTGCACCTAATGAATTCTGTGAATTATCAAGAAAAATCATGGAGTCCACAAGATTGCTCTCTCTATACAACATTCATTTGAAAACTAAAACAGCACAATTGGTTTTGCCACATTTCAAATAGAAATAAACTAGAGAACTTCTCACAGAGCTGTAGTGTTCAAACCCAAGATCTATCACATGAACATGAAGCAACACCATTCTCTCCGCTGCATCTTCTAGTTCAATACATGCGATGATCACACTAGTCAATAGAAAGCAACAAAGTCTAATATTCATCCCCAACATGGCGACATTTTCCTATACAAACTCAAAGATTCCTTTCCATACCCTTTTACGGAAACCTGTATAATTGAAGTCCAAGAAACTTGGTCAGGATTCCTCATACAATAGAGAACATTTCTTGTGTCAACCATGAAACTATATTTGCATACAAGTCAAAAAGGCAGTATATTTATCTTTGTATCAGATTCAAACAACTCTAGTATGTATTTGTCAACCCAAACACAAGTCTAACAACTTCAAACGAGAATAAAAAACAGTACAGTAAGTACATTTTGCGAATTTTAAATAAAATCATTAACACTTTGAAAAGACCTAAATGGCTCAATGCATGAACATACCATTGTTTTGCTAATTCGTTAATCTTGGATTCACAACTTTTTTGACCGTAAACATACTAAGAACTTCATTATTTAAAAACCTGGGTGAACTCAAACCTGTCATAAAATAGTAATGGATTTCAGTTCTTGGGGGACTTTCGTCGAATAAAGCATGTGCAACAAATCAAAGTATGGCCGTTACTACCAACTGACCTTGACTTTATAGTAATAATTCTTTGTGGTGGACGTTTAAAATGGACTAGCATTTTCGAGGATTTTCGCAAATGTTAGTGAAGCTGGATGAATACATATAGTTAATTTCCTACCTGAAATGAGGCGGAAAATCTCTCCGACCTCTCGGTTTGAATGGGATATCTAAACCGCTTGCCTCACTGACTTGTTTGGCATCAAAAATTTGAGCTCCATCCCCTTCTTGATACAACATCTCTTATGGGCCTACGGGCAAAAAAAACATCTCATATAGGCCTAGAGGCACCGGCTAGAGTTGGTAAGTTTTGAGAAGAACGATTTTTTGGGGACCTTCTGAATTTGAGGGGACCTTTTCGTGCTTAGGTCATTTGTTCTTCAAAGCTAAAGAGTTTTCTAATGAAAGGAAATGACTAAATTATCCTTTCTTAAATTTATCCAAATCTAATAACTACCTAATCCAAATAATATATTACCCTAATTCTAAATTAAATACATAAACAAAACAAAAACTATTTTTCTTCCCATTCTCATTTTTCTAACTGAATTTTCTTTTGAAAATTCTCCTTTTCCTAGTTCCCTCTTCATCTTCCATAAACGATTAATCGTTGATTCATAAACGAATTTCATTGTCGATTAATCTTGTCGTCTACAAATGACTCGTGTTAAACAATGTAGAAGAGATGTACGATCTAATCCTTGGATTGCGATGATTGCAAATCAAGCAAATCAACCAAATCAATAAAAAGTTGAAGAACCAGTGGTTTAACCCGAAATTGAGCCCTAAACTAGAGAACCAATTCATGATTCCTTCAACATGCAAATTAGAAGGTAATTCCCGAGAAACCTCTTTGTTTTTATGCGTTTGTGATTGTTGATTCGCCTTCAAATCATGAAAACTATGGTTCAAAATGTAGTTTCAGAAAAATATGTGGCTAGGAACATAGTATTTTCACAATTTCGTTTCAACCGAACTTTCTGTTTCTCAAGAACACTAAGAACAGTTCGGCTGAGAAATAATTTTAGGGCTAGCCGAACTTTTTTTCTCAAGAAATTTTAGCCTAAATTTTAGTAGAGAATAAAACCTTGGAGTTCGGCTAGATCGATATTTTTGACTTTTCAAATGAATTTTTTAGTCCAACATGTAAACAGAAAATTCGGCTAGCCTTCAAAAATAATTTTTCAACCGAACATTACACTGTATTAGGAATACTAGGATGTATTCCAGCCGAACTTTTTTTTCTTGACCGAACTTTTTAGTCCAAAATGTAAACAAAAGTTCGGCTAGCCTTTAAAAATAAGATTTAATCGAACATTATATTATTTAAGAGATACAAGGATGTATGCTAGCCGAACATTTTGTTTGTTGACCGAACTTTTTGTTTGGTTAAATTGATAGTGTGATTATCTTAGCTGAAGTTTTTATTTTTTAACTGAACTTCATGCTTTGTTATTCGAATTTAGTTAAGTAGTCTTTGTTATGTTTTTCGGGAAAAGTCAAAAGGTAAAGGTAAGCAGGCGGTGGTGGCAGATCTTAGAACTTCAACCCCTCACCACGGTAAACACCTATGGGCAAGTAAACATGGAACTAAAGTTACAAAGAGTTCAGGGTTGTTATCGGGAGTTGTAATCCGTGAAGTGAATCAAGAGATATATAGAGCAGGAAGTTGAGGATGAGGAAGAGGAAGATGACTTGGAAGGGGAAGAGAAAGATAAAGAGGAAGAACCACATCAAAATCTTTCTCTTGTTGTTGTTAAAGATAAGAAGACGCCTAAGAAACCTCGGGATATATATGCATGCATTCCTGATGATAATTTATGTTTAACTCCTACTGACCCACCTCGTGGTACACCAGAAGATGGAGGCGAAGTTTTTTTCGGCTACAAACACTCATGTGCTGCCAAATCTACTCGACAAAGGTATTAAATCTTAACTATATATATTTTTTACGACTTATGTTCTTTTAGTATTAATATTTTTCATGTTATATTCAATTTGTAGGATCATCATAATGCGACTAGTGTCTTGAGACGCCAGGAGGAGGTTGCATGGGATATAGAGGATGAGTTGGGCAGATAGTCAAATTATGTGTTTGTTCTACTATCCATTATGGACACTTCGAGTTTAACAGTGTCACCGTCTCAGCGATCTCCGAGAGGTTCTACCCAGAGAAGGATACCATGCATCTCCCATTTGGCGAGATGTGTATCACTCCTGACGACGTGAGCAGGATCACGGGTCTTAGAATGGATGGGAAATGTGTTTCTGAAGGCTATAAACCTAAGATGGGTTTTGAAGATCTAGAAGTTTTAGCGGAGAAGACGTTAGGGTGAAGCCGAAGTAAGACTAAGATAGAGTTCAGACGCTCTATTATGGAGCCAAAAGCTGGTATGGAGTTGATGGAGTTCGATGAAAAGGGTCGTCCGTTGAAGAAGTTGAGGAAGTTCAAGTTGGTTGTTTTGAAGAGGGAATTTAGAGGGACAATAAAGAAAGTAGAGAGAGGAGAGTTGGTGATGGACGATGACAAGACTAAGCAACATGTCACCGCTTACTTTTTATATCATCTAGGAAGCCTTATCTTTCCCGACACTTCTGGAAATAAGGTAGATGCCAATTTTCTCCAGTTTTTGCATCCCCTCAATGAGGTCAATGGTTAGTCTTGGGGTAGTACGGTCCTTGCGTTCCTTCAAGACCAACTTAGGAGTGCTAATCAGATTAATACTTCACAAATCGGAGGCTACCATATTCTCTTTTAGGTAATCTTTGACATACCCATACCCATTAATTTTGTAGGAAGATGATTGATGAATCTTTGTATATAGCCGAACTTTTTAATGTTGGGTTGAGAATTGAATTTTTGTTCCAGCCGAACTTTTGTTAAACTTGATTTTTTCCCTTAGGTGTGGGTCTACGACCACTTCCATGTATTGAAGTTGGTTGATAACAAGGAAGGATGGAAATCTGGGCAGCCAACGGCCGGAAAGTACGTGTTCATGCACTCATAGAAGAAGGCTAAAGGGAATCTGTTGGCAGAATTAAGGGTTGTGTTGGATGATTTGGGAGCGCATGAAGTAATGTTTCAACCCTACACTTTTGCTGAGCTTGATATTTCCCCAGTCGCGGCTTACTACAGGCCATTGTTCTTTCATAGTGATTACTCGATGTACAACCCTCGAAGAGTTTTGCATCAGCTATCTTGTGTGCAGAATATACCAACCGTGGAGAAGGAAAAAATTAGATTGATGAAGAGGGGTATAAAGAACACCGATAATTTTTTTAAGCCCATCCATAAGCCACCGCCAACGCCACAGATGTGGAACAACATGGATAAATACCTTATTGATGAAGATGATGTATATATTTAGAGGAGGGTATTCAAAGTGCCTATGGAAAAGGGTACATGGAATGGTATATAGGTATTACTCATCCCTATGTTATTAAGTTGAACATGCTAAGGCGGATAATTAGAAGGTGAATGATAAGGGAGTTGAAACCGGGAAAACGCCTACTTGCGGCGAAAATGTGGCGAAGGTGTTGGAGAGTGTGGTAAATAAAGTTCTTCTCTTTATGATTTTCTACGTGTTATAAAGTTTGATCTAAAATAACGTATTTTTATATTTAACTTTTAATAGGTTAAGGCAGGTCGGAAGCTCTTGAGGAAAATGATGGCTAAAATACGCACGGGAGATCATATGTCGACTGAAGAATAGGAAACCCTTTACAACAAATGGAACACTATCATATCGAACAATGAGATGGAGCAGATCAAAAAGAAGGTGCCCAAGAGGATTCGACAACAAGGGGAAGGTTCGAGTACGACTGCTGCTACTAGGATGAAACCAAGTGGAGATGAGACCCAAACCGACAAAGAACAAGGTCCTGAACTTGGACGTGGTAAAAGAGTTCGTCGCACTCGTCGGAAAGGTGCATGAGTGTTTAAAATATTTTAATTATGAATTCAATATGTTTTCATTTTTGTACAATTAGATGGTTTGAATTTCGTACGTTGGTTTCTATTTGACGTTAATGCTTCGTAACTTGGTTTGAATCTTTAGTTAATGAATTCAGTAAGTTCGACTTAACAGTTCGGTTTGTAAAGCTATTTTACAACTAGATGAACATAAAATTCAGTTGATAAGACGAATGTTCGGTTTAAAAACAACGTAAGTTTGGAAAAACAGAAAAAGGGTTCGGTTTGAATTAAAAATTTCCACTCAGTCGAACTTTTTATTTCTATTTGGACTAAAAAGTTCGATTATTAAAGCCTATTATCGAGCTTTCCGAACCTCCTGCTAAGATACAATTCTTTGATACTTTTAAAGTTCGGCCAGATCGATAACAACTTCTCTTAACCGAACTTTGTTTTGGTTTTAAAAATGACTCGCCTGTACCTTGGCTCCAACGGCTAGTTTCTCGAAAATTTGGTTCATAACTAGCCATTGGGATTGTATGACCTATAAAAACACATCTTATCACAACAAACATTCCTCACACTTCTGTTAGACAATTATACACAAAATTCTCTCGACAAAAAATCCAAACACATATCAAAGTGTTTCTCATTTCTTCACCATCCCAAAAAAACAAATGGCTACTAAATTCACCACTAAATAAGATGTTGCCTTAGTTTGCGGATGGGCAAAGGTCATAAAGTATGACCAACAATTTAACATCAACACAGATCAATCCTTGGATCATTTTTGGAACCGGGTATTCTGGGGTTTTGTGACGTGAGACGGAAATCAAGATCAATAACAAACGTGAATGAAAGATTCGTAATGCTTTATGATCGATGATGTTTTTTTAGAATGAATTTGGTCGACATGAAAGGGTTTTATTTGGAACTCGGAAGTGATGAAATAGTAAGTATATATCAATTAGATTGTTAATCAAATCTGATTTGAATATAATATTAACTTATTATTGATTTCCTCTTTCAGACTACTCATGTTGAAGCCGATGTAAGAAGGACAATGGAAAAAAATCCAGGCATCATACATGCTATCGAGTCTTGGTTGAAAATGTCCAGTATTTCAATGTATAATAAGTATTCGAGTGTAATGTTATGAAGTAAGTTAGGTCTTTTCCTTCATTGTAATTTGTTTCCTTCAATATAATGTATTTTCCTTCAATAGAATGTTATGAATTTCTTCTTGGTTTGTATTAGACCTTCACCCCTATTTTAAATACTTTTGGTAACAACTTCCAAGTGGTAACAAAAAATTGTTCGGTTAGAAAAGCCTATTATAGACCTCATCCAACAAAAAGATCGATTAAGAATCACATTTTTCGGTTGACAAACATTCAAAGATATGCAAACATTGAAATGTTTGGTTAGAAAGTCTACTCAAGACCTGACCGAACAAAAAGATCGGCTAGGTCAACCTTTTCCAACTTAACCGAACATCAAAGTTCGACTAGTACCATTAGTACTACTACCAGCTAAGTTCGTCTACTACCAATAGTTTTAGTTAATAGTTCGGCTAGGAATAAGTTGGAATCGAACTAGTCGAACATTACATTGGTTCACCCAAAACATGGCCGAACTCCATGAACCCAAAGTTCGGCTACATGTTCTTTATTTTTCTTGCCGAACTTATATCGAGCTTGCCGAATCTCAGCTTTAAAAGTTTACATTTTCACCAAATTTAAGCCAATTCAAGCAACAAAAACACATGAACAAGTATACCCGAGTATCCCAAACATTATATATTTATATTCTTCGTTGTAGTCACGTTAATCCCGTAAGAACCCTAATTTTGGGGTTCAAATTGGGTTTGGGGAAGAACACATTCACCATCTAACAAATCATTTATTATCGGATTGTTGTGAAGATTGACGAATAATTTATTTCTTCTATGATTTAAAGGTTCAAATTCCTCCTAGTTTGCACAAGAGTCATTCATTTTAAATTTAAGAATCACCAAACGTAGGTTTTAATTTTTTTTTAAAAAACTCTTCTTCTCCCTCACAATAATTCTAATTTTCTATCCTAAATGTTTAATCTAATCTTAATCTAATATAATATAAAACTAATCAACTAATTTAACTAATTCTAATTAAGTAAAGGTATTTTGGTCATTACTAAAATTATATGGATAGGGGGGCAGGAATTACTTCCTAATGACTTTAGCAAAATGGGGGATGGTCCCAGAGGCGGGGGGGGGGGGGGGGTCCCATAAAATCGTTCTTTGAGAATGTGACCTTGTGACTTTGTCAAGTGGAAATTAGGCTAAGGCTTCACCCATGGGTTACCCATAAAACCAAGTCCCTAATTAAAAGAAGTTTAACGCTAAACCCCAAATTGGAAAATTATCAAAAAAATTCATACCCTTAAATATGTTGTCAAACCCATAATTAAAAGAAATTTGAATCTAGGCCCGAAATTATTAAAATATTGTCAAATGATATAGTCACCACCACCACTGCCTCCGCCACCAACCGTCGCCGCCATAACCACTTTCCGCCATTTAATTCTTGGTGACGATCCCATAGTTAGTTCGAATAAAACTTTGACTATTACCAAGAATCACATCGTTGAAATAATTTTTTGGTCGTTATTATTTCGATAAGATTATACAAGGTGAGTCTGTATAGATTGATATCAAAAAGATTGAGACTTACTTGGTATACCTTCGTCATTTCAGATTGGGCATCTCTATAAGTTTTGAAGAGTGTAAACTCTAATCTGAATATTTGACTTAGATCATTTTAAGTGAGGAAATCAGTTAGCCCTCCTATTAGAGGCAAGATACCAATAATATTTATGATGGATTATGAAGAAACTCTTAGGCCTGTAAAGGACATCGGCCATGAAATTCATGTGCATAAATTCACGAGAGTTAAAGACGCATGAGCATAACTAAAGCAGGGTAGCTTGAAGGGTATATTTTGTCTCAATGACATCCATTCCAAACTCTCCCAGTGTTTTAACGATTTAATTCATTTTTATAAAACTGGACGAGGTCCCGGGTTTTTTTTTCTGCACTTGCAGTTTTTCTCGTTAACAATTTTATTTTGTGTCTTGATATACTTTATTTCCGTATTATATTAGATGGATTCATATAATTAAAGTAATTGCAAGTAGTACGTTATTCATCCTTTGAGATTGAAAACTCGATTAAGTTTATCCAAGGATTGTCTTAGGTTAAAACGAAAAATTTGATGGTGTACTTGGTACCCTCCCTTTTCAATTACTTACAAATTATTATGCCTACCACTGCAGATTTAGGAGTGTTAAAATTGCATTCCCAATGCAAAATTATATTATTATTTATTATTATCATGAGTGATGTGTGTCGTAAGTGCAACAAATTACTTTAAATATTTTCCACTAATACTAACAAGTAATATATTGGTAATAAGAATCGTTTCCACAAGAAGATGTGTACTTGATATGTCACTTAGATTAGCAAAACTATAATAAAAGAAATACTTAGGGGGGATTGGTTTATTAACTAAAAAGACAATAAGAAGAAAAGATGATTAGGAAGTCCTTCGTCATTACCAAATATTAACTCAATCAACATACTTATTTATATTTTGTTAGAATCATATCATCAGTAACCGTAGAATAGCAGCTAGCGTAATCTTATCCCCGAAACTATTTGTATCACTTGATGCTGAAGATATCGAATACCAGATTATATCCAACTGAGACACCAAGTAGTAGCGCACTCAATATGCAACTCAAAAAAAATAAAATAGGGTTTATGAATTTAAGTTGATCCTAGCATCAGAACTCTTAGCGCATGGTTCTATTTACTAGTGTTGTTTTCACACGCGACTGCTCTACAAAACCTCTTTGCGAGGTATCACGTTCGATCTTTACTTGTGTAAGGAGGTGTTCGATAATTTAAGATCATTCAACTCTCTAATAGCATTAGAATGATCAATGGATTAATTCAATTGTACAATTAAACAATCTAGAAATTAATTATAAACGTTAGATGTAATGAAAACAAATGATAAGATGATTAAAACTCCCAATAAACTTGTATAGCTAATTAAGATTCATGTTTAGAACATTGTATACATCCTTAATCAATAAATGAATTATTTACTCATATTACAAAGAAAAAAGAAGATTAGAAAAGAAAAAGGAAAAAACGGTTTCCCTCCAAAGGGGTAAACCCTAGGTTTGTGGATTGTCGAAGATGTGGCATGAGATTCCATATCCATTTTTTGAGCCTTAGATGTCTTGTTTTATAGCCTTCAATGCTTTTCCCTCAAGTATATCCTTTTATAGGGTTTGGAACCCCATTGGGCCAAGTTTTCTTGATTTTAGAAGTCAAAACGCGTCTATAAGTTTGTCATTTATGGTTATGTTTAATTTTCCTTGACATATCCGTAGGTAACGCCGAAAAACACTATTTTTGATGATAGTATGATCCCATATATGGCTAGTTTGAGTACCCCTCGATCTGGTCGTAGGTGCTTCTGAATTTTGTTTTCTACTTCAACATTTTCCTCATAACTCATTCGTCCTCCGCCCGATTGAACTCATTCTTGTTGCGTTGGCTTCGTATCTTCGTTCTTTACAACATGAAAATATACAATTTTTGATATATTTTCATTTCAAATTACATCTAAGTTGAATGCCATAAATCCAGACGTAAGTTACTCTGGAATTCTTGTTGCAAATTTCAACTTATCTACAACTAGGTTGAGGAACGTTCTGTAGGTGGTTTGGAAATTTATATCGCGAACTTGACTCATTATACGACTAGGTATTGTAAGAATTTCCTTGATGTAGGTCCTTTTGAAACTTTTGTTCAAACTTGGTATTTTGTAGCTCCAACTTCTCATTTTTGCACCGAAAAGAACTCTTTTCCTTTTCTTAGCTCTTCTCACCATAATTTCAATTGATTTCGGATGATTCACCTAAAAAACAAATAACATGAAAAATAAGAGTAATATGATAGACACATTTTTGTGTCTAATTTGTCCGCAATTATCTATTTTGTTAGTGCTCGATTTTATACTTATTGTGTGATTTTATGTGTTTGTAGGTATTTTTGAGAAATAAACATTTGTGAAAAAATTGGCTTAAAAGTGATAAAGGCACCAACCAAATTACTAAAAGCACCCAGACTAGTTGATAAAGGCACCCGTAGCTCGGATAGGAGCACCCCTTCCTCTTTGGTTTAAAAAAGAGAAAATGGCGGGAAAAGAACTTTCAAACGCGTGAAAGTTATGTGGAGGTTGAAATCGATTTTTGGGGGATTTTCAAGAGTTTAAACCTTATCATCATGAAACAACAATCATTAGAGGGTGAAACACGTAAATTACAAGAGTTTAAAGCCGTGAAACAAGCTGGAAAATCCATGTTTTAGCCAGAAAAAGACTTTCACCCTGATTCGGATTTACAAGAATTAGAATTTGTTTTGGATTGGTTTTTGGGTCCTTATCGATTAAGGATGAGTTGTTAGGGTACGTGGAACCTATAAATAGCAAAGAGGAGGAAGAAAAATAAGGAGGGGAAGGCTCGAAAAAAAAACAGGAGAAAAAAAGAAAAGCGTTGCTGCTAGTGAATAACAGGGATACAACAACGATTCCTTCAACCCATCAACACCGTTTATCTTCAACTTTGCAACGTTTATCTTTAGATGCAACGGTTTCTTCAACCCATCAGCAACGTTTATATTTGATTTGCAATATTTATCTTCAAGCTCCATTGTAACAGTTTATCTGTAACAACCTATAAACGTTGCAGATTTCCTGTTTTATTATTTTTAGATTCTTTTCTTCTTCTCAAGCACTTTTGAGCCATGTACCAATCTTTTGAGAGTGTTTTGAGCATGATGAGCTAAACCCCACCACTGGAACAATGGAGGAAACCATATTTCATGAATGAATGGTTGATTTTTAATGACTTTTGCATTGTTCTTAATTGATTTATGATTTTTCTTAATTAATGGTGATTTTTTTATGGTGTATGTTGGGACTTAAGAGATTTTGATGCGTCATGCTTGTGATTTATAATTATTGTTTTAGAAATCTACTTTTGGCAAAGAAACAGAGTCAATAAAAGAGCTATAAATGTTAAAGAATCATTATAGAAATCATTCAGAAGTGATTTTGGTGGAATCCTGAGTTCCAGTTCTTCCTAATATTGTTAAAATATTTTACTTATTTTCTAGTTTAAATCAAATTTAGGTCTAAAACGAATCTTCACAAGTCTCAGTGAACGAACTATTTTTACCACTTTTCTGAAACGATCAAGTTTTTGGCGCCGCTGCCGCGGACTTGTTTTTAGATTTGTTTTTAGTTTTTGTTTTTTTAGGTTAGTTAGTTTAATTAGCTTTTTATTTTTATTTTTATCTGTTCTATTTTACGTTTTTGGATATTTTTCTTTGTATTACAGGTTTTGGATCAAAAAGAAATTGGAGACAAAGATTATATTGATTGATTAAAGACTTGGAATCAAAGATAAATCGAAAAGAACGGAAAAAAGACAAATTTATTTTATTTTTTTAGTTAATTTTAAATATTTTTAAATTTTTAGGGTTTTATTTATTTCTGTTTTTAAAAAATTGTATTTGGAAAAATTTTATTATTTTTGTAATTTTTCTTTTATTTTTGGACTTTATTATTTTTTTAAAGCCCCACAGAAGGGTATTATTGAATATAAACTGAAACATGGAAGGACGACAATTACGATATTGTCTCAGCCCCTCAGGTTCGTACGCTGACATAGGAGTTGGTGGCATGAGTCGACTTCAACGGTTCATCGCCGGTCTGATGTGTCGGAAAACCGACTTTGTTTTACCGCAAGCGCACAGTGTCGAATGATGTATACAATAGCAAATACGGTTCGTTCCCACGAGGAGTTTAGATTAAAAATATATTTTTTTAAGTTTTATCTATAAAGAATTAAATTACTAGTGAATTAAAATTATTTAATAAAGTTTTAAAAACAGTACGAGAAAAATGTTAAGGTTCTGGGAATCCGTTGTAGGTCAGGGTTTAATTGTGTTCGTCACACAGGGTCTCAATTTTACTCATGTACAGTATCAAATCTAGCTACTAATACACGGAAGATTTTTAATTAAGCACTAAAGAAAGAATTTTCGAAAAGAATTGTTTGTTCTCAACCTAAAGTAGAATCTCGAAAGTACTAAGTATACAGGGTATAAAAAGTCAAAGAATATTCATAAAACGATTTAATACGAGGTTTCAACGAGTCCTTCTACTAATCAAACAATGAACTATACGTGGCATAGAACATGAAAAATAATCGAGAAAGGTAAAATGTTGAGAGAGAGACGAAATATTAATATTAAGTTCATATAATTAAAAACCCTAGTTTTGAAACACAAATAAAACCATCTCTACAAGTTCATCCTTTCGCCCTAACAAGGGAATTAGCCCAACATGGCTTTTCTCAAAAGCCATACAAATTAATTAAGAAAAATAAACTAACCCTTTTTCAGTGTTCCTCTGACTTCGTCAATTCTGTCCGAAATTTCTGTCCAAAAGAGTCCGGGAAGTGTATATTTCTTCTCTGTAGGTCTAAGTATGTCTCTGTATCTCCCTATTGTATGTATAGTACCAGGCTATATATAGCCAACCAGGAAAACCTTTTCCGTGTAC
>JAJJMC010003991.1:3100842-3135068 GCA_023531435.1 Papaver californicum | reverse complement strand
TCATCTCTGCCATGAAGAGTTCAATCATCACAGGCTCGATCTCTCTTTTCTGTTGATGTTAACCCAATCACAGGCTATTCAAGAGCATTACATCATTCCCTGTTTTGATAATGAAAATGAAGGGGGTGGCCCCGATCCATTGGCTGGTGTGTTTAAAAGAATTCAAATTGTGGTTGCCCTGAGTAGAATGGCTGGTGCCATTAGCAATATTTAAATCTTGTCAGCCCTTAGCGTATGCCAGGTTGTCAATAGAAGTCTCTCTTGAAATGACCTTTTTGCCCTTAGTATTCGTTTCGCTCATAACTTTCTCATACGAAGTCAGAATGACCTCGTTCTTTCACCGTTGGATTCGTAATCAAATTCTCTACAAGATGGAGGGTAGAAATCCTGGAATGGACTGAGCTCTACTGGGTCTTTGGAAATTCTTCTCTTGTAAAGCTCCATTTCGTTTGTTTCAGAGACGTAACCTAATAAAACGCACAAACTAGAAAAGTAATAATAAAACACAGTAATTCACACAAAATCTAGCAAATAAGAATAAGGAAATGATACTTAAAATGTATAAATTATGCACTTATCACTGTCTGGAACGGGAGGTAAGACTCTTACCACCCACGAACCCCCTTTCAGTGGGTTTTCTGGACTCCTTCGTGCGCATATATGTTGAGGACCTGAATACGGATTTACTTTTCTAGTAAAGGACAAGAACAGGCCATACAAGATAAGGACTCGGATTTCATCACTGTTTCCTTCTTGCCCGCTTTAGGAACACGTTACCAAACGCGAACCTAAGCTTAAAATTTTGATTAGAAAGAGACCGATAGAGTAACGAGCTTATTGGAAAGT
Organism: Papaver californicum; assembly: GCA_023531435.1. NCBI lineage: Eukaryota > Viridiplantae > Streptophyta > Magnoliopsida > Ranunculales > Papaveraceae > Papaver > Papaver californicum. The sequence goes on along the minus strand of JAJJMC010003991.1, from coordinate 3,134,222 downwards.
CATTCAAAAGGAATGAATTGGTTACTCTTTTAGCCTAACAAAAAGTTTAAGAAGATTATTTTAAGAAGATTCGAACCCTTTTGTAACCCAAGAAAACGTTGCCAAAGAGACAGGGTTATCAAAGTTCCTTAGAGTTTATTCTGTTTCTATTCGAATTAATCTAATCCGGATCGTTCTAAGAGGTTTGCTAAAAATTTTAACTAGTTGCCTTTTGAAAGAATAAAAGCTAGTCTATAAACAATCTAAGTGGATCCATCATGCTTTTTCTTTGTAGATTCAATATGTTTGATTTGGTTGAGTCATCCTTACTTGTGATTGTTTAGAATTCCCTTCCAATTAGGATTTATTTATTTTAGTTTTTTTTTTAGTGTATGCCACGACCGCTCAAAATCATCCCTGTGCGAGCTTGGAAAAGAGACAATCTAGGTCGTTTGATTAGTGAAAAACCTAGTAGTTCTGTCCTTGGAAACGAGGACCTCGAAGACTCTTCTTTTGAGGGCCCTATTTTTGGAAATTTCAATTTTGAGAACTTGACAATGTGTGAAGAAGTTACTCCTAGTCCTTTGATAGCGCCAGCAATGGAAACTTTAAAAGCTTTGTTGAATCCGACTAGGACTTCTCGTCCATCATGTATCAAGTTAGTTGAAACTGAAGCAAACTATGCGTTAAAAGTTGGGACCATACAGATGTTCCCAATCTTCCTTCGAAAAGAAAATGAAAACCCCTATTTCCATGTTAGGGATTTTGAGGAAATATGTAGTACCATCAGGATTAAGGACCTAGATTATGAAGCATTGAAACTTAGATTGTTTCCTTTTTCACTAAGAGACAAAGCCAAATCTTGGCCATATAGTTTGACTTCTGAGTCTATTAAAACCTATGAACAAATGATATCTGCCTTTCTCCAGAAGTTTTTCCCTAGGAATAAAACATCATCTATTAGACAGCAGCAGAATTGCACATTTGCTCAACAAGAGGGAGAATCTTTATATAGGTATTTGGAAAGGTTCAATGACTTATTATCACAATGTCCTCATCATGATTTAGAAAAAGTAAGGCTAGTTCAAATCCTCTACGAGGGTTTAGATTATTCGACAACAACTATGGTTGAGTCGTTATGCACAGGCGGGTTTGAAAATAAAATTGCCGATGGTGCGATGACATTTTTGAATGAAATCGCTGAAAAAACGCAGCAATGGGAAAATAGTAGGGAGCCCCAGAATACAATTCTTCTAAGTAGAGGAAATGTCAATAGGGTAGAAGGATCTTTTGAATCAGATGCCAAAATAGCAGATATATCAAAAAGGTTAGAAGTTTTAGAACTGAGTCAATCTAGTTGTGGAATTGAACCCAAGACATTTTGGGAAGGACAGACTGTTGAAGAGCGCGCCCATGCTTTTTATAATAACACTAGATTTCATAAACATCAGAAGTTTGACCCTTATTCAGAAACCTATAACCCTGGTTGGAGAAACCATCCTAAAATTTCTTGGTCTAAGGGCCAGAGTCAAGGTCAGTCTAGTAATTCTAAGGTTCCACAGGTTTTGGATATACTAAGAATCCTTCAGGACCAACACTATTTCAGAATCCGATAGATAAGACGATCATGAGTTTAGCAGAGTCTCTCGCCTTATTAACTCAGGACACTAAATATTTTCGGCAGTCAGTCAACCAAAGTTTACAAGAAAATCAAAAGATTGTTCAGGCTAACAGTCAGGCTATTTCCAATTTAGAAACCCAGGTTGGTCAAATCGCTGAGTTTTTGAGAGAAATAGAAAAAGGTAAGTTTCTTAGTCAGACCCAACCCAATCCTAGAGGAGTTCTTCAAGTATCTTATGGTGAGAAATCATCAAATCATGTGAATGCAATTATAACCCTTAGGAATCGTAAAGTGGAAGACAACAAGGTAACCATGCCTGATAGTGAACATACTGTAGTTCACCCTTCTTAGCCAGTAGATGAAGAGACTAATGAAGTCTCTAAAGAGCCAGATGCAGTTCCTTATAAGATAGATTTTGTTCCCAGAGCCTCGTTCCCACAACACTTAGCACCAACAAAGAAGGAATCCAACTTTTACGACATAGTGGAGGTTTTTAAGCAAGTCACTATCAACCTTCCATTATTATATGCAATTAGGAACATTCCTACTTATGCCAAGTTCCTTAAGGATATGTGTACGCAAAAGCGAAAGCTTAGTGTACCAAAGAAATCCTTTTTAGCTAGTCATGTGAGTTCAATTATCCATAACAATACAACTCCTAAGTACAAATACCCAGGGTCCCTAGCCATTTTTTGCACAATAGGTAACTACCGTGTTGAGAAAGCGTTACTTGACTTAGGAGCCAATGTGAACTTACTTCCGTACCATATGTACCTCCATCTAGGACTTGGTGATTTGAAACCTACTCAGATAACATTGCAATTAGATGATAGGTCTGTGAAAATTCCTCATGGTGGGTATGTAGGTCTACAACCACAAAGAATGTGAGACAATTATACTTCTAATTGGCTCCACTCAAGTTGTATGCAGGTTTTAGATCAATTAAAAGACATACAACAGAGACTAGACCGGCTTGATCCAACACTTAATAGGGAGAACGTTGTACCAACCGAACTTTACAACAATAACTTACCCGAATCCTGATCGTATTTATGATCATTCACCTATTCAAAGGGAAGAGTCGTGGTTTAGTAATCTTATTGTAAACATTGGTGGAAAATGTATGAACATAAGAAAACTCTCGAAAAAACTTTATCATCTGGAAGATAATGGACCACCGGAAGAATTTCTCCAAGAAATTAGTAGTATCATACGTATGGAATTCAAACGACGTTTTGCTAATGGAGAATATGAGGTCGATGAAGATTCTAATGAAGAGTCCAATATTAAGGATGATGAAATATTTGAGAATAAGGATAGATTGAGTAATATCGTGGAAGACCCAATTAAGCTTGCCAAGAAGTATAATAATAATGTTAATGCCGAGATTTTGGTTGAGGCAGAAACTGATGAAGATTTTTTAAAAAGTTTGATAGAGGACCACGATACACATGAGGTAAATAATTCACTGGAGTTCTTCAAGAAAAACGAGGATCCATGTAATACCCTGATTCGGCAAGTAAGGTTCGCCAATTGGAATATAAGAAATGGTTTTTCCTTTCCTAACACTGAGGCCTTCTCAGCACAGTTGGCTCCACAGTTGGCAAAAAACTATGCATTAAAGCATGCTCGGGCGGGAGCAATCCAGGGATGGGTGACCTACCGGGAAGTTGCTACGGTCATCGACCCTCCACCGATATTGTTCCCACTTAGCCACTGCGGTCATCCGACAGTGTGGGGTTTTCAACGGGCACCGCTGCGGTCATCAATCAGCGGCTTCCCGGGAGGTCACCCATCCCTGGATTACTCCAGCTCGAGCACGCTTAACAGCAGGGATTTTTGCCAACTCTGGAGCCAACTGTGTTGAGAAGGCCTCGGTGTTAAGAAAGGACAAACCATTACTTATATTTCAATCGGCGAACCCTACCCGTCGAATCGGGGTATTACAATACCACCACCTTAAATTGGAGCCATCATCGGCTCTGGAATATATTCAAGCCTAGATGTCCGATGTTCCCTGCCCCTTATGAGACCAGTAACTGACCTTTCCCATCCAGCGTACTCTTTCACCCTCGACAGGTGACCCGTCGTTGGCTTTGATACCATTTATAATGACCCGACCCTCCACCGATATTGTCCCCACTTAGCCACTACCGTCATCCGGTAGTGTGGAGTTTTTAACGGGAATCGTCTGCGGTAATCCCACAACAACTTCCCAAGAGGTCACCCATCCCTGGATTACTCCATCCCAAGCACGCTTAACTGCAAAGCTTTTTGCCAACTCTGGAGCCAATTTTGCTGAGAAGGGCTCGGTGTTAGGAAAGGACATACCATTACCTATATTCCAATCGGCGAACCCTACCTGCCGAGTCGGGGTATTACAATCTCACAAGAGATTGTGGATGATTTGTCTAATCCTTTGCGTAATTCTATTTTTAATGATTCTCCTCCTCCAATCAAAGTAGTTTCTCAGGAAGTTGTTAACCTAACTTTTAGGAAAACACCTTACTTAAGATTTGAGTCTGATGGGTACATAAATTATACATTTTTAGTCCTAATTTATATTTGCTAGTACTTGTATTTGTGTTAATATTATTATTTTTATATTATTTTAGGTGGAACACTTAAATCCCAAAGCTAAATGCAAAACATGGTTAAATGAGTGAAATTTTGTCAATACCCAATTTGGGTTGGCTGCAAGTGAAGGAATAGGTTGATCGGTGAATAAAAGTAGAAGTGAAGGATGGACTGAATAGGAGATAAAGTGGAGTGAGTGAGGCAGTTGACGTTGGCTATTGCACGTGGCTAGGTGAGGGAGGTTGACCGAACTTAAAGAAAGAGTTGAGAAAGTGGGGCATACTCATTTCGTTGTTGGGAAGTGAAATAAGTTGATAAAGGAGTAAGCTTAGGCTGGGGTGTTAGGTGTTGTTTTAGTATAAAAGAAAACATAATAGTGAGAGGAAGTAGGTGCATAAGGAAAAGTATACCTAGGCTATGACGTAGCAAGAAGGTGGAGTTTACTTGAGATTTAAAAGAAGAGTAAGGTGTTGTTGAGGAGAGGTGAGGACATCATGTAAATTAATATTATGAGAGAAGGCTAGGAAAAGAGGGGGATTGGGGAGCGTAAAATAGGTTTTTTGGGTAGAGGGAAGAGAGAGGACCGATTGATAAAGGGAAAGTGATTGGGGGAAAGTGATTGATAGAAAAGGTAGAGAGAGGACAGGAAGAAAGAGAAGGAAGGGGGAGGCGTACTGATTGGTGGAGAGAGGGTTGTGAGAGAGAAGGTGGGAAAGTGGTTGAGGGAGAGAGAATACCTAGTGTAGGATGGAGAGAGAGAAGGAGTAAGGAAGAGAAACAAGACGTGATTGAAAGGGGGAGAAGGACGGCTGAAAAAAAAAAGATAGAAGGAAAAAGATTGGAGAGGAAGTGCAGAAGGGAGAGGCGATTGGAGGCATGCGTCTTCTGGGTGGGTGTTGAGGAAGAGAGAGACATAAGAAGTAGGTGGAGGTTGGCGGCTGTTGTACAGGATAGGAGAAGAAAAAGACAACGTCGGTGTTCGATTTTGGGTTTAATCTTTTCCCTCTCTACTTTTCTTAATTATTTTTATGGGTTTTGAGAAAACCAACCCCATGTTTTGCTGATTTTTGTAGCTAGGGTTTTATGTTGAAACCACTAAGAGTATTAGACCACTTTGAATTTTATTATTTGGTACATACTATTATGATTTGAATAGATTAGTTCCATGATTTTGTTTTTTGATTTAATGATAAAATTAGTTGTTGCTTCACCGGTTCTGTACAATACAGTAACCTTTGCGCATAATTAATAGGATTGTAAATATTTTGTCTACTTATTCGATATTTCATGCTTGGGTTAAATCCTTTGATGGGGTATTCTTAGAATAGCCAGGTATTATTTGTGAACCTAAATTAGTTTCGTATAATTTACTCGCTAACGAAATTTGATGGTGTATGCTGAGTTTTTGATGCGCCATGCTTAGGGTGTCTCGGTGATATTTGCGAGTCTAATATATATAATAGGTGATGTCGATAGAACGAACAATATATAAATATTCATGAGTTATGTTTCACTTTACTAATTAAATAGAAATAGTTGTGGATACTAAAAACTCTGGTTACCGACTCTCTCTGCTTAGTTGTTTTATTATTTTAATTTGATTTATTATTTCATTCATAATACTAAAAATCCAAAAATATTATTTCTGATTAATTTAATTGAGACATTAATTGCAATATTGTACCCGCTCCTTGTGGGTTCGACCGTACTTGTCGTTGTCTGCATTGTAGACACTGTGCGATTGCGGTTATTTATATAGAATTCTCAGAATCCTATCGATTTTTGGCGCCGCTGCCGAGGAGCGGTTGTGAATTATTGTAATTAGTATTTTTGATTTTCTAATCGTAGTTTAGGTACTTTTCTGAGGATGATGACTCCTTCTCAAGAGACGTCATCTAAGATGACACTGAGGGAATATATAAATCGGTCACGGCATAATGAAGTTCTTGCTTCATCTATGGTAAGTGAATAATCACCTCTAATGATATATGAGAAGTATTATAAACACAGACCGCCTAGTTGGAAGCAAAGATTGAGAGTTCTGGAATGCCAGAAATTATTTGCTGATGATGATCAGTCTTGTAGTGACTCTCTGTTCCATACAGAATATATAGATGACCCTGTGGATGATTGTGTAGATGATTTTCCTAATTCCATAGATAAATCTATCTCGCAAGATCATTCACCCGACTTAGAGATTGTTTCTAGACCCCTAGACTTCCAAAAGTTACCTAATTTAGGGTTAGAATTGTGTGCTTCTCAAGTTTTGTTGGATCACTTTGCATCCAAATACCCAGAGGACTTGCCTGTTCCTGACATTGTGCATGAACCAATTGATATTTCCCCAATCCCAATATTATCCCCATATTTTGTTCTTTACGCACTTCCAAGTGTAGTAAAAGCTTGGTTTGGGGGTAATCCCTTTTTTTGATAGTTTCAGTGTCTCCGTGTTGCCATAATATAATTGTGAAACTCATTTGTATATACATATATTTTTTATTTTGGGTTGATCCCCAAATTTTCAGGTTGTTAGTGTATGGGATCCTTTCTGTACATATCCAGTAGGTAGTTTTTTTTTTATTGTTTTTATTTTTTTTTTAGACTTTTTGTTTTTATTTATTTTATTTTCAGTGTTCTTTATTATTACTATTGTTTGATATGTGTTACAGAGAATACTGATTTTCTTGCGTCAATCAGGTGAGATGTTCCAATCCCTTCTCTTTGATTTACATTTGTTTCTCCTATTTATATTTATTGCATACCATTTTAGGTTGCACGGTTTGAAACATTGAGGACAATGTTAAATTTAGGTTTGGGGTAGAGTTTCAGAAAATTGATATCAATAAGAAACTCCAAATTTTAGAAATTTGTGAATAATTCAGGATGACACTAACCATTCTAGGTAGATGTAAACATAGATCTTATCTATAAGAATTGGTGTGCCTAGCTAAATGGTTCATTCATATCTGGATGTACTCAGGTGTTAGAAATAACATGATAATCATTGAACAAGCATATCTAAGAATCATCATAATCATATCACTTTCTGTTTTTATTTTTGCAATTTTATGTTTCTCTAAGTGATTTGGTGGGGCCTTAGTATTGACATAAGGTCGTAGCTCGGATGCATTAGAATTATGATTTGAAAAAGAAAAAAAAATTGATACTTTGACATCATATGTATATGTTATCCCTGTCTCCCTCGCCTAAGCAAGCGTGGAATGCAGGATCTATGTGAACTATCATGTAATCTGCTGAAAAGGAGCATGCACTTAGATTCAAAAGATCTAATCATATAGTCGTTAAAAAAGTTATGTATATAAATAATAATAATAAATATAGGAGCATCCGAGCTGGACTTTATACTAATATTCTGGGAAACACCATTCGCCTTAGTCAACATATGCATCATTCATCACTTCTATATCCATCTTCTAATCTATCCCTGTGTTTGAATTTGATTGATTTCAAGCAATGTGAATGTTTATAATTTTCATCCAGTTTTGGAACGTTTGATGATTATTTGAGTAGAGTTTTGCATTCTTATATGAATTTTCTTGTGTTGAGTGCAAACTCGTGTACATCAATTGGATTCATACAGGGTAATGATTCTTATAGAATAAGAATTTAGTATTCCAACTAAATAGCTTGTTTAGTGTCTATCCTCAATCGTTCACAAGTAGCTGAAATTTGGAGTAAAAGGTTTTGTGGGTATATCTCTTGTAAACCCTCACGAGACAAAACTCGTCCACTAGGGACACCTAGGGGTTTAAAGGATATTACATATGCTAAATGTAGTCGTGATTCCTGCGAAAATGAATTAGTATTTTATCTTATTTTCTAGATTATTTTTGCTCGAGGACTAGCAAAATATAGGTTTGGGGGTATTTGATAGGTACATAATTATACATTTTTAGTCCCTAATTTATATTTGTTAATACTTGTATTTGTGCTAATATTATTATTTTTTAAAATATTTTAGGTGGAACACTTAAATCCTAAAGTTAAATGCAAAACATGGCTAAATGAGTGAAATTTTGTCAACACCCAATTTGGGCTGGCTGCAAGTGAAGGAATAGGCTGATCGGTGAATAAAAGTAGAAGTGAAGGATGGACTGAATAGGAGTAAAGTGGAGTGAGTGAGGCAGTTGACGTTGGCTATTGCACGTGGCTAGGTGAGGGAGGTCTGACCGAACTTAAAGAAAGAGTTGAGAAAGTAGGGCGTACTCATTTCGTTGTTGGGAAGTTAAATAAATTGATAGAGGAGTAGGCTTAGGATGGGGTTTCAGATGCTATTTTAGTATAAAAGAAAACATAATAGTGAGAGGAAGTAGGTGTGTAAGGAAAAGTAGACCTAGGCTATGACGTGGCAAGAAGGTGGAGTTTACGTGAGATTTAAAAGAAGAGTAAGGTGGTGTTGAGGAGGGGGAGGACATCATGGAAATTAAGATTAGGAGAGAAGGCTAGGGAAAGAGGGGGATTGGGGAGCGTAAAGTATGGTTTTTGGGTAGAGGGAAGAGAGAGTACCGATTGATAGAGAGAAAATGATAGGGGAAATTATTGATAGAAAAGGTAGAGAGAGTACATGAAAAAAGAGAATGAAAGGGAGGCGTACTGATTGGTGGAGAGAGGGTTGTGAGAGAGAAGGTGGGAAAGTTATTGAAGGAGAGAGAATACCTAGTGTAGGATGGAGAGAGAGAAGAAGTAGGGGGAAAGAAACAAGACGTGATTGAAAGGGGGAGAAGGACGGCTGAAAAAAGAAGATAAAAGGAAAAATATTGGAGAGGAAGTACAGAAGAGAGAGGTGATTGGAGGCGTGCGTCTTCTGGGTGGGGGTTGAGGAAGAGAGGGACAGAAGAAGTAGGTGGAGGTTGGCGGCGGCTGTACAGGACAGGAGAAGAAAAAGACAACGCCGGTGTTCGATTTCGGGTTTAATCTTTTCCCTCTCTACTTTTCTTAATTATTTTTATGAGTTTTGAGAAACCCAACCCCATGTTTTGCTGATTTTTCTAGCTAGGGTTTTGTGTTGAAATCACTAAGAGTGTTAGACCACTTTGAATTGTATTATTTGGTACAGACTATTATGATTTGAATAGATTAGTTCCATGATTTTGTTTATTGATTTAATGATAAAATTAGTTTTTGCTTCACCGGTTCTGTACAATAAAGTTTGCCATTCTCATATGAGGCTATTGGCAAGCTTGTCAGGGCGGCACGAAGTGATGAATCATGCTCAAAGATGAGCTGATCCTTCGTTAGGGACGGTTTATAGATCATCAAATTCCCACAAATTCCACGAAAAGTGGGTCCATGTAAATGATCGAGACCTCGCAAAGAACAACGCTCCTTGCCCATATTGAGGATCCGTTGCTCAAACTGAATCATGCCAACGTTATGGAAGTTCCTGGATCGTGTGAAATAAGAGTAGTACCAACACCCTCTGATTTCAGAATACAAAATGGAAAACTGGCTATGGAGATTCCGCGTGGTCAGAGATTCATACAAAGGAAACCTCAACATCAAGTCTCTAAGTCCAATCCATTCGATCAAGATGGAGGATCTGTTAGTGACCTAGCACGGCACAGCAGTCTACGAGGGCAAGGAATGTCTCATTTTTCGGTCCGAATCCATTCAAGTAATGTAACCTTTGCGCATAATTAATAGGATTACAAATATATTTGTCTACTTATTCGATATGTCATGCTTGGGTTAAATCCTTTGATGGGGTATTTTTAGAATAGCCAGGTATTATTTGTGAACCTATAATTAGTTTCGTGTAATTTTCTGGATAACGCAATTTGATGGTGTATGCTGAGACTTAGAGTTTTTGATGCGCCATGCTTAGGGTGTCCCAGTGATATTTACGAATCTAATATATATAATAGGTGATGTCGGTAGAACGAACAATAGATAAATATTCAGGAGTTATGTTTCACTTCAGTAGTTAAATAGAAATAGTGGTGAATACTAAAAACCAGGGTTACCGACTCTCTCTGCTTAGTTGTTTTATTAGTTTAGTTTGTTTTATTATTTCGTTTATAATTCTAAAAATCCAAAAATATTATTTCTGATTAGTTTAATTGAGACATTAATTGCAGTATTGTCCCCGCTCCCTGTGGATTCGACCCGTACTTGTCGTTGTCTGCATTGTAGATACCGTGTGATTGCGTTTATTTATGTAGGTTTCTTAGAATCCTATCAGAGTCGTGTGCTTCCAAAGTTTTAAAAGATTATTTTGCTTCAAAGTATCTACCATTAGATATGCTTGATTCTAACACTGTGCAGGTTACCCTTGAGAAACCAGTAAAAGTTCCCGAATTCTATATCTCATATATACTTCCAAGTGTAAAAAAGACTAAGTGTGGTGGTAACTTCCATCTGATAATGGTTTCAGTAGTACTATCATATTTTAACATTTGTGTGAAACTGTTATTAGAATTGTAGATTTTTATCTGGGCGGATCTCCAGATTTTTAGATTACAATAACGATGGGGTCAGACTGAGGATGTTAAACCAATTGCTGAATGGGAGGAACCCATTGGTTTTGTATTTTTATCTGTATTTTTTATCTTTTTTTTTAGTTTTTCATATCATATCATATTAGAGGATTTTTCCACCTTGATTTTACATTGGACGAATCAATTTACATTGAGGACAATGTAAAATTTAAGTGTGGGGGAGTGGTTAAGCATTTAGATTTTTAGTATTCACTTTTGTAGGTAGAATTTTTAAACTTTTTGTACATATTTGCATGGAACTTCCAAATTTTAGAGATTTTAGCGTCACTTAGTATACTTCTAGCTAAGTCTACATACGGAGTTCTCACTGAAATTATTGAACTTAAAGTAATAGAGAATGACATTCGTGTTGCTTAGTTGTTGAGAGGTTAGAGATGACAAAAAGGAACTTAACTGCCGGTAGAGAATACAGTATTAGGGAGCTGATCAATCATTAGTGAAGACTACCTATTTTTACATCAAGCGAGGCACCAGACCTTCAATTCTTTGTACCTGGCTAAAAAATTATCCTTTAGAGTGCGTGTCATATTACGCTAATTCCGGGTAGAATGATGAGCTACCCAACTTCATACCAACTTCAACACTACTTTTTGATCTCTTGAGTGCTAATTCTATCAATCATGAGGGTGTCATCAAAATTGTTAACTCTATCTTGTAGTCTTGTTTGCAGTTGGCACCATTCTCTCGACAGAGCAACAATAAAAACACATCATCATCAACAAACGGAGCGACATTAAAATTATGAAGAAAGTTGAATACAGTCAAGGTTTGCAAGCAACAAAAAGAGGAGAAATTTTTTATATTTTAAAAGTGAAGACAAAACAAAGTGAAAAGAAATAAAATCAAAAGATATAAGTTTTTGAAGTTTATACGATACCAAGGAAATACAAGTTGTGAAGAATCGGGTGCTTAAGTCCTTTCCCCGTGGCCATGTTAATTTCAGTTTAATTATTCTTGTAGTTGTTAGTATGTTACTTCATTAGTTAAGGCCATGATAAAGAAGAAATATATAAGAAAGTTTCAAGCAACAAGGAATCGAAGAAAAAGGGGTACAAGTTGTCGAAGTTCTACAGAGTTCCGAAGTTTATCATCAATGTTGAAGCCGAAGACTTAGAAGACGAAGATGTTTCTATTTGATGTGAGAGTGGTGTTGATTGTGAATCGGGTGAGAAGGTAAGTAAGCGTTCTCATCCTCATATAGTGGTTGATTTCCTTTTGTAAAGATCATAAAAAAAAGGTTCTTTTCGTCCCATATTTCTATGAGACAACAAAATATGATTCGGAAGGTCACTTTTCCTTCCCACCATTCAACGTGTGCAGGATTTCTATCTTCACTCCTGCCTGCATATATGAGAACCATAAAGTGCGTCTTTTGAGTGCAACTTCATAAAACCCTATTGGTGAGGCAGAAGTCGAGGCGGAATGCTTATCCGATCGTTGTTGAGGTTGGATTCTTTCATATGGTGGTTTTCTCTTAAGTCAAGAGTTAAGCATGAGAATAATATTCTTTGATACTTCTAACTTCTTATTGTTAGTGTGCAGAAACTTTATGTCTTCGTAGCTCTTTGGATGCATGTGCTCTGGAATTTTTGAAAGTTGGAATATAGGTTTTTGGGTATACCTCTTGTAAAACCTCAAGAGACTATAATTTATCCACTAGGGACACATAGGGGTTTAAAGTCTTGTTACACATGCTAAGTGTAACTGTATCCTCAATGAAAGGGAGTTGTTGTATTTTAGTTAGTTAGGTAGTTTGCTCGAGGAATAACAAAAGACAAGTGTCGGGGAATTTGATAGGTGCATTATTTGCATTAGTTTGGTACTCTAACCCATTGCTTTCTTGTTAGTTTTCATTTCATTATGCTTTGATTTTATTTTATTTTATGAGTTTCTTAAGATTTTTAAAGTGGATTCAACCAAAGAAGAACAAAGGAGTTTATTACAACACGAAATGAACAAAGAATAAAGTGCCACAAATGAAGGAAGATCAAGGTCAAACTAAACTCATTCATATACAATATTTCTTCACTCTATCTTTAAGGATTGAAAGACGAAGATAACGCAAAAAGAATGAGGTCATTCCGAGTTCGTATGAAGAAGTTATGGGGAAAACAAGCTGGAAAGTATTGATTGTACAGAGAGAAGTTCGGATGATGATTCATCACCACGAATTAGCCGAACCTGAAGCATAAAAATTAATATTTTCAAAGAGTCTACATGAGAATATTCGTCTGGTAAGTATTCCAACCGAATTAGCCGAACCTGGGACATATTTGGACGCGAAATTGACTTCTAACTCAAGGAAACACGGTCCCAGAAGGATTATAAACCTTAGAAAAAGAGTATACTTGAGGGTCAAGCATTGAAGGCTATAAAAGAAGATATCTAAGGCTCAAACAAGATATCTTGGAAGTAATCCCTTATCTTCCACCTCTTATATCACATCTTCTACATCAAAAACTTAGGGTTTTCCCCTTAGGGGGAAACATTCTTCTTCTTTGTATATTTTCCATGGGTTTTAGTAAACCTATGATTAGATAATTCTTCTATTGGTTGGGGATGTAATCTGAAGTCCTAAACATATGAATCAATCTGGCTGATTATTATCAATATTCAAGATCTATTTTTATCGTTCATGTTTTGCAGTGTATAACAATTGTGTGATTTAGTTCATGCAATATGATGGTATCTTGTTTGTTTAAGTTGCAGATTGAATAGACTTAACAACACTTATATAGATAGTTATGGTTCTTAGGTAATTTTATCAGGAACCTTAACAACAAGTAGAAATTTGTGATCACTAGCGGTGCGAATCGTGAAAGAAGTCTCAAGTAAAGGTTGGCCTAGTTTGAATATGCCACGATAAGTGCAATGTATTACCTATGAATAACTCGTCTCACGGATATTAATACTTTCCTCAAGTTGAATCTCTTAGAGATAAGCACCAGGTTATTTGATAGAAAAGAATTCAGATATTAGCAATTGCAGTATGTTGACATGTGGAGACGTAACGAAGTATTACAACGATTGGGAATACTTTAGGGTTATTGGTACGAAGAGAGAACAAATGATGATTCACATCTTCTCGTGGGAACGATCCTTACTACCGCTATATTACTTGTTAGTATTAGTGAAAAATATCTTAATTAATTTGTACGCCAACGACACGCATCAAGAGGTTTTTAGGGGAAATATGGCTATTAAACTTGATTTATCAAAAGCGTTTGATAGATTGGAATGACAATTTCTTTTAGGCATCCTTAAAGCGTTTGGGCTTAATGATCATTTTTGAAATCTTGTTAGTCGATGTATTTCTACAACTAGTATTTTTATTTTTTTTGAATCGCTCCCCCTGCAGAAAGTTCACTCCCCCTAAAGGTATAAGGCAAGGGGATCCTCTATCCCCTTACCTTTTTATCCTAGCTATGGAGTTCCTCTCTGTAAGTATTTTAACTGCAGAAGCTAATAATAATATTGCAGGTATCAAAGCAGCTAGGGGTGGTCCTACTATTTCTTTTCTGCTTTTTGCAGATGATATTCTGATTTTTGCCAAGGCAAACATGTACAATGTTGGAGGTATTTTGTCTATTTTAGAGAAGTTTGGAGATTACTCAGGTCAGTTACTTAATTTTACAAATCCAAGTGTTTATTTTAGCCAGAATCTTAGCCCTGGTGCTCGTGAGGATATAGCTAAATCCCTAAACATGCCTATGACTAAGGACTATGAAAAATATCTTGGTGTCCCTCTCTTGTTAGGCCATAGTAAGACTCGATCTTTTGCTCCAATTCTTCAATCTTTTGAAGATAAATTAAAAAAATGGATGGGGAAAACTCTTAACCAAGCTGGTAGAACTACCATGGTTACGACTGTTTTGAACTCTCTTCCTTCTCATCAAATGGGGAATTTTAGAATTCCTAAAACTCTTATAACTAGGATGGATACTTTGCAGAGAAACTTCTGGTGGGGGTATCAGAGTAATAAGTGCATAAAATTCATTGCTTGGAAAGAGCTGCAGAAACCAAAATCTTTTGGTGGCCTTGGCTTTAGAAATTTAGAAGTTTTTAACCAAGCTATGCTTGGTAAGTTGTCTTGGAAAGCCTGAACGACTGAGGATGAACTTTGTGTTAGAATTCTTAGGGTAAATATGCTAGAAATAATAATTTTATTCATCTAAACCAATTGAAAGATGCTAGTTTCTGGATCTGGGAAAGCATCTACTATGGTTTAGATATTGTTAAGCAACATTCTTTTTGAGCAGTTAGATGTGGTGCTAGGGCTAAGATATGGCTAGATTGTTCGATTATTGGTCTTAATGCTCTTCCTGATCCTGTTATGTGTGTCAATAACTCCAATGATTATGTGTATGTTTGCGATTTGTTTCTAGCCAATACTAGGCAATGGAATGTTACTTTGATTTACAACATTTTTAGTCAGGATGTAGCTAAAAAAATTGTGAAATGAACATCCTTTCCACAGGTGAGGACACTTTTATATGGACTCCGCATAGAAAAGGAAAGTTCACAGTTAAAAGTGCCTACAACACTCTTAGCAATGTTAATCCTACTAGTAGTAATCAGTTATATTTTGTGCCTAATAACATCTGGAAATTCATGTGAAAAATGAATACTTCTCATAGAGTAAAATTATTTATTTTGAAATGTTTGAAGAATATTTTACCGACTAGAGATAAAATTTTCAAATATAAAAATAATATAGATACTCATTGTAGTATTTGTAACCATTTGGAGTAAACAGTAGATCATTTATTCTTTAACTGTCCTCATGCTAAAGCAATTTGGTTAAGTATTAATGTTAATACTAATCATATTATAAATGTTCATGGCAATTTCAGGTTGTGGCTTATTAGTTTGTTTGATGAAAGTATCGCTGGTAATAACAACACCATTTTGTATAATGATTCTACTTTGAACAAAATAATGATTACAGCCGGGTTTATCTGGAAGGACAGGTGCACAATTTTTTTTCAGAATATTAATTCCAATAGACAGCATACTATTAGTATAATTTGTCATCTTGCAAGTCAATATATGGAAAATGGTGGTGGCTATAGAACAATAAACACCAATGCATCCATATAAAAAAACAAGGAGTAGCGACCCAGATTCTAGTTACATAAAAATTAATATTGATGGTTCTTATGTTGTTGAAACAGGAAAGGAAAGCATTGGACTAATAGCTCACTACAAAAAAATGGCTTTTAGTGGTAAATAGTTGCGTCACGAAAATCTATTATTTTACTACAAAAAGAATCCAGTACGAAAATCTATTTATCTTAGTGGGCTAATAGGTGAGTCGGAGAAAGTATTTCATGACGACCTTAAGAAATTGTCACCAAATTTTTTTATTAGCAACAAATAATATATTGCCACAAAAGATATCTTTTAACGACCAAATAAATTTGACACCGTTTGGTGAGGAACTAATTTTATCACTTAAAATAATTTTAGCAACAAAATTTGTTCATCTCTAAATAAACTTATAGTAATGAAACAAATTGGTCACATAAAACAATTTTAGCAGCGAAAATTATTGTCTCAGAAAAAGAAATTTTAGCAACAAAATTTGATTTCAGAAAAATTTATAATGATAAAATAATTTTGTCACATAAAATAATTTAGCAACGAATAATTTTCGTCTTAAAATGAAAAATTAATGATATAAAATAATTTTTATCTCTAAAATACTTATAAATACCCAGTAAAATTATCTCTATATAATCATTTCACTAACAAATATCATTGCCTCCAAAACAATTTTACCGACCAAATCATTCATCTCAAAAAATTATTATAGATGAAACATTACTCTTACAATAATTATTTTCTGACTTCATAACATACCAAATTTAGTGACTAGTTTAGATTATCATCCATCATTTTAAAAAAAAAAATTACGTAAATATAAATAAATAACACTAGTTAAATAAAAAAAAATTAACCATTTATTTTAACACTAATTAAATAAAAAAAATCATTAAAAAAAATTATTAAAACAATATCAAAACTAAAAACCATCTCTAATAAATAAAAAACAAATCATCGACAAACCCTCACGCAAAAATGCAACACTTCGTGCATATATATATTCATCCAGACCCATCTTGATTCAGCATCTTTTGCCAGAATGGTCCTCCTGTAGCTTATAAATCTGTGATTTCTTGGAAGTTGGAACCCTCTGATGCTTGCTTTTTAAACGAATCACCAAATGGCACGTTTAATTCTTGATTACTGTCATCCTTCTTCCTAGCAAAAATATTTAGAAAAATGTGTCTAGCATAAAAACATCATAGAACTCAAAATAACATCACAAATAATGAAGTATTGACTACCAGTTCAATTAGAATGAAAGAGTAGGTACACCAGAGATAAAAATCTCCCTAGCTAGCTCCTGGATTAAAACCTGATCAATAACCAGTGGGTTTTCAAAAAAAAAAACATTAGAAACAGTCCATCTCAGCAGAATTATCACATATACAGCTCACCACATCATGATGCCTATTAATTCCGCTATAGCACTTATAAAACATTAAATTAAATAAAAACATGAATCGTCTATCAAAAATAAAGACAATGGTAGTCGAGAACCATAGATGAAAGATAAGCAGCGCAACGATAAACAGGATCTTTGATTCTTACTTGAGTTCTATAAGCATTTGTAATAATAGCTTCACATCGATCAGGAACTGTACATGAATATCATTGTATCAATAATCTTGCGTAACTAGCACCAAAAACCTTATGGGTCGCCTTAAAACGAGATGGCGCCCATGTTTGATAGTGAAAAAGAAGGTTTGCAGAGAGAGTGGGAGAGATGGGAAACTGGTTGTGTGACAGAGAGTCATGAACGTGATTGTGGCTATGGTTACTGTTAGAGAGTGAAGGAGAAAGAGATGATTGAGTGGGAGGGAGGCGGATAGTGGGAAAGTATTTAGGTTTAGGTTTTGTTTTCTCTTTTGGGCTTACACTAAACGGGTGACTCGTTCTTTTTTGTATCTCGGACTCGTGGAAGCTCTCTTTAAGATCTATGCCTACCACTGTTATAAATTTTATAACGTGTGTTTCGCGTACTCTTTCCCTTTGTCACGGTGTTACCAGCTGGGAAATTGATTACCAAATGTAACTACAAAAACTGCTCGTATTAGTAAATTTAATAATGGATGGAGTATTTCTCCACCCAATTGTATTCATGATCAATTGTTACAAGACGCTAAATCTATAACTATCTACTAAATTAATATTGCCTCCGTTTTATTAAAAGTGTTATTATTTTTTTTTTATTTTATCCTATTTTTAGGTCAAAATAAAAAAGTGATAGTAACACTTTTGCTGAAACGGAGGGAGTATAATTTTTCTTTTCGTAGTAAAAAAAAGAAAAAAAAATAGTTCAATTCGTTTTACAAAAACCTAATGCATCTGTATAGCTTATTTAAGCATCAAAAGTTCCAAGTGCACCTAGCAACCGTATCATTTCAAAAGAATTGAACTTCCAAATTCTCCAATTTTACACTAAATCAATAAAATTCGATCAAAATTTCAACTAAAATTTCCAAATTGCTTTTAATTTATTTCAATTGAAGTACTAAATTTTGATTAAAATCATTCAACTTGATGCAATCGTCTCAATTCAAAAGGATTAAATTTCCAATTTCTTCAAGTTTACTCGAATTCATTCAAATTTGATCGAATTTTCTTCTAAAATTTCCAAATTGCATTCAATATTTACAATTGAATTACCAAATTTTGATCATAATCATTCAATTTGGTGCCATCTTCTTCTAAAATTTCCAAATTGCTTTCAATATTTACAATTGAATTACCAAATTTTGATCAATCATTCAATTCGATGTAATCGCCTCAATTCAAAAGGATTCTAATTTCTATAATTTTATTCGAAATCGTTCAAATTCGATCGAATATTCATCTAAAATATCCAAATTACTACCTACTTTATTAAAAATTAAGTACCAAATGATTATAATCATTATTATATTTGATGCAATCGCCTCAATTCAAAATGATTAATTTTTCAATTTCTTCAATTTTTTTTGAATTCGATCGAATTTTCATCTAAAATTTCAAAGTAGCTTTCAATTTATTACAATTAAAGTACCAAGTTATGATCTTAATCATCCCTTTTGATGCAACCATTTTAATTCAAATAAATTAAACTTCCAAAAAAAAAAATTAATTTTGCTCGAAATCGTTCAAATTCAATAGAATTTTCATCAAAATTTTCTAAATTGATTTTTATTTACTACAATCAAAGTACCAGATTTCTTGTTAGAGTCATTCATTTTTGATGCAATCGCCTAAATTCAAAAGAATTAAATTTCAAGTTTCTTCAATTTTACTCGAATTTGTTTATATTCGATCGAATTTTCATCTAAAATTTCCAGTTTGCTTTCAGTTTAATACAATTGAAGTACCAAAGTTTGATTCTAATTATTCCATTTGATGCAATCGCCTCAATACAAATGGATTAAATTTCCAATTTCTTCAATTTTACTCGAAATCGTTCAAATTCAATTGATTTTTCATCTAATTTTTTTAAAATGATTTCAATTTATTACAATCGAAGTACCGAATTGTGCAATTGTATAAATTGAAAATTTGTGATAACAATATCAAATTTAAATGAATTTAAGTAAAATTGAAGAAATTGAGTTAAATTAAAGAAATTATAAATTCAGTTCTACATAATTGAGGTGATTGCATCAAATTGAATGATTATAATCAAAATTTAATAATTCAGTTGGAATAAATTGAAAGCAAATAGGAAATCTGTAACGAAAATTCGAGTAAAATTGAAAACACTGGGAATTCAATCTTTAAGAATTGAGGTGATTGCATCAAATTAAATGATTTAATCAAAATATTATACTTCAATTATAATAAATAAATTAATTAAAAGTAACTTGGAAATTTATGACAAAAATTCGATCGAATTTGAATAAAGTCGAGTAAAATTGGTTCAAATTAAGTAAAATATGAGAAATTAGAAATTTAATCCTTTAAAAAGTGGTGATTGCATCAAATGAATGATCATTATATTTATAACAGTACTACTTCGACGAGATGATAACTCATAACCGTTGTTAAATATTATGTACTACATGATAAAATTAAAATATATTGTAATCAAAAATTTATTCTTTAGCAACTATGTCCTGTATAATTTGTAACCTTAAATAATTTATCATGACCATACTCCAGTAGTCTCAGAAATTATGATTTGTGATGAAGTTATAATGTCGTTATTAATACGACAAAACTTAGATTGCTGCAGATAATCTTTTTTGTGAGGATCAGAAATTATCGCTATATAGATATTTGCAACTAAAATTATTGTTGGTCACTTAAAAAAAAACGACAACCTTTTATTTTTTGTCGCTATAAAATTGATTTGTGACGAATTAATTTTATCAATAAATTATTTATTTTGGTAACAAAAGCTATGGGTTGCCATGAAAAAGATTCAGTGTCAATCTTTTAACATCGTCACTAAAAAATCAAACTGTTATAAAAAAATATTATCACAAAAAATTATCAGCGACTAAACATTATTTCGTCACTAAATTTAATCGTTAAAAATTCAACTTACTTTCAGTGACAAATTGACGAAATCCGTGTTCTGTAGCAGAAAACCTAATAATAGTGACAATCATTTTTTTTGTCAAAATAAATATGTTTTGGAAGTGAAATCTTCTTTGTCTCCAGAACAATTGTCACTAAAGTCATATTTTCTTGTAGTGGCTCGTGATTGTGCAAGTGAATGTTATGGATCCAAAGGACGACACGTTGATGGAGCACTAAATCCAAATTATGTTGCGAAACAGATGGAGTGTTTAGCTTTGTTGGAGGCAATTATCTGGACAAACACAAAGGTTTTCAATAGGGTGGTATTTGAATCTAATAGTGAAGTGGTAGTTAAATCAATAAATAAACCTGACTCTATGGTTCATTGGGCAAACCAAAGTCTTGTTCTAAAAAACAAAAATATTATGGCTGGTAAAATATTATGGTTCTATAAATCAGTCGATAGGTTAGCAAACAATGCAGCTAACTCTTTAGCAAAAAAATTCAGAAAAAAGTTTGTTTCTTTTGAATATTACTTTAACTTTCCATTTGATATCCAATCATGGATAAGACAAGATATATCCTCCATACCAGGTTAATTATTATTTGAAAATTTTATTTTGAATCAAAAAAAAAAAAAGCAAGAGTGATGACATGGACTATGAAAGATCTTCCAAAAGTCTTATTTTAACTTTAAACGTCCATATCATCTTAATTTATAATTATTTAATATAAATATATAAAGAAAATATCATAAAAATAAAAATAAAAATAAAAATAAAAATATTTTTTCTTCTTTATCTAAATTAGAATTCTAGCTTTAAAATCTTTCACTATTGGAGATGATTTTACGAGGGAAAAAGTCTTATATTTGCCACTTGTTTACGCCCTCATAAAACAAAGGCCTAAAGAAAATTTTCGGATATAATTTTTAACACATTATTGGAAATACTCTTTTAATTCAGATGCAATAAGTTAACCACATATGACAAGTCATACACTTTGGAAACCCGTATTTTGCTATTTTTAAAAAACAATTAATGCTTATCATTATTCACCACTAGTAAAACCGCAGGCGTTATGCGCGTGCGGTCTGAACCTCACAGTTTTGTAAGCATAATCCGAAAGACAAAAATACATATCTTAACACTTCTAATTAATGTTACAGAAATATTTTTTTTAAAGCATATTACAGAAACATAATAATGATATGAATATGATATAAAAATAGTTTATCCTTATTTTCGGGTAAAGATATTTTAGTGCATGTTTACTGGACTCTGACAATAATCAAACTACTGCCATATTTTTACTTTCTTTTTTATAAAAATATTAAATTTTATAAATTAAATAATACAATATAAAGGCTAGTAATTTTTACTTATTGAAAATATTACATAAAATAGTGGATTTGCAAAGGCGGCCACTAGGGGAAAGAGGAGGCCCTTTAAAAGGTACTGGCTAAGATAAGAAGGCAGGAAGTAAGTATCTAGTTTATAAGGCAGGGAGTTATCCCGTTTGGGTTCCTACTGCGTATTGGAAATAAGGGATGGTGTTAAAGCGTCCCGATCCCGCCCCTCACATGTAGAACATATGAGTCTTTTCGCCCTTTTTGTCTTTCCTTCCCGGAATTCGAAAAAAGGGGATGAAAGTCTCGTTCATGAAAGGCTTTAGAGCTACCAAGAAAACTTGATTAATGGATCTGAACTCTAAGGTGGATAGGGTTTTTCACATCTCGCGCGCCCCTAAATCACCCCACTCTATACATTGACTCGCGTTAAACACCTTATGGTCCTTTAAAGCTCGGCGCCATTGTTCGTTCCTTAACCTCTTGTAGATGTCTTGGGGTCTCCAACCAAAGGCCATAAGAAACGTTTCTAGCTTTTCGTAATAGCCCAAAGGAAGGTCAGCCGCTACACCACCGATGATATAGAAAGGCGAAGAACCCTCCTTTAGCTCATCAGTTATCCTTAAACTTCCGTGCTTGGTGGAGAAGAAGCGAAGAAAGGTACGCTCGCTTGCTGTTTTGTTCTCTGCCGTGAACTGGGACTGCTCGCCAGCTAGGTCAGATTGGAGCAAGATTGATGAGAACATATTACCCATCTCACCCGCTCTTTCTAGATTACCAATCGATGTAGAGGAAGCGGACATCTGCATTAACTAGTTTCGTAGCCTCACACTCTTCTTGCAGGAGGATCGGATCACTTAAACATATAGCTTACTTGCCCATGTACCGCACCTAAAGGGGCGACGAAACCCACCTGTAGGACTATCGAGCTAGAAGTCCTACGATAGAGGACCGGGATTCTCTAAAAAGCCAAGGTCATGGGTGGCCAAGAGGGCCCACTTAGAGACTTGGGATCTCAACAGGCGAAGGTTGGCCGGCGAAAGACAAGAAAAAAGAGTCAGAATGCAATGTATAAGCCAATCAATCAAGGAAAATAGTGGATTTGTAGACTTATTGTTATAGATACGTTGATATTTGTTGGATGAGTTGTATTCTTGCCGTTTTTACCATTAAGTCCACTGTTGTGTTAAATTTCCTATATGCCATATTTATTATTTGAATGAAATTTTCACCCATGAACTGAATGGATACTAAGAGCATTTCCAATAGAGTTTGGATTTCTAATTTTTTTGATGTCACATAGGATTTTAGATACTCTAACCAAAATCCCTAAATGACAATTGTATTAAAACTAATATTGATATAACTATCACTGGAGATATCTATTGAAATAAAATTTTATTTGCACTCCATAGTAACAAAATCCTTTATTTTTAGATCTCTACGTACGATATATATCCAAATACCATTGGAAATGCTCTAAGTTTGGCTTGGTGTCACTAATTATTTAGTACCAAGAAACGTTCATATCACACATGCTAGACACCAATCATGTTAAGGGTTAATCTTATGCTTGAAAAAAAAAATTGTTAGGGGTTGGAGCTAATACGCTACACGTGTACGGCCATATCGTAGTGTTATAAGGGCAATTTAGTTTCGCTTCCACGTGTTTTTGTCCGGGACGTGTGGGCAAGGGTGTTAGTTAAATAAAAAATTCTTAGGATAGTTTTGTAATTGCAGTAGTAAATGAACATTTCTTCTTCCGGTTTTCTTTTTTCATATTTGCAGCCGCACACTACCACCATCTCTCCCTTTCTTATGGCTATCAATCTTTATTCCTCCACGGTCCACCATCATTTACTTCATCTCCCACTTTTTGACTCGGTCAACTATAAGTTCTATGCAATCTATGTTTTTCTTCAAATCTTTCACGACCACCACCACCACCACCATAGGGCAGCATCATATTTTATCTCTTGTAAAATATGTTAATTGTATTTTTGAGTTTCTGATCATTTTATAACAAACACCATCATCCAACCCGATTATATTTTCAAAAGTCTTAACATGATTGATTTTGTGCAAGAAAACAAAATCAGTTTTGGGACGAAGATAAAAGAGAATACTAATCAATTTATATAAAGATACAATTTGAATTACAAAAATTAGAATTAAAATTATGAATTAGGGTTTGTAGTCGTGTTTTTGGGATGAAGAATTAAATAGATAAGTGTTTTGGGATGAAGATGTTGAACCATACGGTCAGAAGACCAGGTCTGAAGCCACCTCAAACTGATAACTATACCAACTCCTAGTCTTTAGGATTTGTTTAGATTTCATATATTCTGTAAACACTATCTTCTATAAAAGAGAGTATCTGTTCACGTAAAAAGTAAGTGAGAAAAATAAAAAGTATCAGAATTATTATCTCAACTTAGTATCAGAGATGGTCTTCAGACCGTATGGTTCAACAGAAGAAACAAACAGAATAGTGAATAGAATGTCTTTCTCATTTTACCCTTAAAAAGTTTTCCAAATAACTCATTTTACTATATTTGACTAAGTTTTCATTAAAGGGTAATTTAGTTCTTTTTGGGAGTATCCGAACCAAAATGAGGGTCTTATGAAAAAACAACCTTTGTATTATTATAGTAAGATTGATATAAATGAAATCATTTGCTACTTCGATCAACTCTGGAGTAGAAAGAAAAGAAAGGTTTTGTTCAGACATCAAATATTCCTAGGAATATCGACTATGAACAACGATAATTATTTAGACTTTGGTTTCCCGACTTTAAATAATAATAGATTAAACTTGAAAAAGTTTAAGAAATTAATTCTTATTAATCAAATTCAACTGCTTAAAATAATACATGGAGGACTCTTTTATAGACTTGGGGGAAAACCCTAACTTGCTAGTCAAGAAAGGATGAAAAAAACCTAAACCGACTCAAACCCTAATTTGCTATTTTTGGAAAATTTTGGTCGACCTAAAATGAAAGTACTCATAAAATAAAACTATTTGCCGCAAACGGCGACCCAAACGGACTCCTAACGAAGAAGTTATTAACAAAACAAAAACTTTTCTAAAATAGCAAAAATGCATGTTTGAAGCCTTAAACGATGGAAATTGGCTAAAAAACTGAAGACCATGAGACGCAGTCGTGTCATGTCTTGCTCGTTGGCCCGTTTCCAATCAAAATGGACCCTTCTTGAGCTAAATTACGACACTCGGGTCTTTAGCCTCCAAATAGGCTATAGCCTGCTCATCTGCATCATTCTCCCGGGGTTGAGAGAAATTCTCCCTCGAATTTTCTTGGTCATCATCAGAATTATCACCATTATACGACACCAAGTGTTTGACATTAAAAACATCAGAAGTCCGGATATGACTTGGAAGTTTTAACTTGTAGGCATTAGGATTAATCTTCGCGATAATTTCCAAGGGACCAATCTTGCGCGCTTTCAGTTTGTTATACTCGCTAACTGGAAAACGATCCTTTGTCAATATTGCCCACCCAAAATCTCCTACTGCAAAATCCACAACTCTGCGTTTCTTATTTGCCGCCTCCTTATACCTCTCATTAGCTCGAAGCAACTGTTCTTCAGCCAACTTGTGAACCTATTGCAACTGTTGGATACGTTCTTCGACACGAACTTCAATTCTCTTCAGATCAGGAACAGGTGCTAAATCTACTGGTGCTCGTGGATTGTATCCATAAACAACCTCGAGCGGACTCATACCCAGACTACGGTTTACTGAACGATTAAATGCAAATTCATCTTGGCAAAGTTTCTGATCCCAACTCTTCGGATTGTCTCCAACCATACACCGTAGTATATCACCCAACGAACGATTCACAACTTCTGTTTGTCCATCACTTTGAGGATGATACGCACTACTGAAGTTAAGCCCTGTATTAGCTAATTTCCACAAGGTTTTCCAGAAATAACAAAGGAATCTTGTGTCTCGATCACTAATAATTGAAGGAAATCCATGTAGACGATACACTTCACGGAAGAACAATTCAGCTACCTTTATTGCATTAATAGTCTTCTTGCAAGCAATAAAATGGGACATTTTTGAAAAACGGTCAACAACTATAAATACTGAATCATGTCCCCTCTGAGTTCGAGGTAAACCCAATACAAAATCCATGCTAAAATTTGTCCAGAGTTGACTTGGAACTTTCAATGGCATGTACAACCCTGCATTAGTTTCTTTTCATTTTGAAACTTGACAGATTCGACATTTATCCACGAATTTAGCAACTTCACGCCTCATTGTTGGCCAGTAATATGAATTTGAAACAAGTTGGAAAGTCTTATCCCTTCCCATGTTCCCCTCGTCATGTAACTCCTTAATAATCTTCAATCGGAGACTAGAATTAGGAATACACAATTGGTTACCTTTGATAGAGAAATCCTTCATGCATAAGGTAATCACTTTGTTTGCCTGAACTGATATCATCCACAATCTCTGTAAAGTTCGGATCGGTTAGAATATGGTAAGAATATGAATCAAAATATATTACGTCAGTTCGCATGGTGTTGAGTTTCATACTCCTTCGGCTTAAGGCATCAGCAACTTGATTCTGCGACCCAGCTTTGTGCTTCAGTACGAAAGTGAACTCTTGCAAATAACCAACCCACTTACCATGTCTAGAAGAAAGTTTCTCTTGACTGTTGATGTGCTTCAAAGAATCATGATTAGAAAACATAATGAACTCGTTATGAATTAGATAGTGAGATAGCATAAAACTCCACATTATAAGTACTACAGTTGAGCTTACCACCATTCAACTTCTTACTGAAATACGCTACAGGTCGTCCTTCCTGACTCAAAAAAGCTCCAATTCCCACCTTCGATGCATCACAGTGTAGTTCAAACGGCTTGCTGAAATCAGGTAACACCAATAGTGGTGCAATTATCATATTTGTCTTGACAGCTTCAAAGGCTTCGTCAGCTTCCTCAGACCATGAAAACTTTCCTTCTTCCATGCATTCAGTAATGGGTGCCATAATGGTGCTGAAGTGGGGAATAAAACGCCGGTAAAAAGAAGCAAAACCATGGAAACTCCTTACCTCGTGTGATGTAGTAGGTGTAGTCCAATTTCTCACAGATTCAACCTTGGACTCATCTACCTTGATTCCATCATTGGTGACAACATAACCGAGAAATAGAACTGGATCTGTTATAAATGAACACTTTTTGATGGTCGGATATAATTTCTCCCTGCGTAGAACTGAGAGAACTTCTCGAAGATGTTGAACATGCAAGTCCATGTTTGCACTATAAAAAAGAATATCATCGAAATAAACAACCACAAAAGTACCGATAAAGGGTTTGAGTACTTGATTCATGATACGCATGAATGTACTTGGCGCATTGGTCAACCCGAATGGAATAACCATCCACTCATATAATCCTTCTCGAGTTTTTAATGCAGTCTTCCACTCATCACCTTCACGAATTCTGATCTGATGGTACCCACTCTTCAAGTTGAGTTTGCTAAACACCTTTGCTCCACACAACTGATCTAACAAGTCATCCAATCTGGGAATTGGAAGACGGTATTTGACTGTGATTTTGTTGATGGCTCGACTGTCAACACACATTCTCCACGTTCCATCTTTCTTTAGAATCATCAAGGCTGATACTGCACAAGGACTTAGACTCTGTCGGATCAATCCTTTCTGTAGCAAATCTTCCACTTGACGACAAAGTTCTTCATGCTCCTTAGGACTCATTCTATAATGCGCTTTGTTTGGCAAGCTTGATCCAGGAACAAGATCAATACAATGTTGTATATGCCGGAGAGGTGGTAGGTCGTCCGGCAAATCGTTAGGAAAAACATCCATAAATTCCTTAATTAAAGGTTGAGCTGCAATGGGAATACTACTTTCATCCAGTTGTTCATCTTTGCATATCAACACATATAATTCACCTGCATCTTCTACCTCATCTTCAAACTGCTTAAACGACAAGAGATTGGTAGCTTCTCCAGTAGATGGTGTAGGTGAAATCTCTTTACTGGGTACAAGTACTATACGTACGTCGTTCCATAAAAAACTGTAGGTATTCTTATACCCGTCGTGACTACTTTTCCTGTCAAAATCCCATGGATGACCCAACAACGTCACACCATATTTTATCTTTATATTTGTTACCAACTGAAAAAGAAATCAAACAACGTTTGTTTACTTTTACCTCATTCCATTTCTTAAGCCAAGAAAGCTTGTATGGATGTGGATGTGCCTTGGTTTCCAGCTTGAATCGTTTCACGACCTCTTCATCAACAATATTCTCGCAACTTCCAGGATCAATAACTAGACGACAAACTTTTCCTTCGATCGTACATGTCGACTGGAATATATTGTTACCCAACCAACTGTCGCCCTCATCTTTACGTGGAGTGAGACAACTTCTTCTTACTACAAAGTTCCCTCCTTTATCTCCAGCAACTACTTCATCGACAGGTTCAGAATCATCCTCATGATCCTCTTCATAATCAGTTACCCAGCCATCTTCTTCACGGTCGTTTTCAGTTAAAAATACCTTGTTCGCTCGTTCTGTTTTTTGACAGTCACTGGCTTTGTGTCCATATTCTCCGCACTTATTACACCTACCTCCAAAAGTGGTAACTGGGGTTTTATTTGGTGTTGACGAAGAATTAAGTTTACTAGCAGTACTAGGTGTTGAAGTACTACGGTTACTTGATACCCCAATTTAAGCTTCTACGCCCTACTTGTTTCTCTATATGTCTTGCTTCATGATGTGCATCCGAAATAGAGCAGCAATCAAACATGTTGAGTGTATCCTGATATTGTTGAGGGAGACCACCTATATAGCGAGCGACTTTTTGCTCATCTGACTCTGACAAGTCGTTAAGAGAAAGGAGTCGGTAAAACTCCTTGGTGTAATCGTCTATAGAACGTGCCCCCTTCTGTAGGTTTTGCAGCTGCTGGTACATCAATCCAATGTAGTTATGTGGTAAAAACTTTGTTCTCATGTGTTTCTTCAACTTCTCCCGTAATACTAACTTCTGTTTTCCTATACGACTGCCTGGCAGCTTGTGTTGTTGCCACCACGAATTAGTCCTCCCACGAAACATAGTCGCTACCAACGAAACTCGTTTGTTATCTGGTACTTCTTTGAATTCCAATACTTCCTCAACCGTATTCAACCAGGAGAGAAACTCTTCCGGTTCCAAACCACCATAAAATTCTGGGGTCTCTACTTTTATTCCTGCCTTCCAGTGATCAGAATCCTCTCGTTGATTTATTCTACCTTCGTGATGCCCTCTAGCAAAAGGATTAACATTATCATCTTCTTCTTCCTTCCGAAGGTTAAACCGACCCAGCAAACCTTGGACATCTTCAATGAATTCTTCTCTATATTTCCATGGAATGAAACCTTCTGGACCTCCTCCTCGACCTCGACCCTGACCGATTGCTACTCTTGGTGACATCTTATCAACCCTAGAATCGACTTTGCTCTGATACCAATTGATGCAGCGGATAATAAAGAAATAAAGAAAAGAAAGGTTTTGTTCAGACTTCAAATATTCCTAGGAATATCGACTATGAACAACGATAATTATTTAGACTTCGGTTTCCCGACTTTAAATAATAATCGATTAAACTTGAACAAGTTTAAGAAATTAATTCTTATTAATAAAATTCAACTGTTTAAAATAATACATGGAGGACTCTTTTATAGACTTGGGGAAAAACCCTAACTTGCTAGTCAAGAAAGGATGAAAAAAAAAAACTAAACCGACTCAAACCCTAATTTGCTATTTTTGGCAAATTTTGGTCGACCTAAAATGAAAGTACTCATAAAATAAAACTATTTGCCGCAAACGGCGACCCAAACGGACTCCTAATGAAGAAGTTATTAACAAAAGAAAAACTTTTCTAAAACAGCAAAAACGCCTGTTTGAAGCCCTAAACGATGGAATTTGGCTAAAAAACTGAAAACCATGAGACAAAGTCGTGTCATGTCTTGCTCGTTGGCCGGTTTCCAATCAAAATGGACCCCTCTTGAGCTAAATTACGACACTCGGGTCTTTATCCTCCAAATAGGCTATAACTTGCTCATCTGCATCACAACCCCAAACCTAAATTTAACATTGTCCTCAATATTTCAAACCGTGCAACCTAGAATGGTATGCAATAAATAAATAAGAGAGAAAAATATAAATCAAAGAGAAAAGATTGGAATATTTCACCTGATTGACGCAAGAAAAACAGTATTCTCTGTAACACATATCAAACGATAGTAATAACAAGAACACTGAAAATAAAATAAAATAAAAACAAAAATAAAAACAAAAAGTCTTAAAAGAAAATAAAACTCTGGCTACTGGATATGTATAGAAAAGGATCTCCATAAACTAACAACCTGAAAATTTCGGGATCAACCCAAAATAGAGTATTTACAAATGACAGCTTCACACTTATGTCGTGACAACGTGGGGACATTGAAACTATCAAAAACAAAGGATTACCCCCAAACCAAGTTTTCACTACACTTGGGAGTGTTTAAAGAACATAATATGGAGATAATATTGAGACTGGGGAAGTATCAATTGGTTCATGCACGGTGTCAGGAACATGCAAGTCCTCTGGGTATTTGGATGCAAAGTGATCCAACAAAACTTGAGAAACACACAATTGTAACCCTAAATTAGGTAACTTTTGGAAGTCTAGGGGTCTAGAAACATCCTCTAAGTCGGGTGAATAATCTTGTGAGATAGAATCATCTATGGAATTAGGAAAATCATCCACACAATCATCCGTAGGGTCATCTATATATTCTGTCTGGAACAGAGAGTCACTACAAAACTGATCATCATCAGAAAATAATCTCTGGCATTCCAGAATTCTCAATCTTTGTTCCAAACAAAGCGGTATGTGTTTATAATACTTCTCATATATCATTTGAGGTGATTCTTCACTTAGCATATGTGAAGCAAGAACTTCCTTATGCCGTGACGTATTCATATATTCCCTAAGTGTCATCTTAGATGACGTCTCATGAGAATAAGTCATCATCCTCAGAAAAGTACCTGAAACAAAAGTACTAAAACAAGTAAAAAGGAAAAAAAAAATCCTAAAATAAAATAAAAATATTGTACAAAATAAAAAATAAAATAGAACTTAAACTACGATTAGAAAATCAAAAATACTAACTACAATATTTCACAACCGCTCCCCGGCAGCGGCGCCCAAAATTGATAGGATTTTGGAATCCTATTTAGAATAACCGCAATCACACGACGTCTACAATGTAGAAGGGGCAAATATGGGTTGAACCCACATAGAGCGGAAAAATATTGCAACCAATATCTCTAACAAACTAATCAAGAATGATATTTTTGGGATTTTTAGAATGCGAATAAAAAATAAATAAAATTAAACTAAACTAACAAAGTAAATCAAACGGGAGAGACGGTATCCAGGGTTTTTAGTATCCACCACTATTTATTTTCAATTACTGAAATGAAACGTAACTCCCGAAGATTTATCTATTATTCGTTATATCGGTATCACCTATTATATGTGTTAGAGTCACAAATATCACTGGGACACCCTAAGCATGGAACATCAAAAGACTAAACCCCAAGCATGCATCATTAACTTGCGTTAGCGAGAAAATCATAAGAAACTAACTATAGGCTCATAAATAATACCTGACTATTCTAAGCATACCCCATCAAAGGATCTAACCCAGTATGAAATATCAAATAAGTAGACAAATATATTTATGATCATATTAATTAGGCACAAAGGTTATTGTATGTACATAAACGGCGAAGCAACAGCTAATATTTCGTTTTGATCAATAAAAAATATCAAAAATTAATCTATTCAAATCATAATGGTCTTTTGCTCAATAAATCAATTCAAATAGCCTATTACTCAAAGTGGTTTCAACATAAAACCCTAGTTATAAATAACTTAAAACATAGCAATGGATTTCTCAAAATTCATAAAAATAATTAACAAAGAAGAGAGAAAAATTAAAACGAATTTGTGAACAACCTCTTCTCCGTCTCACAACCCAATCACTAGACCCACAACACAATCTTCCAAAGATTCCACCAACCAGTCGTCACTCCCCTCCGTCAGAACTCAGAAAACCATCCTTTTTAACCTCATTTCCCTTATCTGTACCGTGTTAGAAGTCACTCCAATCTCACCTTCTTTATTCTTTCACCTCCTCAGTCTTCCCAAAACAGAAATAAAACCCACTTTTCTTTCACCACTTCTTAGACCAGCCACGTCCATTTACCCCATCTTCTCAATTCTCATTATCTCACTTTCACCGAACCCAACAGACTTTTTTTCTCACTATATTTGCTTACGTGACTATCACCAAAAGTCCTATGCCACGTCTACTCCAATCAGTCCGCCTACCTCACTCCCAACAACCGAAATTTCCAAGCCAACTCCTAAACCAAAGACCAACTCCGCCTTTTCTCACTTCTGCTCCCTGTTAGAGAACATAATAAAAGTCCACCAGCTTTTCCTTCCTTAGCCAACATTCCGACTTCAACTTTCAATCAAACACAGCTTATTCAACCTAGCCACGCCCTGCTCAGCTCCCAGACTATCAAAGCAAGTCCATAAGTTAAGGCAATTCAGTCCATTTAGACTTATTTATTCCCAATTTCGGATTTTACGCATACCACCTAATAAAGCAATTAGAAATACATTATCAATATAAGATCAAGTAGTAACAAATATAAATTATACGATAAAAATATATAAATTATGTCCACGTCACATCTTGTATATTAACACTCAAATGATTCAGAACAACACCAATATTATAATGATAAGAGTTCTCAAATGATGGTGCTTGTATTATGGGTTACCACCCAGATAATGTAAGTCAATGTTTTCACATTATTTTCTTTTCTTCTTTCTTGTTGGTGCTTGTATTATGGAACTGTAATGACCCGACCCTTCACCGATATTGTCCCCACTTAGCCACTGCGGTTATTCGGCAGTGTGGGGTTTTCAACGGGCACCGCTGCGGTTATCCAGCAGCAGCTTCCCAGGAGGTCACCCATCCCTGGATTACTCCCGCCCGAGCACGCTTAACTGCAGAGCTTTTTGCCAACGCTGGAGCCAACTGTGCTGAAAAGGCCTCGGTGTTAAGAAAGGACAAACCATTACCTATATTCCATTCGGCGAACCCTACCTGCCAAATTGGGGTATTACAATACCACCACCTTAAATTGGAGCCGTCCTCGGCTCCGGAATATATTCAAGCGTTCCCTACCACTTATGAGACCAATACCTGGAACACCTCGTCCAGCGTACTCTCTCACCCTTGGCAGGTGACCCGTCGTCGGCTCTGATACCATTTGTAATGACCCGACCCTGCACCGATATTGTCTCCACTTAGCCACTGCGGTTATCCGGCAGTGTGGGGTTTTTAACGGGCACCGCTGCGGTTATCCAACAGCAGCTTTCCAGGAGACCCCTGGATTACTCCCGCCCCAGCAAGCTTAACTGCAGAGTTTTTTTACCAACTCTGGAGTCAACTGTGCTGAAAAGGCCTCGGTATTAAGAAAGGACAAACTATTATCTATATTCCATACGGCGAACCCTACCTGCCTAATTGGGGTATTACAGGAACCTTGTTGGTGATTTTGCAGTGCTATTAATCCTCCTTTCATGTTATTTCGTAGACCTACCACTGTTCACACCCACTTACCGACGA
>JAJJMC010003991.1:3062023-3100832 GCA_023531435.1 Papaver californicum | reverse complement strand
CTGAGTGCCTATAGGACTAGTGAAATGTTTCTTTAGGTGAACAAGATTCATCCTGTGTAGCTTAAGTTGGTCAAAAGATTTCCATTTTGGTTAAACAGATGCGAAGCTGGTACCACTAACTTGTTAATTGTTATTAACATATTGAAGACCGTTTTTTTTATCATTGAGTTTCTTTTTCTAATTAATCTTGGAAAAATATTACATATTGTCGATGCTTTGTACATTTAATCTTACATATCAAAGTCACTTTTGGTGTTTTTGCATTATTGATCAAGGAGGACGTGCTACAACCATATGTTTAATTATTTATGTTGGTAAGCTGCCCATCTGGGTTAAACGCTCAAGTGTACTGAGGCGCGAAATGAAAAAGCCGAGATAGGCGTGTATTATAGAGGTTACAACGGTGAATTACCGTTAATAAAGTAAGATATTTTATATTATCTCCGTTTTAATTAAAATGTTACTATCATTTTTTCATTTTAACCTAAAAAATAGGTTAAAATAAAAAAGTGATAGTAACATTTTTATTGAAACGGAGAAAGTATTATTTTTGAATGATATTATCAAGTTTTAATTATTATTTAATTACTGAATTCTAACGTTACCAAATGTGATTGCTTCGTGTGTATGTATTATTTTTCAATGTAATATGCAATATACAATTTAAATAAAGATAAAAAAAAATGTTGCTTATTTGCATTTTTGTGTTGTGGATGTGGGATTTGAATTTTTTTTTAAGAAAAAGTGAATAAAAACAACTTTGAACTAAAAATACCAGGGTCCCGAAATAGGAAAAAAATAGATTATTTTTTTCTTAATTACAGCTAGAAGTGTTACAGTAATATGTGTAAGATATTTGTTACCGACTTTAGTGTGACTTAAATTAATTTAAGTCACATTTATTAATATGACAACATACGTGTAACAAAATAAAACACTAATATACTAACACATATAAGTGTAACATTAAAGAAGAAGTTACACATATTAGCATAACAAAACGTCTATTTTGGTGTAGTGTTGGAAAATCAATGTACAAAATATTTTGATCTGCTGCAAAAGATTTTGGGTTAGGTTTCTTTACTTTACCTTTGCAAATTCAATGTGTCATTCCATCTGCTAAAAGAAGAAGTCATTCTATGATTAATCAATCAAAACAGCTACTGAAGAACTGGGAATCATCCATCAACATGATTTTTTTTCATAAGATGGCAGAGAAACCCATCCATAAGTTTCAATTGCAATTGGACGAAGTAGAATTGTTGAGAATAACTGGGGTTTCACAAAGATAAAGGCGTTTCATTGAGAAGAAGAGTAATGGCCGGCATTGAATGATGTAATAACTCAGTGGAATCAATGAGCTTATGGTACGTACGTGCTAACAATACGACCGAGAGAGGAGAGTGAAAACCCAAATGCTTGGCTCAATCATGGCCGTCCTTTATGTGTCCAAAATGTAGATCTCTGTTCATCAAGTAAAAACCATATGTCCCTTATAACCTAGAATAACTTGATCTCAACCGTCCTTTATGTGTTCAAAATGTAAATGACCGTCCGATGATAAAATGTTGGTAATAGATTTTAACAAAAACCCTCTCATAGTTCATTGTAACTTCCAGATAATGGGGTGTTTCCACGCCACATGTTGCTATAACCGCCAGACCAAAACCCCATGAATAATCCCCCCATGTAATTGTTTTGATTTCTTGTAGAAGTTAGTGGAGTCATGGACTCAAAACACATGAATAATTCGTGAGCAAAGAATAATATTGGCACGAGCAAGCGTGAGGGATAGCCCTGACACAGTCGAGGAAAAATATGGAAAAAGGGTGCTAGCAGTGCCAACGTTGGCCGTGGCGGTAGCGCTATTAGCTCCAGCGCTGGCCATGGCGCTAACACTTATGACCCATAGAGTTAGTGCTAGCGCTAGCACCGCTAGAGCCTGTTTAGCACGTGCTTTTGTTAGCTTTGTAATTGGCTTTTTGACTTTTTGGCTTTTTGGCTATTTTCTATCCTTTTGGCACATGTGTGTGCTACTTATTGGTGTTGGGAGTTTGGCTAGGGTTTTCTAAGGTTGACACTTGCTAGTGCCATGGTTATTGCCTGTGCACAACTAGCTTTGGCATCCATTAATGTCGTGGCCATATTTATGGCATATTTTAGGGTTTCTCAATCACATGAGATTTAATGTTAGCATTTATGCTTAACCTTTATGCAGTGCATGCAGAACATTTTCAAGAGATTCAGCTGTGGAAATTTGCAACTTGAGATAATTGATAAGTGCATAATTTATATATTTTAAGTATCATTTCCTTATACTTATTTGCTAGATTTTGTGTGAATTACTGTGTGTTATTATTACTTTTGTAGTTTATGTATTTTATTAGGTTACATCTCTGAAAGAAGTGAAATTGAGCTCTACAAGGAAGAATTGCTGAAGAAGTTATGAGCAAAACCGTGAAACCAACTTGGATTTGGTATCTGTTGGGCCTTATTGGGCCTGCGCGGGAAGAGAAATAAGGAAGCGTTTAGGGCTCGCCTTTGACGTGAAAATTAGGGGTTTTGTTGGTTTTTGAGGAGGTTAAGTCTCCTAATTGGATAAGGAATCAAAAGGAAGTGGAAAAATTTAATGAGATTAGGTTTCCTAGTTGGATAAGGATCAAGATGAGGTTACCAAATCCTACATAAAGGGGAGCCTAGATACAATTTACAACACAACTTCTCACAGATAGAAATTACTATTTTCTTAATCAAATTTTAATGGTTTTTAAGAAAACCATGTCTAGCTAAACCTCACCACTGGGACAATGGAGGAAACCATATTTCATGAATGAATGATAACTATTTTTGATTTTTAATGACTTTTGTATTGATTTTAATTGATTTATGATTATTCTTAATTAGTCGTGATTTTGTTTGATGGTGTATGCTGGGACTTAAGAGCTTTTGATGCGCCATGCTTGTGATTTACATCTAATGTTTTAGAAATCTACTTTTGGCAAAGAAACAAAGTCAATAAAAAGTTATAATTGTTAAAAAAATATTGTAGAAATCATTCAGAAGTGATTTTGGTGGAATCCTGAGTTCCAATTCTTCCCAATATTGTTAAAATCTTTTATTTATTTTCTAGTTTAAATCAAATGTAGGTCTAAAACGAATCTTCACAAGTCTCAACGAACGAACTATTTTTACCACTTTTCTAAAACAATCAATAATGTTTGATGCGATTTTGTAATTTAAATGATATGCATCTAATGAGTATTTTTATTCAGATATAGCCTGGCCTTTATTCTGAATGTTCGCAACTTTGTATAATCACCGTGTTCTGATCAATACAGATAGTTTATTTGGATACACATGAAATAACGCGGGTTTAGCTAGGTAAAACCCTAAAATTTTGAAAGTGCATAAATATATATATAAAGATCTACAGAGTTATTGTAGCTATGAGCTGAGTATGCATTCTTAATTCTCTTGCAGAATGTAAGATAAAAATACATATCCATAATTCTGATACTGGGTCAGAAATTTGTACATATTTATTTCATGCTTCTGCAGCTGAGCAGAGACAATATTGTAATTTTCTCCTTTGTCAAAAATCCACCATCAATATTAAGTCCCCTGCTTAGCGATAGACACCTTTATGTGTCTAATTCTTTCCCAATTTTTATAGTGTTGGAAATCAATTTTGTACTAATATTATGTTTTTATGTATGTGTAGGTGTTTTTGGGAAATTAACATTTTTGGAAAAATCGGCTCAAAAAATTACTAAAGGCACCCGAAAGATTGATGAAGGCACCCCAGGAATGTGTTAAAGGGACCCTAGCATAGGATAGGGGGACACCATCTTCTTCTCAAAATTCAAACAAAATTTTGGCGGAAAAAGGTTGCAGAATTAGGGTTTGATTTTTTGGAATTGTTTAGGGGAAATTCAATCGCTGGATTTGGTTGGGATGGATCTGTTTGGGCTAAAACAAAGATGGTATGGTTGTTAAACTCAATCAAATTGGGATGGAGCATCGGATTAAAGAAAAACAGAGCAAACTTTATTCCCGTGAAATATTGTTGGGATTTTCTTTGTTATTTTTGGAAGAGTTACGTGTGTTTGACTTACTCTGAGCGTGTATGGGACGTGAAGGAGATTAGTCCAGCTGCAGACGCGTGAGAGAGATGGAAAAGGAAATCATTCCCGTGGAATATAAAAAAAAATTCAAGAGAAGATATTTGGAATTAATTCGAGAGATTTGAGGTGTTGTTGGGTATAAAAAGGGTGTTGGAGTCACAGGAGAGGGTTATCGAGAGTTTGGGGAAGTTTGGGAGAGAAACAGAGCGAGAAATCAAGAGTTGCAGAGAATATTTTTCTGCTGCTGAAGAACACGAAGAATAGTGAATAGGCGACGGTTCATTCAACCATTTTGCCATGGTTTCTTCATCCCAACTGCAACGTTTGTCTTCAGCTTTACAACGTTTATTGTCATCTTTGCAACGTTAATCTTCAACTCTGAAACACTTGCTTTGTAACAGTAAGTTTGTAACGCCTATAAACGTTGCAAACTCGTTATTTTATATTTCTCTTCATTTCATCTTTGTAAGCAATTTTTGAGCCATGAATAAATATTCTGAGATGTTGTTTACCATGATGATCTAATTCTTATGTAACCAAGGCAACGGAGGAACCTATTTACATATGATTGATGGATACTTATTTTATTTTCTTTAGTGTAATTAAAGAAAATATGCCTTAATTATTTGTGTACATAATTCACTTAATCACTGCTTTTGTAGAGTTTTAAATTGTGTGCATAATTTTCT
Source organism: Papaver californicum (assembly GCA_023531435.1). Lineage (NCBI taxonomy): Eukaryota > Viridiplantae > Streptophyta > Magnoliopsida > Ranunculales > Papaveraceae > Papaver > Papaver californicum. Next base: position 3,096,019 of record JAJJMC010003991.1, on the reverse strand, counting down.
TAATTATTTGTGATTCAATTTGATAGGTTATACTTTGTTAAATCAGTTGATAATCTATGCTTAATGGGTACAAATAATATATGAGAATATGCCTGATTGTTAGTAAATTCAGAAATAAAAGAACTTAAAAGATGACTAGGGTTTTGAAATATCTATAACATCATTCAATCATGTGAAGTAGTGGAATTCAGTGTCTTGGTTATTTTTTAAAATCTTTAAATCAATTCTTCATTTAAGTTTTGCTATTTCTAGTTTAGTTTTAATTCTTAAGTCTAAAATCAAAATCTTCACAAGTTCTGAAACAAACCCTTTCTTACCACTATCACAAAATATATCAAATTTTTGGCGGCGCCGACAGAGACTTGTTTTTAGGTTAGGGTTTTAGATTATTTTTTTGTTTTAGATTTAATTATTTTTTTAGGTTAATTAAGATTTACTTTATTTTATTTTTATTTTTATTTTATTACTTTCCTTTTTAGATTTTATGTGGGTATTCCCCTTGTCATATATATATATATTACACAAGAGCACGCACCAGTTTCATTTCTCATCAGACACCGGTTAGTAGGAAATCTGATGGGAAAGTACGGTGAACCAAAAACCTCAGCCTTGTACTTTTGACCAGTCTTTGAATGTAGGTATATTTTGCTTTGGTAACCAAAGCTTACCCAAATTAGTGAATCCAACATTTGCATGTGCAAAAATTCCGTTAGTGTATGCCAAGACTGCTCGATATCATCACTGAGCGGGCTTGGACAAGAGATAATCTAGGTCGTCTAATCAGTGAAAAACCTAGTAGTTCTTATTGTGAAAGCGGGGATCTCGAAGATTATTCTTTTGAGAGCACTGTCTCTGGAAACTTCAGTTTTGAGAACTTATCTCTGAGTGAGGAAAGTACCCTAAGTACTTCGATTGTGCCAGAAATGATAACTTTCAAAGACTATATGTACCCAACTAGGTCCAACCGACCATCGTGTATTAAATTGCCTGCCATTACGACTAATTATGAGTTGAAACCTAGTATTATTCAGATGGTCCCTATATTTTTAGGGAAAGATGATGAAAACCCTTACTTTCATGTTAGGGATTTTGAGGAAATTTGCGGAACAATTAGGATTAAAGACCTTAGTGATGAAGTCTTAAAACTCAGGATGTTTCTTTTTTCCTTAAGAAATAAAACCAAGTCATGGATGCATAACTTACCATCTGAGTCAATAAAAACGTGGGATGAACTTACCACTACCTTTTTTTAGAAGTTTTACCCTAAGCATAAAACCACATCCATTAGGCAGAAAATTAGTGCCAGTATGCAACAAGAAGGAGAATCTCTTTCTAGATTTTTTGAGAGATTCAATGATATTTTGTCTCAATGTCCCCACCACGGGTTCGAGAAAATAAAACTAGTCCAGATTCTTTATGAGGGTTTAGACTATTCGACCAAAGCCATGGTCGAATCTTTATGTGCTGACGGGTTCCAGAATAAAACTGGTGATCAAGCTTACACCTTTTTAGAAGAAGTGGCTGAAAAATCCCAACATTGAGAGTCTTGTGTTGACCCCCCTAAATACTCTTGGTCAATAGAAGCAACACCAACATGGTAGATACAAGTTTATGAGTCAGATACTAAGTTTGCTGCTTTATCTAGACGGTTAGAAGCTTTAGAATTGAGTCAGTCTAAACATAAGTCTTTTGTTGAACCCGATGATAGGAATAAAGCATCTTAAATCTCTAATTGTGGAATAGAGCCCAATAAATCATTTTGGGAAGGACAAATTAGTGAAGAGAAAGCCTATGCTTTTTATAACAACTCTAGGTTTGAAAACTGTCAGAAGTTTGACCCATATTCGGAAACCTACAATCCCGGTTGGAGAAAACATTCTAATTTTTCATGGTCTAAAGGTTAGAATCAAGGACAGACTAGCAATCCTCAAGTTCCACTAGGGTTTAGTTATCCCAAGAACCCATTAGAGTCAACTTACTCTCAAAACCCTTCTGAGAATAGAATGACTAGCTTAGAGGAATCTCTTTCTATGTTAGCAAAGAGCCAGATTAGTTTTCAACAAGAAACCAAGCAGAATTTTCAAACTAGTGCTCACACTCTTGCTAAGTTAGAACTTCAAGTAAGACAAACAGCTAAGAGTCTAAGTGAGAGAGAGAACGGAAGGTTTCCTAGTCAAAAAGATCATAATCCCAAAGGAGAGAGACAATTCAATCATGTAAACTGTATTACAACCCTTAAGAGTGATCGAGTGGTAGACAATAAGGTAACCATGCCCGATAGTGAACATGTTGTAGTTCACCCTTCTGAGCCAGTAACCGAGGAGACGGATAGAGTATCAAAAGAGTCTAATGCGGTTCCTAAGAAATCAATTTTGTGCCCAGAACCCCATTCCCACAACTGCTAGTACCGACTAATAAGGAATCCGAATTTAATGATATATTGGGGATTTTTAAGCAAGTCAACATAAATCTTCCTTTATTAGATGCAATCAGGAAGATTCCTGCTTATGCCAAGTTCCTTAAGGATCTTTGTACGCGAAAGCGAAAGCTTAGTGTATAGAAGAAAGCCTTTTTAGCTAGTCATGTAAGTTCAATTATCCAGAACAACACAATTCCTAAGTACAAAAACCCAGGTTCCCCTACCATTTCTTGCATAATAGGTGACTACCATGTTGGGAAAGAGTTACTTGACTTAGGAGCCAATGTGAACTTACTTCCGTACCATGTATACCTTCAGTTAGGACTTGGTGAGTTAAAACCTAACAAGATAACACTCCAGTTAGATGATAGGTCGGTGAAAATTCCTCGTGGTGTCATAGAGGATGTTCTTATTGAGGTCGACAAGTTTATTTATCCAGTGGATTTTGTTATCCTAAATACCCAACCTGTCCCTGACCCAGAGAACCAGATACTTGTGATTTTAGGTCGCTTATTTTTAGCTACATCTAATGTGATCATAAACTGTCGAAATGGTATTATGAATTTATCTTTTGGTAATATGACTATTGAGATGAATATTTTTAATATTAGTAAGCAACCCCCAGAGCTAGATGACACATACATTGAAGTGGTGAACATGATAAGAACATTAGTTCAACAGTCATTACCAAACACTTTGTTAGAAGATCCATTAGAGAAATGTCTAGCCCACTCTGGGTTTGATTTTGATGATGATAGTGTGATTAATGAGGTGCATGCTTTGTTAGATTCATCCCATTTAATAGACACTAGTAATGGATGTAGATCTAAATTCAAACCACTACCAGTTACTAAGTCTACCCTAAATCCTTCTTTAGAAGAACCTTCTAAGTTGGGCTTTAAACAACTACCAGATACCCTGAAGTATGTGTTTTTAGGCCCATCCGAGGCTTTGCCTGTGATTGTAGCATCCTACTTGGATAGTGATTAGGAAAGTAGGATAGTGTTCGTGCTTCAAGACAACAAGGAAGCCTTAGGATGGACCATAGAAAATATTAAGGGTATAAGTCCTACTGTTTATATGCATCAGATTCATTTAGAGGATGAAACCATACCATCAAGGGAGATGCAACGTCGACTTAACCTCAATATGAAAGAAGTAGTTCGAACCGAAGTGCTTAAGTTGTTAGATGCGGGTATTATCAACCCCATTTTAGATAGTAAGTGGGTCAGCTCCGTTCAGGTTGTTCCCAAGAAATCATGTATCATTGTAGTCCAGAATGATAACAATGAGTTAATCCCAACCCGAGTGACCACGGGTTGGCGCATTTGTATTGACTACAGGAAATTGAACAAGGTCACAAGGAAGGACCACTTTCTCCTTCCTTTTATCGACCAAATGCTAGAGCGATTATCAGGAGATAGTCATTATTGCTTGTTTTATGGCTATTCTGGTTATAATCAGATTTTTACTGCCCAAGACCAAGAGAAAACCACTTTTACTTGTCCCTTTCGTACCTTGCATATAGACGCATGCCTTTCGGGTTGTATAATGCACCCGCTACTTTTCAGCGTTGCATGATGAACATATTTTCTGACATGGTAGAACGGTTTTTTAGAGGTTTTTATAGATGATTTATCAGTGTTTGGTTTATCTTTTGATGAGTGCTTGCATCATTTGACATTAGTGTTGAATAGGTGTAAGGAAAAGAACTTAGTGTTTAATTGTGAGAAATGTCATTTAATAGTTCAATCAGGAATTGTTCTAGGGCATATCGTGTCCTCTAAGGGTATAGAGGTAGACAAAGCCAAAGTTGACCTTATTAAAAATTTACAGGTTCCCAAAACCGTAAGAGATATTAGGTTATTCTTAGGGCATGCAGGTTTTTATCGTCGATTCATTAAGGACTTTAGCTTGATTTCTAGATCTCTTTGCAATTTGCTTATAAAAGATGTTAAGTTTGTCTTTGATGATGCTTGTTTAGAGGCTTTCGAGAAGCTTAAGACTTTGCTCACTACCGCCCCCCATAGTTCAGGCACCTAACTGGAACCTACATTTTGAGATCATGTGTGATGCTTCAGATTATGCTATTGGTGTCGTGTTAAGTCAGAGAGAAAATAAATTACTTCATGCGATTTATTATGCCAGCAAAACTATAAATGATTCCCAACTAAACTACACCACTACTGAGATGGAATTATTAACCATTGTTTTTTCCTTAGACAAGTTTAGATCCTATCTTTTAGGTTCTAAGGTCATATTCTTTACTGATCATGCTGTTTTGAAGTTTCTTTCCAAGAAGGATACTAAACCTAGATTGATTAGATGGATCCTTTTATTACAAAAATTCTCTCTCGAAATTAGAAACAAAAAGGGTGCAGAAAATATAATAACAGACCACTTGTCTAGGCTTGTTGTTAATTCCCCTGCTGATTTTCCTTCTGTGAGAGACAGTTTTCCTGACGAATAACTTTTCTTTGTTTCCCTATTACCTTGGTTTGCGAATATAGTGAATTATCTTGTTACTAGTTGAATGCTCAACATTGGGGTAAACAAGATTGTTCTAGGTTTTTAGCCGAGGTAAATCATTTCTTTTGGGACGATCCTTATTTGTTTAAGTATTGTATAAACCAGATTATTCAGAGATGTATACCTGAGAGTGACCAGTCCAGTATTATTTCCCTTTGTCATGATCATGCTTGTGGAGGTCACTTTAGTGCGAAGAAGACTGCTGCAAAATATTGCAGTGTGGATTCTACTGGTCGTCGTTGTTTAAAGACTCCAACATTTACTGTGTTGCTTGTGAGCGCTGCCAGAAGTTAGGAACCATTTCTTGTAGAAATATGATGCCTTTGAACCCCATTTTAGTTACTGAGGTCTTTGATGTGTTTGGCATTGATTTTATGGGTCCATTTTCTAATTCTTTTGGTAATCTTTACATACTTGTCGCTGTTGAATATGTCTCTAAATGGGTTGAGGCGGTTTCATGTAAAACAAATGACCACAAAGTTGTGGTTCAGTTTTTGAATGATAACATATTTGCACGTTTTGGTACACCGCGAGCTATAATTAGTGATGAGGGTCACACTTTTGTAATCGACCGTTTAAACTTTTTGAGTAAAGGTTTTATGGTTATATCTCTTGTAAACCCTCACGAGACAAAACTCGTCCACTAGGGACACCTAGGGGTTTAAAGGCTTGTTGCACACGCTAAGTGCAATCGCGATACCTGCGACAGTGAGTTAAGATTTTCTAGATTAGATTTGCACGAGGACTAGCAAATAATAAGTTTGGGGGTATTTGATAGACACCTTTATGTGTCAAATTTGTTCCCAATTTTTATAGTGTTGGAACTCAATGTTGTAATAATATTGTGTTTTATGTATGTGTAGGTGTTTCGGGGAAATTAACATTTTTGAAAAAATCGGCTCGAAAAATTACTAAAGGCACCCAGAAAAATTGATAAAGGCACCACAGGACATGTGCTAAAGGGACCCTAGCATAGGATAGGGGTAACCATCTTCTTCACAAAATTCAAACAAAATTTTGGCGGAAAAAAGTTGCAGAATTAGGGTTCGATTTTTTGGAATTGTTTGGGAGAAACTCAATCGCTGGATTTGGTTGGGATGGATCTGTTTGGGCTAAAACAAAGATGGTATGGTTGTTGGATTCAATCAAATTGGGCTAGATCATCGGATTGAAAAAAACAGAGCAAATTTTATTCCCCTGAAATATTCTTGGGATTTTTTTTATTTTTTTTGGAAGAGTTACGTGTGTTTAGCTTACTCTGAGCGTGAATGGGGCGTGAAGGAGATAAATAAGGAAATTAGTCCAGCTGCAGATGCGTGAGAGAGATGGAAAAGGAATTCATTCCCGTGGAGAATAAAAAAAAAATTCAAGAGAAGATATTTAGAATTAATTCGAAAGATTTGAGGTGTTGTTGGGTATAAAAAGGATGTTGGAGTCACAACAGACGGTTATCGAGAGTTTGGGGAAGTTTAGGAGAGAAGCAGAGCGAGAATCAAAAGTTGTTGAGAATATTTTTCTGCTGCTGAAGAACACGAAGAACAGAGAATAGGCAACGGTTCCTTCAACAATTTTGTCACGGTTTCTTCATCCCAACTGCAATGTTTATCTTCAGCTTTGCGACGTTTATTATCATCTTTGCAGCGTTTATCTTCAGCTCTAAAATACTTGCTTTGTAATAGTGAGTTCTTAACGTCTATAAACGTTGCAAACTCGTTGTTTTATATTTTTCTCTCAATTTCATCTTTGGAAGCAATTTTTGAGCCATGAATAAATATTCTCATATGTTGTTTTCCATGATGAGCTAATTTTCACGTAACCAAGGCAATGGAGGAAGCTATTTACGCATGATTGATGCATAATTATTTTATTTTCTTTAGTTTAATTATATAATTCACTTAATCACTGCTTTTGTAGAGTTTTAAATTGTGTGCATAATTTTTTTAATTATTTGTGATTCAATTTGATAGGTTATACTTTGTTAAATCAGTTGATAATCTATTCTTAATGGGTACAAATAATATTTGAGAATATGCCTGATTGTTAGTAAATTCAGAAATAAAAGAACTTAAAAGATGACTAGGGTTTTGAAATATTTATAACATCATTCAATCATGTGAAGTAGTGGAATCCGGTGTCTTGGTTAGTTTTTAAAATCTTGAAATCAATTCTTCATTTAAGTTTTGTTATTTCTAGTTAGTTTTAATTCTTAAGTCTAAAATCAAAAATTTTAAAAGTTCTGAAACAAACCCTTTCTTACCACTATTACAAACCTATTATTAGCGCGGAACGAGTAATGTTGCGTGTAAGCACTAGATGGTGGTCTGCCAGATAAAATAATATATGATTTTTATTGTTAATATCACTAGAAGAGTAGCAATTGGATGAGTAACTTTTGTTCTGTACTCTTGGATATTTGGAGCATTTTTCTTCTACCGTATTAACAACGGGAAGGTACTTGGAACATTAGTTGTTTGTAGAGAGTGTTGAGGCAATGTTGCCATTAGAACACTAAGATGAGTGTTGATGCATTGTTGTTGTCATACACAAAGATGAGCATTAGCTGTGAACGCTAAGATGAGTGTTGAGGCAGTGATTTTATCATCAAACACGAAGATGAGTGTTAGCTGTGAACACTAAGATGAGTGTCGAGGCAGTGATTCTGCCATCAGAACACAAAGATGAGTGTTAGTTGTGAACACTAAGATGATTGTTGAGTCAGTGATTCTTCCATCAAACACGAACATGAGTGTTAGCCGTGAACACTAAGATGAGTGTTGAGGCATTGGTTTCGTCAGAACACTAAAATGAGTATGGAGGCAGTTATTCTGCCGTCAGACACAAAGATGAGTGTTAGCCGTGAACACTAAGATGAGTGTGTGATAAGTGCATAATTTATACATTTTAGGTATCATTTTCTTACATTTATTTGCTAGATTTTGTGTGGATTACTCTGTTACTTTTGTAGTTTATGTGTTTTATTAGGTTACATCTCTGAAACAAGTGAAATGGAGCTTTACAAGAGAAGAATTGCCAGAACCCAGTGGAACTCAGTCTATTCTAGGATTTCTACTCTCCATCTTGTAGAAATTGCATTACGAAGCCAACGGCTAAAGAACGAAGTCATTCTGACTTCGTATGAGAAAGTTATAAGCAAAACAAGGACTAAGGGCAAAATAGTCATTTCAAGGGAACTACTATTGGCACCAGCCAGTCCGCTAAGCGCTAGACAAATTTTAGAATATTTATAATGACGCCGGACCATTGGCTAAGGGATTCCAAAGTTTAAATATTACTAATGGCACCTTTTCTTCTTCTCGGGGCTATCACCTCCTTCGTCATCTTCTTCACGCGAGAACAAGGACCTGTTCTTCCTACATTCTTCACGACTGGTTTTTATGGTTGACAGCAAGGGACTTGAGCTGTGGAGTGTGGACGCTGCCATTGATTGATGAGATGGAGTTACTTCCATTAATGGTGGTAGTTGAGTTAGGTGATTAATGGAGTTGAATTCGTGGTGCTGTAGTTTGGTCATGGCGATGAGCTTGTGCTTGATGGAGTCTGTGAAGGAGTACGATGATGTTCATGGAAGTAATGGGTTTTAATGCCAGCAGTGAATGGTGATGACAGTCAAGGGTGGAAAAGAAAACAGTAATCTCGGTGATTAATCAATGACAGAGACGCTACTGATGGTTCTCCGTGATAAATGGTTAGCAGAGAACAACTCGAGATTATGAACTCGAGAAAACAGTGAGGGACTGTTGGTCAGTTGATGGGTTCAATTGAGAAGTGATCAAGTTGAATTGCAGTTCACGGCAGTGAGTAACGGTCATTGATGTTAGAGCAGTCCGCAAATGGTTGGAATAAGGTAACTTGAGCAGCAATCCAGGAAGGACTCAGTTGTGCTTCACACGGAAACTCTATTTGGGCGGTGATGAATTTAGCCGAGAAAACAGGCTATTGAGAGCATGTTTTTGCCGTTGGTCTTAATATATGGATGGTTGAGATATGGAAGGCGGTGTTTAAGTGAAATTAGGAAACTTTAGTTTGTGTGTAAGATTTAGTTCTTTGGCTATATATAGCCTTGAGTTGCCGCACAGAAGGGGGATAGACAGAAACGAGAGGAGAAGATACAGACGCGGAGAGAAAAAAGGCCAGAGAACAGTCTTTGGACGCTGGAATTGGAGACAGACCTGGACGTACAGAGAATATCATCGGTTAGTTTGTGTTTTTTATTAATTAATTTTCATGGCTTTTGAGAAAACCAAGTTGGGCTAATTCTCTTGTTAGGGCGAAAGGATGAACTTGTAGAGATGGTTTTCTTTATGTTTCAAAACTAGGGTTTTCAACTATATGAACTTAATATCAATGTTTTGTTTTTCTCTCAATGTTTTATCCTTCTCAATAATTTTTCATGTTCTATGCCACGTATAGTGCATTGTTTGATTAGTAAAAGAACTCGTTGAAACCCTACTTTAAACCGTTTTACGAATATTCTTTGACTCTTTATGCCACGTATAATTAGTACTTCGAAATTCTACCTTAGGTTGAGAACAAACAATTCTTTTTGAAAATTATTTTTTCGACTCTTAAAAGAAAAATCTCCCATGTATTAGTAGCTAGATTTGTTATTTTACATGAGTAAAATCGAGGCCCTTTGTAACGAACGCAATTAAACCCTAATCTACAACGGATTCCCGAAACCTTAACGTTTTCCTCTTAATGTTTCCAACTTTATTAAATAGTTTTCATTCACTCAGTAATTAAATTATTTATAAAAAAAACCTAAAAAAATATTTTAATTAATATAAACTCCGCGTGGGAACGAACCGTATTTGCGCTTGTCTACATCTTTCGACACTGTGCGCTTGCGGTAAAACAAAGTCGGTTTTTCCGACGTATCAAGTTTTTGGCATCGTTGCTGGGGAGTTGTTTTTCGATTAGATTTTATTTTTAGGTTTTTATTATTTTGTTCTATTTTACGTTTTTTTTTTGGGTATTTTTCTTTTGCTACAGGTTTTGGAACGGAAACAATTGAGCCAAAGCTTTTGGTGATTAAAAGACTTGGATTAAAGTTAAGACTGAAAAAACGGAGAAGAAGACAAATAGTTAATTTTACTTTTTAGGATTTTTATTAGTTAATTTAATTTAGAAAAACTATATTAGGAAATCTATAATTATTTTTGTAATTTTCTTTTATTTTTGGACACTTCGGGACATTACGGACATTATTATTTTATTTTTAAACCCTACGAAAGGGTAGTAATAAATATAAACTGCACAGGGAAGGACGACAATTACGAGATTGTCTCAGCCCCTTGGGTTTGTACACTGACACAGGAGTCAATGGCCCGAGTCGACTTCAACGGTTCGTCGCCCATCTGGTACGGGAGGTAAAACTCTATCACTCCACGAATCCCCTGCAAGTGGGTTTAATGTATTCCTTCGTATGCATATATGTTGAGGAACTGAATACGGATTTATTTTCTAGTAAAGGGCAAGAACTGGCCATACAAGATAAAGACTCGGATTTCATCACCGTTTCTTTCTTGCCCGCTTTAGGAACACGCTACCAAACGCGGACCTAAGCCTTAATATTTGACTAGAACGAGACCGATAGGGTAACGAGCTTATTGTAAATTCATTCAAAAGGACTGTATTGGTTACTTTGTTAGCCGAACTCGAAGTTCAGAAAGATTATTTTAAGTGGATTAGAGCCACCTTGTAACCCAAGGAAACGTTGCCAAAGAGACAGGGTTATCAAAGCTCCTTAGAGCTTATCCTGTTTCTGTTCTACTTAATCTAATTCAGATCGTTTTAAGAGGTTTTCTAGAACTGTAACTAGTTGCCTTGTGAAAGAATAGAAACTGGTCTAGAAACAATCTAAGTGGAACCATTATGTTTTTTGTTTGCTAGATTCACTAGGTTTGATTTGGTTGAGTCAGCCTTGCTTGTGATTGCTTAAGAATTCCCTTCCAATTAGGACTTATTTTATTTTTCTTTTTTTTAGTATATGCCCGATATACCGGTAGGTTGGGATAGAGATCAGGATAACCGTCTTGTTAGAAATAATCCACTATTCATGGATAGAACCCGATGATGAGGGTGTAAACTTAAAAAAATATTTTAATTAATATAAATTCCTCATGGGAACGAACCGTATTTGCTCTTGTCTACATCTTTCGACAATTGTGCGTTTGCGGTAAAACAAAGTCGGTTTTCCGACGCACCAGTGTGGAGGCAGTGATTCTGCCGTCAGATACAAAGATGAGTATTGAGAAATTGCTACCGTTAGAACACTAAGATGGGTGTGGAGGCAGTGATTCTTCCGCCAGACACAAAGGAGTGTTAGCCCTGAACACTAAGATGAGTGTTGAGACATTATTGCCGTCTGAACACTAATATGAGTGTGGAGGCAGTGATTCTGCTGTCAGACACAAAGATGTGTGTTAGATGTGAACATTAAGATGGTTAGAACTTGAGCATTGATATTCAAGGAATTCAATCCATGAAAGTTTTGCAATTTGAAGCGAGTTCATTCTTGACATAAAGTGCTTAACTTTTATGCAGTGCATACAGAACATATTCAAGAGATTCAGCCGTGGAAGTTTACAACTTAAGATAATGTTCGATGCGGCTATGCAATTAGATGGTATGCATCTAATTAGCGATCGCTATTCAGGAATAGTATATTATCCATTTTGATTATTCACAATTTTTTTATTTAGATAGTATGCATCTAGTTTAGCTATCTTTGCTCGGATATGGCATAACTTCTATTCTAAATGTTCGTAATTTTGTATAATCAGCGTATTCTTATTAATACAAATAGTTTGTGTGGATGTATATGAAATAGCGAGAGTTTAGCCGGGCAAACCCCCAAAATTTCTATGGGCGCATACATATGCAAAAGATATTTGGAACGAGTATAAGGAATTCAGTCGTGGAATTATTGCAACTTATAACTGGTTCAGTGTTATGTATAGTCAGAGAGCATCTGGACAGGAACTGCAATCATCACCAGTGATATTCTGCAGACGTTATCGCTCTATACTAGTGGTCAATCCATCTAGGAGCTAGAGATTTGTTTATACAAAGATGTATAGGTAAGTCAACATTATTCAATTGAAATGGATGTTGACATAAGATAATTTTTGGGAATTCTCCTGCGGAATTCTGAAGTTTAATGTCTCTGAGACCGGGGTCAGAGACGCAATATTTTACTATTTTAGATGAAAATAAAATAATAAAACTTTAGTTGTTAGAAATTACCAGAGATATTGCAGAAGGTTTGAATTGTGAATATCGTCACGTTGATGGATATGGTCAGCCAAACAAAGGAGGAGGCCACGGCTGGGCGGACAAGCAAAGGGTCTTGACTTGGACGGACAAGTGAGAGACCATCTCCTTCTCGGACTTGGTAATTCCAGGGAATTGCTGCTTCTATTCTTTTCTTTGTTAGTATCGTCTTCTCTTGGGAGGATGAATTTGACTTTATTGTTTGTCTCCAATTGGAAATATAGTGTTGTTGAAGCATATATAAACATCGGTGTAGCCCTATTCTTCCCAGGATGATGCGAACGAGAGGTCTTGTTGCTACTACCATTGTTGATAAAATACTCTGGTCGAATGAGGTGACTGCTTTAAATCTCTAAAACTGAAGAAGCTTTCAGTCCCCAGGTGTAGATACTTTGGCTTGCTACTAAACGAGGGATGATTGGATAGTATCGTGTCCATGCTTCTAGGGTCTGATCAGGCAAGGGAAGCCAGGATGGTTGATGTATCATATTGTTATTGTTGTCTTTGCGCGCCATGGTTGGAGAAAGAACTTGAATTGAAGTTGGAAACCTTCGTTGGTGCTTGGACCGTCGAGTCGCAACTAAGACGTTTTTGTGAGCATTGACTGAATGAAATTGTGTATTATCATGACCCCTTGGCTCATAAGCTTTCTTTAACCTTCTAGAGGTGATGATGGTATGCTTATATGGACGAAGTCCTCTGGAGACGTCGAGGGTAAAGAGAATGAGATGAAAGGTATCATGTTGCCGACGTGGTGTTGTCGTTGTCTTCAAAGACTATGTTCCAAGGGGCGTCTCTTAAGCCATCTTCTGAATTCTTTATTGTTATAAGATGTGTTACGGTGCCCAGTCCCCTGTTACACTTCTCTTTAATTTCTGAAGTTATATTTTCTGGAGTAGGCTCGGGATGCGTCTCGACCTCGTCAGGTGTTGTAGGCGCCTATCGGATCTGACAACGTAGTTAGGAGAGGTGAAGATACCTTTGCGTCATGTCTTTGGAGAGTAAAGGGCCTTGTCAAGATTTTGACTCTCTAGTTGACCCTTTTTTATAGGATGGAGAGGTTCCTGACTGCGAGGGGATCTTGTGTAAATCTTCAGTTTCCAAGTGCCGTTGTTGTGATCTTTCAGATGGAGTTTGTTGAAGATGGTGCTCCAAATGATGTCGTTGCGTAGGATACCAAGGATAGAGACGGATGTCTTTGTCGTCATATGAGAGCCATTCAGGAGAACTTGAAGGAAGTAGGCACGTCTCCTGGCTTAGAAGCGGATACCAGGGTTAGAGACGATAACGAAAGACTATCACGTGAGTTGAGGCTTGCAGCTGAAGCCCTTGCATATGTGGAGAGAGCATACGCTGATCACATTGAATCATTCTTCAAAGATCCTTTATAAGTAGTAGGTTTTGAGGGTTTTTATGTGTTTATGAGGTACCCGATTTTTCTATGGTTTTGTTTGGAATTTTGAGTAGGTAGATTTTGAATGGTTTACAAGGATTTTCTAGAGAGAGAAATAATACTTTGTTCAATTAAATAAACTGAAATCTTAAGTTTGAATGCAATGCACTGCCAATATTTTAGAGGAATTACAAATATTGTGTAAAAACAAAGAAATATTGCTAGGGGTAGTAAAGTTCTTAAGCCTTGACATCTTTGTCAGGGGTGGTGAAGTGTTTAAGTATTGACATCCTTAAGCCACTTGCCATAAACAACTACCCATGTTGGCTTATCAGTATTGACGAGTTTGTGGAGTATCCACCTGATATAGTTTTAATGATCAGATGTGGCTTCTCTCCATGAGAGGCAGTAGTGTCTCCGATTTGGTAAGTGTTTGGTTTCGGTATCTCGGGTTGATGATACATTTTAAGGATGATTGGGTTACTGGTTTTAATATTCTCAGTAGAGACGACCCTTATCCATTCGACAAACTTTTGAAAAGTATCAGCTTCCCATTCACATCATCAAGGCATGGTGAGATTGATACTCGGGTCAAGTCCCCAAGCCTTGATGAGACTTGGGACAACTGGTTGTAAAGAGAGTTGATGAACAAGACTTACTTGTAGGCGAAATCCACGAGCGTATGACATCATCTCTCTTTTATGTAATTTTTTAACGTCTAGATCCGTTGTTTGGTGATGTTTTGGAGGTGAGCAATCTTTAGGGTATGCTAGTTTGTTGGCTCCTACAGGTGGTCCCTTGGTGACGATTTCTCCAGAGATACGTCGATCCTTTGCCTTGTTTCTGTGGATTTACGGATGTCCCAGAACCATGTCGTAGTCTGGATCTACATGGTTGTTACTGATGAAGTGATAACAGACACTCCTGGCCATAAAATGGTAGTGGAAGTGGTTTCTCTAGACCTTTATGAATGACGAAGTTTGGTCGCTGGATCCTTGGATGCTTTCTTTGAATGGGGATCTTGTCATTGCATCGAATGTTGATTATGGATGTTCTGACGTTGGTAGCATCATAAATGTTGGTTGGCTCCATCTTTCTTTTCACGATGTGTAGAACCATACATGATTTCATGAAGAATTTCGGCGATTTTCATTGTCATAAAAATTCAGATTCAGGTCTTCTTGACGTAACGGCCGTAGAATCTTCGTCCGGAGTCCGAATGAGGTGGTTGACCTCTCATTATTTAGCTAAGAGGAAGGGATAACTTATGGATAAAATATTTCTGGATTCGGAGTCCATTTTCTAGGTGAAAAGGACCTGACACCGAGAGTCCATAACTTTTTAGGCAGAATTCTATAGGTTTTCAGCCCTCATGTAGTCAAGCGTTGAACTGGTATTATGAGGACTTTTATTCATCATATTTCTCAGTCCATTGGATTAATGACCAATATTTCCTTCTTCTTAGCTTTTGCCATTTTCAAATCTTCTTTCAAGAATTTCACAGAGACAAACCTAACCCTAACCGTTATACAATCCCATGATTGGCTCTCATATTCCAATTGCTTTAATTTTCAATATATATTCTCATTGAATACCATCATCAAGGAGATGATTATATAAAGCTTCCACTCAGAAGGAGATGAATCACATCCTATTCGCTACTCCCAATTACCTCACAAACAACAACAATCTCTTATCGTAATCATCATTCGTCGCCACAACTTTTACTACAACATCCAAGTATATAATTTCATAAAACTCTTATTTCCATACTGAAATGCTACTATTATTATATACCTTTCTAGACCTAATTTTTAAAGATTTTCGATTGATGAACCATACTTACTGCGTCTGAATGTTCGATTTATTGTGTATGTCTGACTCTATGTTATGTTCAAAATGTATGGCAATGGGAATCATGGATGAAATCTTCCATGCAACACCTTCTACTATGTCAGTTAGCTGATTAAAGTTCTTGTAGGGGCTTGGAGGTACTACATGTGATTTATGACGCCATTGATGGTGTCTGCACATAAAACAAGCTAGAAATATCAGACGCGGTGTTTGGTTTTAGCAAAATGAAAAGAAAACATGTATAAACATTAGGGATTGAAGGTACTATATGTGCTTACTGGTACATATTTGGATGTACGATTTTTGCCGCCATCGATGGTGGTGAATGGATCGAAGAAAGTACATAGTCATACATAGATTAAGAGGTAAATCAAAATAGGGTACAGTGATGTTCACTGTCTAAATTTTTTCCAGAATAGTTTATACATATATCAGTAATACTAATGATTGTACATGAATTACAACAGCCTAACAGTGAACATGGTTATGATTGTACAGTCGTACGAACACAATGTAATAGGTAAATCAAAACAGGTTACAGATATGAGTAATTCATGAATCTAAAAGGACTGAACACAGTATACATTCAGACATAGCAAATAAATCAACCATCAATTACAAAATACCTGGTGTTATGATTACGGAGGAGATAGGAGTTGTTGTGTTGAACAATGATAATAACAACGATTGAAAAGAAATCGTTAGTGAACAATCAATGGGAGTATAACCTGCAAACAATGGGATTATGTAACGACCAGGGTTTGGAAAAATCCAAAGAGTTTCTTAAGAGATTTCAAAGAGATTTTAAAAAGGTGATTGATTGTGTAACAGAAGAAAATATCCAAACCTAGACATAAATTCAATTGAAACCCAAATATTCGAATGATAATCAATGGGAATTTAAAAATGGGAGCAAATTATGGGGATGTGTACCCGTTAGGGTTTGGTTTCTCTGCTTCAAAGAAGATATGAAAATGGCAACAACAAAGAATTACTCATATCTGTGCCGATTTTGTAGTTATTTGGCACATCCAAGATCTAGTTCATAAACTGCGAACTGTTTTCAGAAGCTTTCTCCATTCGAATACTGTCTTGGGCCAACTACATCATCACAGTTTCATTTATGTGAGGCTTTTTTGTATGTGCCGAATTAGAAGTAATCTAAGCAAGGGAAACACACACACAAAAAAAAAAAAAAAGTTCCCAGTTTATGAAAGATGATATTTTATTTTTATTTCAAACAAAGCTTGCATCTCTACGAAACTGTTTGTTTTATTTTCTTAGCAACAAATATTGCAAGTGACTGACATACGATCCAATACCTACTCATAAGATCTACATTTCTTTTACACAAAACTATTGCAGAAAGGGTAAACCTCTACTGAAAATTAAATTGAAATGGTAATCTGAGAAAAGGAAAACTTACCTGTTGCAGAAAGAAAACATTTCATGGCTGCTCATTCTTGCAGTCACAATTAGATTTACTTCAGATTGATAATGATCAAGAGAAAGACATCACTCTGGTTGATGGCTAATAAAGCTAATTTCAACATAATGAATTCTAAAATCTAACAATAATATGAACCCATAAATACAATTCCAATTAAAATTAATCCTGAAATCTACCTCCAAAAATGAACCTATAAATTCAATTCTAACAAAATTAACCCTAAAACAGATCAACAAATTAACAAATCACAAAACTCTAATCTCAATACCTGTTTTTACACCATCTTCTTCTTTCCATCAGCAGTTTCAGTTCCCCTCAACATTAATATCAACTTTAGGTATAATGGTGATTTTTTTCCAATCTATGGTCATCCTGACTCATCCATATTTTCTAGATATTAAGGACGGTCCAGATCAATCTTGGATTAGATTCCCTTAATACAACAATTTTCACCTGATTCTCACCTGATTAGGTTTAGGTTGCATAGTTCTTTCCCTTAAAACAGTTCCCAGATTAGGTTTTTCACATGCTTATCCTCTCAGGCGTTAAAGATCTTCTCGCTTCAAGTCTCCATTATCTACTTAGGCGTTACAAATTTTCATATTTCTCAATCCACTGGATTAATGACCAATATTTCATTTTTTTTAGCTTTTGCTATTTTTAAATCTTCTTTCAAGAATTTCACAGAGACAAACCTAGCCCTAACCCTAACCCTAACCGTTATACAATCCTATAATTGGCTTTCATATTCCTTTAATTTTCAACATATATATTGAATGATTTTGTTTGCATTAAACAATAAATGATTCTGTTTGGACGGATGGAGACACTAATATGTGCTTTTTTTTTTGACGGAGATCTACATTTTGAGTTGATAAAGAACGGTCCAGATTGACCAAGTAATATGTATTTTCCTCTTTGACCGAATATCATTTATTCTAGGGTTATTCAATGCGAACCGTTTCTTACATTCATAGTGAAACGCCTTTTGTCCTAATCCATTTCAGAATCAACCCATTTCCTTCTCATATTCTGCCGGCTCTTCTTCTTCATCAATGGAAATTAGGGCTACAAAGACAAGAAAAATTAGTTCTTATATCAACTAAACAAAACCAGCCCCCCCTTGCACCCAAAATGAGATCTTGATCTTCGCTCCCCATCCAATAGATCCATTAATCCCAGGTACGACTCTCTCTCTCATTTGGGTTTTATGAAATTAGGAGTCGGTTAATTCTTTCTAAGGATGATTTTAGATTTGTTAACTTTGGAATTTGTGTCTGAAGCAGAAAAGCTAATGGGTTTAAAGGGATTGATTTTTTCCCTCATTTATACTGAGTTTCCATCTGATGCTTTAATATTACTCAATTTCCCATTGAAGTACAATTTTGCAATTGAAATCTAACATTTTGTTAAATTGTAGGTTGATTGCAGTTGATAAGTCTATTGTTACGAAGACCCTTATTCAATTGGGAAGAGAAGCAAGACACATATATTTAATAGGTAATTCAGTATGCTCTCAGTACTCTTTGGTTTTTTCTCCTTTCCATCAAAGATTTGTCATGCTTCATGGCCAATTTCACATGAACATGGTTTTTCTTTACTAGATTTCGTACTACTGATACTTCTGTGAGTTCAATACAGAAGATTATCTTTTGTAGTTTCTCAGAGCCGTTGTCGTCCTTATTATTATTAATTTTTAGCTAGAATTATACCTACATAAGTACAAGTTCTCTATTTCCTTGCTTACTTTTGGATGCAACATCTAATAGGCAGTTAATATGCAATATCTAATATGCTTTTAAACCCACGTTTTGAATTCCTGGAAGATGAGTTTGTTAAAGTCGATTTAGTACAATGGGTGTTTGGTTATATGCGTAAGAGAAATGTTATTGCTTGGAACACCATGATTAAAGAAGTGATTGGTAAAGTACCTAAAGAAATAAAATTCAATTTATTTTTCCTAATTACACATTCTTGATTAATAGGTTAGTTCACTGTAAGATTTTGATTTTGTTTTTGAGGTTTGCTCAAAGGGTTAGAAGCTAATTAATTTTGATCGGTTTAGTTTAGCATTTTTTATTTTGTTTTTTGTCGTAGGAGCTAAAGCCATGAGAAGGTGTAGTTGAGTCCGCGGTTCCTGTGCAAGGTTTGCTCTTTATTGTTTTTCTTTCTGATAACTTGGTCCGTAGTGTATTGACTATATTATCGTTTTTCTTACTGACAATTGGTCTGCAGTCCATATCCTTTCGCATCTTTCCAATGGGTTCCCAGATTTTCAACAGCCCCTTGACACGTCCATCAACCACCTATAAAACTTTCCCATACAGGCGAGGCCGTTTCTTGAAATGACTGTGTATCCAAATTTTGAGGGAAACTTTTGAGGGAGTCAAAGTTAAAGATGGCATTCAATGTATCAAAATTTTTGGAGTACCCTCTGAAGATGTACATATATTTATCCGCTTCCTCTACTCTGCCTGGTATAGTATTCTTGGTCCATCTTTACATATATCTCATTTTTGGACTTATTCTGCTGAGCTCTATGTGATCTAAGTTTTAGAATTTTATTTGATTTGTGGCTCAGTTATGAGGAAGACGGGATAAGAAAGTTTGTCCTCCACTTGCTGGTCCTATCTCACTCCTTTTCCCAAAGAGGCAGTTGTGAAAGCAGAATCTGTAAGTTTGATCGAATACTTTTGTCTGTCCAATTTCTGCTTATTCATTTAATTTCCTGCTTATTATTGGAAACTAACAAACTGGGCATTCTTTTATGTATGCTCGGTTTCCATGCAGAAAAAAGAGGAGAAGATAAAGAAATGTGCAGAGACGGGTTAAATAGTGAAGAAATTATCCGCCACAGCACTATGTCGGTATATCCCCATGTTGTGTTTACCTTTACCTATGATATATATGCGTACTTTAGATGCTTATGCGAAACTTCATATTGTGCTTTCTGACCTCACTCTGGTGCAAATCCTCTGATATATTTTTCTTAGGTTAAAACTGTTATGGGGAATGAGGTTGAAGTTGGAGGGCTACATGAAGATGAGGTAACTGAAATGCGGAGTTGTGTGCAAACGTTCACCAAATTGACAACTTTCTTCATTAGACACATTCATATTTAGCTAGGGTTATTTTTAGCCATTTATGAAATCCAACTTTGAATCTCTGCTAGAAGTTAGAGTTCACTTCAGAAGATACTATTTCTACAAAAATATCTACCGAATGATTAATATGAATACAAGGCAAGTGATGTTGTTCTTTTTTGTATCTGATTGTTTGATTTGATGTTTTCTTATTTAGGATTTGTTATTCGATTGTTTGATTCGGTTTTCCTTTCTAGGGTTTTAATCTAGCTCACAGTGGAGAGAAAATCACATAACCCTGAAGACCCAGCTGAATTGATTCTGCATAGAGGCGTGACAATATGCAGCAGAGCAACAGAGGGAGTTCTCTTACCATATACATGCCAAGCTTTCACTTATGTTTCCGAAATATGCATTTGTCATAATGAATTGCGGTTTGGTCATGTAGACAAGTTGAGGTGGGAGTTCATATTCATTATGATTGCCACTTGAAATACCTTATTTAAATGTTTCATATCATCTAATATTTAGACGATTGTCGTGTTGGGTAATATAAAAGTTTGAAAAGATTGCAAGTCGATGTCCTTAGTCCAGCTGCAAGGTATTGCTTTGTGTCAGGTTAAGACACGAACTGGATGGCTAGACTCATTTTAAATTTTGAAAATAATATCTGTGACTAATATCAAATAATCCGTGGATGTCTTAACTATGGATTATTTTTATATGATCAGAGCTTTTGAATGAAGAATCGGTGTGAAGGATGATAAGCAGTTGGATGAAGTGGATGAGGATCCTAACAAAATCCTGAATAAATCTGATGAAGCTGACCAGTACTTGGATGAGATAGATAATGCTGATGATGAAGCTGGGATCAGTCTTTCTTGATAAATTGTTTGAAGACATCAGCCTGTCTAGCTACACCTGACATGAATCTCCTCTTCTCTTACATGGAACTGCAATGTTCTCTGCAGATCCATTTGTTGTATACGCAAATAGAAATGCAGAACGAACGTCACAGACTACAGTGTTACAGACTACAACGTTGAAAGTTATCATGGAAATGGAATTCAGTATCAATCTTAAATCTTAATTCTCTTTCTCATAGTGAATCTCGAGCCGAGTAGCAATTTTTGGGCCACGAGGCGGATTTTGGGTCTCGGGTAGACTCAGGGTCTCTTTTTTCTTTACCAGCGACCTAGATTTGGGATTTTAAAGAAAAAGTTGATGTATGAGATTTTTCTGCTTACTATGCAGTAAATTCAGCCTTAATTAAGATTCGAAATAGTTGAAGACCAACTCTTCTGTCGATACATTAAGTAAGCTTACGTAGGGGCTGCCAAGTCCGTAGAGGGGCTTCCCCTGGATTCAGGGTGACAAAATAATTCGTTAAGGAGTATCCTAGGGGCTATGTTAAATGTTCATATTACTCTTCTATCTATGAAAAAGTCTAATTTACCCTTCAATCAATTAAAACCTAAATAAAACAAAACCTTTCCAATTTTCATTTCATATCAAACTCTTTCAACCCAACCTTAACTTCTCCGGTTCAAAAAAAAATTCCATCGAAATTTCTCGTCGATTCAAAAAATTCTTCGTCGATTAAACTCTAAAGTTTGTGATGAAGAATCATACTAAAGGTGTAGATGGTAGTAGTGATGCCAATCAAAATCAAACTTTTCAACCTAATCAAGAGATTGAAGAACAAATCAGTGGTGAGAACGAAAATCAAACTCCGAAACCACAACAAATGGTGTATATAAGGTATTCAACAAAACCCATGTTATTTTTAGAACCCTAAAGTGATTGATTTTCCTGTTTGATTGATGGTTTTGTAAAAACATTTGGGTTACAGAAAAATTTACGGTTGGGTTCGATTGGAAAACCCAACCGTAACTGGTTTCTTCTACAATTTACGGTTGGGTTATTAAAAAAACTCAACCGTAAATAAAAAGGAAGGAGATGAAGATGATTTTTTACGGTTGAGTTCGATTCTGAACCCAACCGTAAAAAAATTCGTACTCAAATTTTTTTTGAGAAGTTACAGTTGGGTTTGATTCTAATTGCCAACCGTAAATTATCCTGCATATGTAAACATTTTTCTGTTGAGGATTATTTACGGTTGGGTTCGAATGGAAAACCCAACCGTAAATTATTCTGCATATGCAAATTTTTTGTGTTGAGGATTATTTACGGTTTGGTTGGATTGTCAATTCCCAACCGTAAAGTCTCCTGTGTAGGTTATCTTCTTGATGTTTATTATTTACGGTTGGGTTCGATATGTGTAACCCAACCGTAAAAAATTCTGAATGTAAGAAATTTTTATTATTTGAGTTGAATTGCTTGGAATTATCTAACTTTTATTGCTTGTATGTTGTAGGAATAAGAAGAAGAGGGGTAATAATTTAACACCAATTGATCAGATCACACTCCAACCCCTCGCCACAGAGTTCATTTAGGGGTAGATAATAGAGGCTTGAGGAAGAACGGTAAGAACAAGACGAATTTTGAGGTAGGGGGTGGTAGCTCTACTCAAGAAGTACTACCTCAAGACTTCGAAGATCTACCGGTGTTCAGTGGAGGTGCTCTTGTGATTAGAGAACCACCACAAGAGCAACAATGTCAGGAAGAAGAGACGGACAGAGAAAAATTTGTCCCTCAAGGCAAAGGTAAATAAATTTTTGTTGCTTCTACTGAACCTCAAGTGAAGGAAAAAAAACCAAAGAAGCAGCCAGAACCGAAAGGGAAGCATATTCCCAAAGGCAAAGGCGTGTTGTTGCCTAAGAAGAGGAATGAAAGACCTTGGGGTGAGGCCCCAGACAGGTCTGCCATATTATTTGGTTATCCGCATTCATGGGCTGCCAAAGTTGTTGAGACTAGGGTATTAATCTAAAAAATTCTCTTGTTTTGTTAAATTTCCGTTTGTTTAACTTCAAGTTAAAACAGATTGTTTTTATTCTTATAGGATTATACACAGGCCGTGAAGAAATTGGTTCGTCAAAGGGCTCAACATTGGCCGTTAGCTGAAGAATGTATGGTCGTCCAAGTTCTCGTAAATGGTACAGGGTTAGCTCCCGAAATTACCAATTCTTTGTTGGAGTATGACAATGTTACCTGCACAGCCTTCAGGGAACGTTATTGGCCTGAAACCGATACGTTTCATCTCTCATTCGGTGAGATGACAATAACGCCGTATGATGTCACGTCAATTCTTGGCTTACCAGTTGAAGGAAAAGCCGTGTATGAAGATTTTGACAACAACATGTCTTGGAGTGATCTTTGTGTCCTTGTCAAAGATACACTTGGCAGCTGGAGATAAACCGGGGGTTAGCAACGAAGAAAGGTTTAGGTATGACCAAGAAGATCTTGTTGCGTAGTCTGAGGGAGAAGTTTGGAGGAACCCTATAGTTGGAAAATGATGGGGTCGTCATAGATGAAACCAGAGTTATGCGTACAGCCAGGGCGTATCTGCTAGATATGCTTGGTACCATCTTCTTTGCTGACAACTCAGGAAACATGGTCAACGCTCACTTTCTATAGTGGTTGACGGATCTCCAGAAGACGCATGAGTATTCATGGGTAACTTCCACCCTCGCTTACCTACTTGCCAACCTTAGAAAAGCTTCGAGGGTTAGAGGAACTGAGATTGCCGGGAATACTGGTCTTCTTCAGGTAATTTATTGTTGGAATTTCATTGTTTAAATTCAGATTTTTTTTTGCGCATTATCTTATATTAATATTTATTATCTTCATAGACATGGGTCTATGATCACTTTCCGAGCCTGGCTCCTAAGACGGAGTGGAGCGGTGATTTTACTAGACCTACAGGAAAGAAATTCATATTCACCGGTACTCAGTCAAAGAATAAAGAAGTGCAGATAGCGAAGAAGAGAAGTGAAATTGATGCTTTCACTGTTGAAGATGTTGTTTTTGATCCTTATGTGAAGATTGACATAGATGATGATGGACTAGTTGAAGATTTACGTCAATTATCAAACGTGTCTGGCTACAACGGGCCTTTGTACCATCCGTTTTGGTTCGTGATGTGCAACCCCCGTCGAACTCTCCGCCAATGTGGTTATGTCCAAACCAAGGTAACACACGAAGCCTTTAAATTGTGTGTGAATGGCTCCATGATCGAAGGCCCAAGCATCGTGCTCAACTAAATCTCAACGCCTTCGGTCACGGTGTGGAACAACCGCCATCAACCGGAATACCAAATCCAAAGGGAGGAGGTAAATCCATCTCCGGGCACAAAAGATGCTGAAGAAGATTACTTGGATTGGTATCGCCATTTTGGTCATCCAAATGTCATTAACATTGATCCTGAATCTATGAGAATACTTCAAAGGGGTCAATGAAACAACACAGGAGATGGTGTCATGGATGTTTGGGAAAAAACATATTTCAATTTGGTACGTAAATTACTTTTGTTATTAATGTTTTTAAGATTTATTACAAAGACTCAACCAACTTTTATTTTCATATGTGAATAGAAAAATAAGGTCAAAAAGAAAGCACTTGCATTGGCAGAGTCTATGACTCCATGCCTAAGTAGAGGTGATGTGATAATGTTTGACCAATTAAAGAACCTGCAAGCCAAAATTGGGAAGCTTCATGAAGCAGACGAAGATGAGACGGTTCGAAGCTTAAAGAGGAGTAGAGCCGGTGCAAGAGATGCGACTACTAGCCGAAGAGATCCGCAACCTAGTGACGAAGAGACACATGATGAAGGCGAGGATGTGCAACGTGGTGCTCGTACTCGTGGCGGTCGTGTTGGTGCTCGTACTCGTGGCGGTCGTGCTGGTCCTCGTACTCGTTATCCTTCGAGCAAAAAAAGATTTCTTCAAACTGATCGACATACCCCTCCTCCCTTCTCCCTAACTCTATGTTTATTATAACAATTGCGTCAAACTAAGGGGTTTTTTTTTTGCGGGTGTATTATAACTTTAGTTAGAATGTATGAGAAAGTTTTTATCTTAAATTTGTCTAGCTAAATTTCATGTTTTATTTACAAAAATTTCAAGTTGGAAACCAAGCAAAGAAGAAATCAAGTCAAAAAACAAAACAAATGATTATTTACGGTTGGGTTTTGGCTGAAAAACTCAACCGTAAAATTGTCAATATGAAAAAAAATGTCAGTTTTACGGTTGGGTTATTGAGTCAAAACCCAACCGTAAAATTGACATTTTTTTCATGCCATACTTACGGTTGGGTTTTCAGCCAAAACCCAACCGTAAATATGAATATCAATATTACGGTTGGGTTCGGAAGCCCAAACCCAACCGTAAATATTCCAGGATCATTCAAAATTGGATTCTAGTACTTGTGTTGTTTTCGGTTTTTGTTTGTAGGAATCACCTAATTTACCTTCAATCTAGTTAAAATGATTGAATAAGTTTAAAAAATTGATTTTAAAACCCAATTTGACCTTAAACTCAATGCTCCAAAGGATGTTTTACGGTTGGGTTGGGAAGTCCAAACCCAACCATAAATATTGGCTGAAATTGTCTGGAAGTAAAACTAAAATTGGTATTTACGGTTGGGTTGGATTGTCAAATCCCAACCGTAAATCGTCTTGGATAAGATTTTTTTTTGGAAGATTAGTTATGGTTGGGTCCGATGCAAAAACCCAACCGTAAAACTGTTACGATTTGGTGTTCATCCATGGAATTACGGTTACGGTTGGGTTGGGAAGAACACCTAACCGTAAATGTCGTTACGGTTGGGTTCGACATGAAAACCCAACCGTAAAATTCTCTGAATCACAAAAACAATCATCATTTTTTACGTAATTTCATCAAATTTGAGCCATTAAAATACCAAGAGTTTAAGTTAGAGGTATACCTCAGTACTCTGGTTGAGTGAATCAAAATCTAGAGGTTTTTTAAAAAACCCTAAGAAATTCTCTTACATTTCTTCTAATTTTTCTTCCCACCAAACCAAAGAGAAAAAAATTTTGATTTGATTAAGTTTAAGATTAGTTTAGATTAATTATAATTAGCCTAATATAATAGCTAATTAGTTTTACTAATATTAACTAATCAGGGGTAGTTTAGCCATTATAAAAATATCATGGATAAGGGGTTTTTGAAATTCACTTCAAATGTCCATATTTTGTCTTCACATGGGAAGCCCCTCTATCACATGGGAAGCCCCTATAAGCATACTATATTAATGCCAGTATAAGCTCAAGAACATACCATAAACACTGATTCATTATTTATATCGGTTTCAATGAGTTGGGTAATACTCCCTCCGTCCAAATTATATAGGCACTGAAGAAGAATATCTTAGATTAAGAAAAAAACATAGGATTGTTAGTACTTAAAAATTGATTCTAGGAAAAACAATGTACTGTAGATATACTTTATTTAGATTCGGAAACCAAAATTGTACAAAGCAAGCCTAAACCACAAAAATACCGTTCCGCTCTGCTCCGGTCTTGATGAGAGGAAATGGGTTGACCTTAGGGGGAGGAAAGCAAAGAAAGTTGAAGGAATTTTGTGTGTTAAATGATATATAGAGTTGCAAAACTATTGATAGAAATCACAGAACTTATGAGGATTGTAAGCTTGTTGTCATTTCTGAAATGGATTAAGGAGCCTATTTATAATAGTTTGGAAACAAACGTATCTTCCTTGTAAAGTAGTAGAAGTAGTGAAGAGATTGAGAAGTGGAATTCGTGGGGATAATGGTGTAACCGCCCATTATCCCTGGGAATTTCTGGAAAACCATGATTCCATTATCTCATCAGTTGTTCCAGATTTACCACTACTTTGTAACTTCCAGATCATGGGGTGTTGCCACGCCACATGTTGTTATAATCCCCAGACCAAAACCTATAATAATCCCCCCATGCAACATGATTTGATTTCTCGTAGGAATTGGTGCAGTCGTGGACTCAAGATAGTGCTAGCACTAGCCATGATTTTGCTAGTAAGGCCTAGCAAAGTTAGTGCCGCAAAAGAAGGGGAATGCTAGCAATGGTGCTGGCTGTGCTAACAAGTTAGTGTTGGAGCTAGCACAACACCAGCGCTAGCAATGCTGGTTAGCGCTAACCCGTTAGCACCGGAGCTAGCCCAGTGCTAGCATTAGCAGCGTTATGGCCTGTTTGGCACGTGTTTTGTTGGTTTTTTTTTGTGTTTTTATGGTTTTTTTCTGGCCTTTTGGCACATGTGTGTGCTATTTATTGGTATTGAGAGTGTGACTAGGGTTTTCCAGGGTTAGCACTTGCTAGTGCCATGATTATTGACTATGCACCACTAACTTTGATGCTCATTAATATCGTGGTCATGTCTATGGCATGTTTAAAGTTTCTCAATTGTATGAGATTTATGGTTAGCATTTTATGCTTAATTTTTATGCAGTCCATACAGACATTTTCAAGAGATTCAGCCGTAGAAGTTTGCAACTTGAAATTATGCTTGAGGCGACTCTGCAATTAGATGGTATGCATCTAGTTTGCGTTTTTGTTCAGATATAGCTTAGCCTCTATCCTGACTGTTCACAATATTGTATAATCAGCGTATTCTGTCCTATACAAATGGTTCGCATAGGTGCACACGAAATAACGAGGATTTAGTTGAGTATAGCTCTGGAATTTTATGATGTGTATATATGCAAAAGAGCTACATAGCTAATTTGGCCAGGAGCTAAATATCCCTTTCTCAATTTTCTTGCAGAATGTAAGATAGGAAAAGTATTCATAATTCTGATGCTTTTCGGGAGATTATGTATATTTATTTTGTGCTTCTGCGGCTTGGCGAAAAGCAATATTACAAGGGAAGTATTACAATTTTCTCCCTTGTCAAAAACTCATCATCAATAAGGATTTATAAAAATTTATCATTTTTTTTATATTATCCCTTACTTTTGATGAAAACTAAATTAGTTTAAATGTAATACTACTATTATAAATAAGGGTATATATGAAAAAATTCCATAAAACTTATTTCTAACGATTTTAGGAATGAAAAATAACCTGTCAACTATTATTTCTAGACAAAATCCAATATAAACAATATTGATAAATAAAGATCATCGTGCGTTCTTAAATTTTCCACTTGTTATTCAGTATTTGATACTTAGAACTCGACATTATCAGTTGATTAGTGTGTCAGCATTATAGTTAAAACAATTTATGTTCCTGTTTATATCTTCCTTAACTTTTCTCCATATTATTGCTTTGATGCATTTGATTACTAATACTTAGTGGCATTATATTCACAATCACAATGATGTGAAAAAAAAAAGATGATAAACCTTTAGTGTAACCTATAATAAGACCATTTTATGAGTTCATTAAGATTATTGCTTAAAAATCTCAGTTGTTTTTTCTTAATCTTTCCATTTAACAAGTGGTCAACCTATAGCGGTTAATGAACTACGAATTTGCATAACCCTTGCTCAAACAATAAGCCATGTATTTACCATGACGAGGACCATACTTATAGGGCGTTTGGTTCAAGATTTTCAAAGTCAAAGAATTAGATTATGGGGTAATCCAATTCCTAGAATTGAATTTCAAGAAATGGATTTCTTAATCAAAGAAATAGTATTTGGTTGGGGGAATTGAATTACATGGTAATCCAAATATATAATATCTCATAACTACCCTTACTTTTTAAAATTCTAATACCTACACTTAACTAATTCAAAATTTAAAAAATTAAAATTTTAAAATTTTAAAATTCAAAATTAGACACTTGTCAAGATATATACAAACACCAACCGAAGTTAAACACTGTAAATTTTTACCAAAAACTTCTACAAGATGGTGATAATTATTATATATGTCTACAAATCCAATGTGATCATTACTCCTTTACTACCACATGCAGCAACAATAACAAAGAAAACAGACCAAGGGCGCCAAGCTTGCTGGCAATCTCCCTCTTTCTGGCATCCCCATCTTCACCCACCTCCTCTACTACCTTCTGTGCCAAATCCCCAAACGCCGCAGCAGGGACATCTCTTTGTGCGATTTCAACTTCTTTATCTCCCTCCTCCTCATCATCTTCAGGTAATTCAATCGCGTCCTGATATGCAACAACCTTCCTCCCACCATCTGGTGTATGGATGACACTAGATTGTGATTCAACTCATGCGCTTACAAATCCCAGTATTCTAGTACTATTATCTTGCGCTGCAGGTGCTAATTGTCTCTCCAAGTTAGCCATTTCATCTTCGGGGACTCCAGCACATTTGAGTGTGTCCACAGTTTCCTCAAGGTTTAACCTTGAATCCTTCTGTATTATATTCTCTGGGAGAATGAAATGAGTCTGCAGGTGCAAGATGAAATTCAGAAGACTAAGTACACAAAAATGAAGAGAAACAATAGATATACCAACATCTAAAGAAAAGAAACAAAGACAATACATGTGCAACAAAAACCTACATATGGATGGAAGAAGCCAAAAGACTCACAACCATTCAATATTATTTCATTAATGTGGATGCAGTACTAACCTGGGTGTAACTAGCAGAAAAACTCTTCTTTATTCGAAGCATTTCTGGAAGTATCCTCATTCTCGTGTTGCACCTCAAAATCATGCCATCTACTACAGAAATCATTGTCTGATCGTGGAACAACAGAATCTGATGAGAAAATGCATATAGCACGAGCACGATCAATTCTTCCAAAACTCTTCTCAAGGTCTGCATATTTCATGCACATAGTCTTGACATCTTCATATGGCAACCCAGATTCTATGGCTTGCTACAAATTTCAAGCGTAACCAAATGAGAGAAACATATATGATGAAATTTCAAGCGAATTGGTCTGTATATATAAGATGGGTCCAACGCTAAAAAATTAAAACTATATAAGTTGTCAAACATTGAAACAAATAAAATCAATAAACACAAACAAACTGGGTACTATATAGTTCAGATGCCTCATTTGAGCATGATTGGAAAAGGGGTTTCTTGTTCAATTCTAGCTTGAACTGTGGCTAGTGCATTTTCCTGCATTACATATAGTCCCACATAAGTTATTCACATACCATAAAAGGCTGAGCCACGTCGGAAGCAATCAATCTATTTACCTCTCCAAACACCAAGTGGAAGCTTTTGTGAATTATTACAGAAATATATGTAGAAAAAAAATATTATGTTGATAACCTCAAGAAGATGTTGCGAAAAAAACACCATCTGACAGGAACAAAAATGGAAAAATAACAACAAAAAATGAACAACAAAGTTCAGTTACGATACTCACTGACAAATGCCTACTATTCATGGACATGCCTCCTTGGCTGATCATCATCGTTGTTGTTCTTGGGTCCATTTCTTCCCCTTGATCGAGAATAAAAATCATACCAACCCCTTTTAGCATCCATGTCTCTGCCTCTTCCCTCCCTGGAACTTCTTCTTTCTTCTTCTTCATCTCTTCCACGTCTTCCACTTTCACGAACGTCATTCACCGCGCTTCCACTAAATGACCCAACCCGGTATGAGGTATCTTTCGGCGAAACCTACATGTTTTTTCTACGTAAGCTTCTTTTTACAGAATTCCATGAAATTAACAATAACAAAACCTAAACAGCATAAAGAACGATGAATTGCTAGCCACGTGATCCAAACACTTTACAAGTATTAAATCTGTATATCTAATTATATTAAAAGCACCGTAAACAACAATAGCCCAAAACTGTGTAACCAAATAAGACTGAAGTTCCTAGAATTAGATACCAGATTTGACTGAGAACACTACAACAACCAAGCCTTTAGTCTCAAACAAGTTGGGGTAGGCTAGAAATGAAATCCATGTCGAAATTTCCAAAAACCAGAAACAGAAAAATAAAAGAACACTGATGTTAATAAAAGATACAATAAACTTAGCATAATTATATTAAAGTAGTTATGCTCTTTGCTTAACAGGAACAAGATGTCGCATTAATACTACTACCTTGTTTCTAATAAATGGAGAATTAGGAACATAACGGCTATGTACGGGATCATATCAAATATAATTGATATATCAGGTCAAGTATCTATTCAGAAAATTAAATAGAACATGTTATTTTGGAAATGCCTATCCTCCTTCACTTAAGCCGCACCCAAGTGTCAGTTCAGGAGTTATAAGAGGGTCGCATTGTGGTACTGATTAAGGACTTTCAAGTTCAATAAGGGTACATAGTCTAACCACTCTTAACATAGATAATAACTTTCAAATGGAACTACAAAATCTGACTTTGACATGGATGCAGGGCACCTCAACACTAGCCAACCCCATATAGTCTACTGCTAACTGCTGAAAAACAATCCTAAATATCCTAAACAACAAGTCAGACTACTACAGTAAGTTGTTAATAATTGTTCAACCAGCCAACTTGTAATCCGTAAACTTATCGAACCAGTTTTCTTACTGGTGTAAACTTCAATTAAAAGGTTAGCCCATAAAAGGGACAAGCCTCATTAAAAGACAGATGGTTAGCACATCTATAGAACTTTTCCTAAATCAAAGCGATACACACTTCATTAATATCAACGTTTAAACTAAGGAGATAAATTCAGAGTAAAACCCAAAACAAGTGACCACTGTGACAAATTTTAATTGAAATTCATCGACCATATATTTGTACCGATTTCAAACACACAACAAATCAATCCACCAAAACTATATACACTTCTTCTCAATATCATACTAAACCTAAGTAGTCAAGAAGCAACAAAAGACAGACTGTGGTTTTTATATCCCATTTCCACAAACATTGAGCAAGCGAGGGGATGAAATCTTGCACACTAAGCACACTCAATCCACTGTTTTACCCACAGCTGGTCCAAACGCTGGTGACATAGCATTTTCAAGAATAAATCTAATTCGTCATCAAATATGTTCTAAATCAAAAAATTCTTAACTAGTAAAACCCTAAATAGAAGGAGAGAAGGAGAGATAAAATACTTGGATGTTGTTTCATGGGTTGCAAGGATGTTGTTTTTTGAGATTCTTCTTCGAATGATTTCCTTGCTTCATCAAGCTTCTGAGAAATCTCATCATCGGTATAACCTTGGTCAATCAATTTATCTTCCAAAACAACAAATTTGAGATGAATCTGACGCTTTCTATCATGTTCGAGGATATCTTTGTTTGCCCTTTTAATACCACAAGTTCCTTGATCACCTTCAAATGCTTTTGTTTCTACTTTCCCAGTCTTTGGTCTTACAAATAATTTGTTTGTTTGTACATAACCATTCGTTCCTGAACCTTTTGTTGTCTGCAACCCAATTCCGTTGTACATTTTCTTCTGATTTTGTTACTCAAATTCTTCTAGAAAAAAAAACAACAACAGATCTGTCAGAATAAAGAAAAAATTGAAACCCTAACGAGATTTCAGATAAGAACATATAGAGAAGTAAGCACAGATAGATGATGACAAGATAAATCGGAATTAGGGTTTACTAGTCACGATAAGGGATGAGCGAGAGAGATAGAACTTTACCGTGAAAATACAATTTGATTTGAAGAGGGTAATTTAGTCATCTATCTAATAATTCCACGTTTTCCTTTGGGATTGGATTACATTCCATTCACTTTTGGGTGGAATAGAAATGAAATGATCCAAGGGAATTGGATTCCAACTTTGGATGAGTTGTTTGGTTGGAGGGAATTGGACCTATTCCCTTGGAATCCAATTCCTGGGCTCTCAATTACCCGAACCAAAAGCCCTATTAGTGATGAAGGGAGACTTATGGAAAATAAATCTATTATTTTATTATTATTATTATTTATATTTTATTAATGTTATTTTTAGTAGAAAATAATTAACTTTCGGATTTATTATTTAGGGTAATTTTAGAAGAGTCTAGAAGTTTATTTTAAGGTTTTAATAAGTTAGGAAAATTTCCTAAAGGTAGTAGATACCTTGGGAAACAAGTTTGTAGGTTTTTGATAAGTTTAGGGTTTGTTTAGTAGAAATTATCTATATAAGGAGCTCCAAAAACGAAAATTAGAGGAGTTTTTGGATTAATTAAAATTATTTTATTTTCATAAACTTGTTGAGTTTATTGATTTTGATTTTTATTCATATTTGGGTGTACCCCGAAGTCTGAATACTAATCTCATATCTATAGTCGTTATTCGTAGTGAATTAACGAAGTCTAGATAACCCCGTAGATTTTAGGATATCTCTTTGAAGATCAACTAATTTCTATCGATTTTTACCAATTCTACCGGTTACTTTTCAATAATTATATTTTGCTGCGATTATTATCATCTTTACACGCTTCCGATATTCATCACTTAGCAATCATAGACGATGGTTCAAATGCATTGATGGTGATTTCAGCAACTGAAAGTTGCTCATGGTGTAAGCCTTCTCAGCTGAGAAAACAGGTGCATATAATGAAAGCATAAAATTAATATGTGGGTATGGAACTAAATTGTTTTGGAACTCTGTCACATCCACATTCAAGGCTCCATCAAATCTAAATGATGCAGTGATGAAATAACCTGCAATATAACAGAAATATTAAACTAATCTTAAAAGCGATACACATTGTAAATACACCATTTAACAATCTACAATTGATATACCTGATAAACAAGCCTCTGGTTGGTGTAAGTAGGTCCTTCAATGTCAAAGGACCTTTGGCAGATGTCAAAAATAACGTCATTATCAAGAACACATATACATCAACGTGTTCCAATAGAGAATGAGTTGAAAGAACACTGTTGTAAGGTTCAACAACAGATGTGGTACTTACAACGTTTATCCATAGAATACCTTGCATAAACATAGTCACATAAGTAGATACAATAAGTGAAGTCAACAAAGTTTGATATCTCTCTCTTCACATATAACAAATTTTTGGATTAAAGTTGTAGATTGTTTATCAGTACACTGTGTATTGTCTTTTTTTAATGATCGACCTTAGAATAACTGTCTTTCTTTTTGAAATGTGTAACATGAAAATATTATTACTGTTAGTAAATTAAAGAAGCACGACACGTGGAAGAGGATCAAGTTAA
>JAJJMC010003991.1:3045524-3062013 GCA_023531435.1 Papaver californicum | reverse complement strand
TTAATTGATAGCTGTTCGGGAAAGCAAAAAGTTATTAATACTATATTATTTTATGATCGAGAAAGTAAAAGATAATAATTACTCTATTATTTTAAAGATCGAGAAAGTAAAAGGTAATTATTATTATATTATCTTAATGATCGAGAAAGCAGATTATAATAATTACTCTATGATCGAGGCCACAGAAGTCTTAAGAGATAAGGAAACACGTGTCGGACATATAAAGTATCGAACCAAGAAGCTGTTAAGAACGATCTGTCATCTATACGATCGCACCAAATAAAGATAAAGTACAAGGACGATAGATACATCGAAACAAGATGGATCGAACCAGAGAAGAATTGATCCAGAATCGATGACTAAGCTGAAGAAAACGACACGTGGTATAAAGAGCGATCAGAAAAATAGATCTATAAATAGAAAAGATCAAACAACAAAGAGAGGGACGGAAAAAATAGAAAGAAAAACCTGAGAAAGGGAAGAGAAGAAATTTTTAGGTACGAACCTATGAGAAGTAATGGTATAATGTTTGAATTTCTGTATTGAATGGAAAAGTGTAAAGATTATAAACCCAGAAATTGCAAAACCTAGATGATCTATTGTATTGAGCTTAAACAATTTATGAAAAAGATGATTCTTTATTACTTAAAAGGATGTTTCTTTGTTATTCGTTTACATTTATTTAACTTGTATCCAAGAGTTTGATTGGTTGTTTAGCAAAAGGAATTTTTGGCTTAAACAATTACTATTGATCATTTACGAAAAAATAAAATAAAATAAAATAGTGGGATAATCATCTGGTTTTTTGATCCGCACAGATCATCCCCTAGACTAAGAAACTATAAATTATAATAAAATAAAAAATTATAAATTCGAGTATACTTGCTTATGTAACTGAATAAGAATTGACTATTCATGTTAGACGTAAAAAATGTCTTACTCAAATGTAATACAAAGAGTATATACACTGTAAGGTTTGTTAACCAAGGGTATATATCTGACCTGCAAATATAAAAGAACGATAGTCATCGAATGAGTTAGTAATGTCATATAAAACAGTAATAGCAACAATCCATGTCGTAACATATTAAATTCGCAGTTGGGCTAGTCCAAATGACTAGGTTTATATAAGAGCGTTTTGACATACATGACTAACTGTGTCTATATTAGAAACAAAAAAAAATATTATTGCATTTGACACGAATAAAATTTTGAAAAATGAAATATACCTTTAAAAATCTGCGTTAACACAAATAAAACCGATATATAATAATATTATTTTTATTTTAATTATTTATTTTTTGAATTTTTATGAAAATATATATGATTTCCAAGTAAATTTATTATGAAAATCACTGAATTTTCAAAAGTTATATTTTATCATTTTTTTTCCATTAACAGGAAAAAATATAGAAACCATTTATTAAAAAAATATTAAAAAGATACATGAAAAATAATCTTTAAGTAATTAATAATTTTAAATAAAAACCGGTTTTAATATTTTGACCAAACATAAAAGTTTAGTAATTTATTATTTATACCAATATTTTTTAGTAAAATTTTATTTTTTCTCAAATACAGTATGGGACAAACCTAATTATATACGTTAAAAAATAAGTATAATTCATGATAAAATATTAAAAGATAACAACTAGTAAAAAATAGATTTAGTGAGAATAATACTATCGAAGTAATACTAAAAAAAACTGATTAAAAATAATAAAAATATCAAAATATAATTTTAAAGGAAAAAAGAAAGGAAAACAAAAATGTTAATAACGGTCACCGGACGGAGTATAATTGATGAGAAATCAACATGAGGATTTTTTTTTTCTTTGAAGAATAGGAAATGTCACTTGATTTTTGATGACAGAGGAAAAAATAAAAAAAAATGACGGTGGAAAATAAATTGAGTTGCGGTGCCAAACACTCCATTTGAACTCCTCCCCTGACTCTTTATATTGACGGAAGTCTATCAAGGCCTCAACTCCTCCGTGCCAAACGTACCGTAAGGTAAGAGTAAGTTTTCAAGCGAAAGGGTAAGTCCGTCAGTTAGGTAATTCGATCCTTGGGTGCCAAAAAGTTGAGACTTAGAATACGAATAGGCCATTGATAAGACAGGGTTAGTGTCAATATAATATGAATAATACAAGGTTTAATAACTGGACTAAGAGTCTTATCATAATCAATACCATTTTGTTGATTAAATCCTTTTGCAACTATACAAGTTCTGTGACGCTTAATTTACCATTCGCCCGTCTCTTAACACGATAAACTCATTTGTAACTAATAATATTTGGGAAAATTTGAGAAATGCATCAAAATGGGGGTCATCTTCGAGAAATGCCCTGAACTTTTAAAATTTAGGAAAATGTCTCGATCTGTTAGTATTTCTGTTAACTATAACATCCCTATCCATTTTAGCTCTGATATACATACATAATTCAATACAAACATGTCAAAATCTGAATTTTTTTTATCAATTTTTTAAAAAAATAAAAATTTCAAACAACAAATTCCCAATTTTTACATACAAATTTTGACACGTGACGATTCACACGTGTACGCTTAACCGAAATACTAACAGATCGGAACATCTTTCCAAATTTTAAAAATTCGAGACATTTCTCCAAGATGATCCCCATTTTAAGGCATTTTTCAAATTTTCCTATAATATTTTGATTAGGAGGAGGTGGAACAATAGTCCATATCCCATTCTTCATAAGTACATAATATTCCAAATCCATTGGGGACGTCATTTAGGATCATTTTTAGCCTGAAAATAATACGAAGGCTCAAACAAATCGTCAGTAATTTTTGCATGTTTCAAAGCTACAAAACTTTCTTTTTAAAAATACCATGTTTTCCCCATGTAACCGTTGGATGATCACTGGTAGTTGGTGGTTGCAAAGTTGTTGTAACCGATTGCTCATCGCCGGAAATCATAGTAGCTGGTGCCGCAGACGTATATGGAAGTGGTGTTGTATCATTAACAGAGACAGTTGGTGCAGCAGACACCGAGTAGTCAGAGAGAATTAATGTTTCCTGCAAGGTAGGCACCAGTACAGTACTCGGTAATGTTGGGTTGCTAGTGAGACAGTGCTGCTGTTTGTCATGCTGAATGAAAGTGCTCGGTGGTGATGTGTCACAATTAGCATTTTCGGTTGTATTGTGTGGCTGAAATGGTGGCATGTGAGACAAGTGAAATGGCCGTGATGTGTCACTTGTTGGTGCTGTTCCGTTGAAAGTGGGCATAAAAGCATTACTTTGTGCAGTCTATTGCTGAGAGGAGGAATGCTCAGTACTAGCGGAAGCATGAGGTGAGGTGGCAGCTGGTTGCAATGCAAATACGGAAGCAGGTGAGGTGGCAGCTGGTTGCAATTCAAATACGGATGCAGGTGAAGTAGGTGAACCTGATTCACGGCCATTACTGACAGGAATTTCACGCTGAACAACTGAGTTTCGAAACAATTCAAGTGGATTTGAAACAGTATGAACTGTAGAGTCCAGGTAAGATATACCAGTAGGAAAAACGGTGGAGGAAGATGGTGAAAAAAATACCTGTAAGGGCGACGGAGAAGAAGGTAGCACAGCAGGGGTAGCAGCAAACGGAAACTTATCTTCGACGGAGACAACATCACGAGACCTGTAACTACCAAAATCTTACAGCAGCCTAAGTTGACAGCAGCCCACTAAGTCCGCACTACATCAAATGAAAACTCATTCTCACACCCAAATGAAAATCAAGAAGATTTGATCTGTGGAAGAAGTTTATTTCAGGAATGACTTAGTTCTCATTCCATCCCATTTTACTACTTCAAGCCCACAGCATCATTGCAACAATTTCATTAGCCAGCAGCAATATGACTTCCATTCTTGTCTGCACTCACATTATACTTCATGTCCGCACACAATGAACCTCAAGCTCGATTCGTCCCGCAGCCCGTGTCAACATCTCAAATCCGCAGCAATCATTTGTCCGTAAGCCAACACTTTTTATCCGCAACATTTGTAATGAAGCCCGCAAGATAGCTACATATGATTCGCAGCCCATTTTACTATTTCAAGTCCGCAACAAAGAAGTGTTTCAAGCCCGCAACAACGACCAGGTCCGCAACAGTTCAAGCCCGCAACAGCAACCAGGTTCGCAATAGTTCAAGCCCGCAACAGCAACCGGTCAATAACAGTTCAAGCCCGCAACAGCAACCAGGTCCGCAACAGTTCAAGCCCGCAACAGCAACCCAGGTCCGCAGCAGCCCAAGTCTGAAACACTCAAGCCAATTTTGACAGCCCATCTCATCCCGCAAGTCAACACCAATTTTGCCCGCAAGCCCGCACCATCATTTACCTGCACCAAAATTAGACTAAAGCTATTTTAGGATAAAATCAACATTGACATGTGACGAACTTCTTCACCACATGGCGAAATGTGGTGTATCTTCATCGACACATGACGGATTGCTATCGACACGTGACAAACTTCATTGACACAGGCGGATTGCTATCGACACGTGGCAAACTTCATCGACACGTGGCGGATCATCCCTTTATAAGAAAAATTAATGTTTTAGAGAGGGACTTTTCTTTTTGGAAGGGAAACTTGATCTTCCCCAATTTTTACTGGAGGCAGAGAGAAAACTTGATTCTACTGTAACAGAGGATCTTCAAATAAATCCAATCAATTTTCATTACCCATGGACGTAGGTATCAACGCCGAACCACGTTAAATTTGTCTGTGTTAAATTTTTGTGATCTACCAATATGAATTTATCTTTTGGTTCTGTATCTCAACCAAGTAATTCATGTGGTTGTGATTGTCAGTTTTTTGGCGATTACAATTTAGTGCTAGAAACAAGGATGTTTAAAGGATTTATCCTACATGTTACATAGATTTATCAAGGCTTCAGAGAAGTCATCTATGAAAAAGATAAAAGAAACAAAGTTGAAGAAATGGCAACAAAGAGAGAATCAAGCGAATCTACATCATCAATCAGTCCTAAAATGTTGAATTCCCTTCTGATTCATTGGATTTTATTTTCAAATATATCAATCTGGAGTTTTAAAACAAAAGGTTTTGAAGAAGTTTTCATAAAAACCTTGGCTTGTTCTTCAACAAAGATCCATTATTTTTTCTAAAACTATGATTCAAAATAACTTTTGATACAGATTTACAATAATCAAATCTTGCTTTACAAACCCATTTAATGAATTTTGAAAACATAAAATGTCAAAAATTTGGTTGATTTGGGGATTTTTGCCCTGTAAACAAAATTGGACCTCCATTGATAAACTCATGTAAGATCACTAATTAATTTCTTGTGAAAGTTTTTAGCAGTTGAAGAAGTGAAGATGTTGGTGCTGTTAGATGGGGCTTTAACTTGAATTGAAGTGTTGTTGGTTATGGATACATCAGTTGTGGGATTTACAGATGCAGGGAAGAATTGTTGCTCTGCTATTAGAAAGGAAGGACTGGCAGTGAGAGAAGAGATGGGAACTTATTAGTTTAGGTCGCTGGATGGAATTAAGCTGGAAAAATAGAGAAGATACAGATCCGAGAAAGAGATGGTTCCGTTGAAGTGAATATTGAATGATGATGGGTTTGGCTGAGAGAAAAGAGAGAATGAAAAGTTGCGTTTAAGGAAATTATGAATGTGAGTTGTGATAGCTTGGGTTGAGAGAAAACATGGAGTAATGATGCTACTGCTGTAATTTTTATGGTTATATGGATGATTTGAATGATTGGGTTTGTCTTGAATTTGTATTTGAATGCAGGGAAGGAGTTTACATTTGATTGAAATTACAGCTAATTTCACGTTCGAATCACCCACAGAATTGCACTTAAGATGCTTGAAGAAATGCCTGAATGACCAATTCTCCAGAATTTCAAGTCCATACCAGTACCAGTCTACTTCTCCAAATTTTCCATGGGACCTATGATGGTTTTAGATTTTTCTGAGTTTAGAAAACTTGGGGTTGAACTGATTTTCTTGATGCTTCTATGGATGCCAAGGGGTGAAAGTCAAGTCAAAATGCCGCAAATAATTCCACATTTCACAAGTTCAATCTAAGGGGAACCAATCTCTTTTGGAGATAAAGTCAGTGGGATCACCATCAAATCGAAACAAAAAGATATCAAGCACATATATGAGCATTCTTAACATGAGCAATTCCAGAGTTTCATTCAGCATCTGCCCCATTCATCCTTTGTCGGTACCAACACAACCTCTGATGACACCACCAGCGCCTCTCATCTCTGCTAGACCGCCAGTCCGATTCTGAGAGAAGAAACCCGCCGAAGTATAAAGTACCAATACTCCAAAAAGAATAAAAGCATCTAAAAAGATAAGTACCTGCTGTCTTTGTTTAATTTCACCTAGAATTTATTTTACGACCCCTGGTTGCTCTAGAATACAAATTTATGCATTTTGGGATTACTAAAACTCATAACTGTTAGAATTGTTTCAATAGTAACAAGCATTTTAAAAGACTATAATATATCTTTAGGTTTGCATTAGCAGTCATCTTCCTGATAGCAATGCATCTCTCCTTACATTATCACATCTACCTACCTGCGAGATAGTTGCCTCCGTTTTAAGCTCCTGAAATCGCGAAAACTGTTTCTTAAATTTAAAGTTGTTGGAAGGATTGCATCTAAGCTACAACATACCTAGATGACAGGTACTTATTAGTTTCTGTCTCAATTTCTTTGTGGCATAGTTACCCTGTAGACCCACTAGTATATATCATAATCTTGGTTGATGAATAAAAACATACGCACCTGAACTAGGCATGACTTTATGTAAATAAATTTCTATCTCTAATACTAAACTTTAAATTTCATAATACCTTTATTGCAACTTATCACCTTTGGGAGCTTGAGTTATTGTAAGAAGAAAGATTTTGCTTCAGATCTTTTATATTTAATTCCGAGAACGAAGTTGCATCACGAGGCATTGCACCATCGACGAGTTAAACACCAACTCTAAACACAACGGTCCAAGCTCATTTCTTTTCAAAGCTTTTTGATTTTCGACTTAATAGAAAATTTCATTTTTTTTTCAGTCTAGTCCTTCAATCATCTCTGATACATCTAATACTTCCATTAGTTTTCCATGTTCTTTGCTTGGGGTTCTAACTGAATTTCTGTTCCGACTTGCCCTCGAATAACTGGATGTGGGAATTTGAGACCACATTCGGTTCAGACAAGGGCATATAACAAATATATGAGGGGAATTGTGTTGCAATTTATTTTTTCACGTTTACATTTCCTCTCGAATCAATCTTAACGAAAATGAATGATTTTCCTTTCTTAAGATTGTTCTAATATAGGATTTATAAGACATACTCCTTTCATTTCTGGAAAAATGTTACTATCACTTTTTCATTTTAGTCTAAAAATAGACTAATTAAAAAAAATGATAGTAATTTTTTCCAGAAATGGAGATAGTATTATGTTAATAGAAGTCATATTTACCCAGATCCAAAATCTTAAATATTAATCCCTAAGCGAAATGATGATAAAATTCATTGCTCAATCGACTGAATCCAGTGATGTTACTCTTGAATCTCGACAGGTTCTGATCGCTTTGGGAATTAGAAAACACCTAAACCTGAATCCAAGATCTCGAGGTTGTGTTTTGTTTGTGTTTTATAAATTGTTTTCTGCTTTCATAAACGATGAAAACAAAAAAAAGCGGAAGAAAACATGTTATCAAGTTTTTCCTGGTATTTAAGAAGGTTTAAGAATTCTTCTACTAAACCATGGTGCACATCATCAACTTCTGGCTGCACAGCATAGTTGGAGCCTCTGTAATGCCGAAAATGGTAAAAGGAGCCTTTACTAGATATTTTCTCACGTATTAATTGCAGCCATCCCTGAACATTGACATTAAATTTATCATATCAGGCTCTTTATTTCATCCCAGCAAAGGATATGGAACATTACAAGCAGCTTTCTCTATGAAAAATGGATTACAACATTCACTTACAAGAAACTGAAAACAGGCTTTTTATTTGTTACATGTGAATTCACAATAAAAATTGGCAGTGTTTGAATTTCTAGCCAAACCTTCACATTGTGTCTGCCTCTGCCCATTCATGTACAGGATCATTTATTACATTAAAGAGATATAACACAGTGGGAGAAGAAGAAAATTGTGTACTTGGTGAATTCTATCGTCTAATAAGAACGAACTGTGGATGCCGTTTAACATTAATCCTCTCATACTTGAGATAACCTACCAATGAGAGAAGCATTTTGTCCAAAAGGAACTGAAAATTAATAACCAATTCATTGGTGCTCACTGCTCACATCTGATGAGACACTGTGGGTGCGTATTTGTCGTCCCAGTACATCGTATTAATCATGGATACTTGTTGTATGCTGAGAACCTGCAAGGCAAAAGACAAAAAATAAACAAAACCCTGTATGTGGAAGATCCGAAAAGTGATGCCGAATTTGCATTGGGTTGATACTTTATAGGCTCAAACTTCAAAGGGAAGAGACGTACCTAAAAACATTTAAAGAAGGTAAGAACGTTGGATACTTGGGCCAAGCAGGAAGCACTATGCTGGGTGTTTTATTTAGCTTTAGCTACATTTATAGCTACGGCCAACCACTATAGTTTATTTCTTAGTGATAATGCAGCCAAAAAATTTAGCTTAATGTTTTGGTATCCATTTTAAATTATAACATAATTTCTGTCTTTTACCTATATTTATTTCTAATATTTCTCTTTCAACACTTTTATTTACCTTAATTTCCTTTTTCCATATTATATCTTTAATTTCTTTTTAAATTTTTTTTTAATCCATAACAAATATTTAACAAAATCAAACTAAATATATTTTGGGTAAAAAAAAGAATTGGACGAAAACGGGATCCTCCTATAGTGATTGTTTTTTTATTGTTCTTGGCTTAGCTATATTCAGACTATCGCCAAGCGAAATACCCCACGGCCATGATGTGGTCGGACCACATATTTCAAGTACGTGGCCCCTCTTAGTTTCTGGACACCTCATGTAAATTAGTTTTAAATTAAAAGAATTCCGATTTTTTCTCACAAAAAAAGTAGAAGTTAGTTATCTCTAAAAAATAACCCCCTCTAAATCCCCGTAAAAAAAAGAAAAAAAACAATTTTCAAAACGTGTCATAAAATTAAGAGGAGACACATCCTTTAAATATGTGGTCCGACCACATCATAGCCGCATCGAGCAAAATGCCTAACCATAGTGTTTGGCCTCGGCCCATATTAGAAAGCCATACCATGAATACATATGCCTGCCTTGTATGCGTCGGTTCGTCGCACCTGAATAGAAACTAGTGACATTTGCTGAATCAATTTAAAATTTTATACTTAAGTTGAATTTTCCTTAAGAGAAAGTTTAAAAATTCAATTAGGAAAAATTGTTAATCCAGGTCATGAATCCAACCCTAAAGTCAAGAATCAAATCCTAATTTCATGTGATATTATCAAGTTATTGTTGAACATTCAATTAAATCTTAATGGTAAAAAATCTACAAACAAACATTTTGTATAACAGAAATTT
This sequence comes from Papaver californicum, assembly GCA_023531435.1. Lineage (NCBI taxonomy): Eukaryota > Viridiplantae > Streptophyta > Magnoliopsida > Ranunculales > Papaveraceae > Papaver > Papaver californicum. Next base: position 3,052,464 of record JAJJMC010003991.1, on the reverse strand, counting down.
TGAAAAATGATCTTAATGAATCAATAAAAATCACCTAAAATTATTAAAGAACAAACAACCAAACCTGAAATTAAAAAGTTTCGAACTAAAAACCTTTTGTAAAAATCAGAAACCTAGCCCAAATAACCGAGTCACCAAGCCCTAAGAGTCACTGATTGAAGGCAGAAAATTCTAGATAATGACATAGGAAAAATCAAAAATAGGAATACGATTCGTAATTGCCTTCAGTGATCATCGATTTCATGCGATGGAGAAATAAGGATTCTTTTCAAAAAAACATATTTTATGTTTCTTTGTAACGAGAAGTAATATATTTTAGGGTATAGTATACATAGGGTTGCATGAGAATCTGGATTGACCATTAAACCGGATCAAACCGGCTACATTTGAACCGAAATAATCTAATCGGTTGATCTCGGCTCAGTCCACAGTTTAACAGATCACAACCGTAGGATTCCCAATTCGGCCAACAGTTTGAGAGTTAAAACCGACTGCACAGAGCCGTTTCAACCGAGAATTATGAGCCATTGATTTTTTTTTCAATCCTAGCCGTCTATCTTAGGATATATAATGATAACTTAGCAAATCCTAAGGTTGGTAAGTCTTCTTCCGTCTTCTTCATAGCTCACGATAGAGAGAGCCTTTTCTTCCCTCTTCTTCACAATCATTCCACCGCCATCCACCACCTCCATCACCTCGAGAACTGCTGCCTGAACGGAAACGCTGTTTTTTGAGGAGTTTACAATTTCATATAGAAGATGCTGCTATTTCCTTCGATTGAAGCTACTCTTGGAGAAGCATGCTCTGGAGACCACCACCACCTTCATTTTCTTCTCCCGCAAAAAATCAACTCCAACAATAATCAACATCAACAACAGTGATTATATTATTGGTACATAAAAAAAATCTAAAATGTCTAACTTGTTCTTATATAGGTAGTCTTTGTACATCAATTAATGTAACGAAAGAAGAAGAAACGATGGGGTTTTATTGAGAAACTTGATAATAAAAAACCCGCATCTGTACACATTTCATTACTCAACCTTAAACTTTTTGGGCATCAATCTGTTTATTTTGTTTATCTGGGTTTTTTTTTTGTAAAGAATATTTTGCTGTTTGATTAATTAAATTTTGAGATTGAAGTTGCTAACCATGAAGATTTATCTACTGCAATTAAATTTAGGTTTATATTCCGTCTTTTAATTTAGGTTACATTCTCCAATTAAATTAAATCGGTTTAACCAGTTGAACCGTCCAAAAGCCGAGCCAGACTCGGCCCGATTTAAACCAAGCCGACAACACCAAAGTTCGGTTACAGTTTGCATTTTCGAAACCGGCGTATACACAGTTCGGTCGGTAGTCTGAGGAGAAAACCGAACCTGTGTGCAGTTTAGAAGATTAGGAATATTAGTTAGGAGGGTACATAGATAAAAGGGTATTGTTAATGTTTTGGGGGTACATTAGAGGAAGAGGCTTGTAAAAACATTTTTCTTTCGTATTTTAGTTCTCAAAAAGTAAGCTACTAAGTAAGTACATTTTATGATTATAAAAATAACGATGGAAATGGCTATTTTAGATATTGAAAAAGTACTTGAAATGTAGGAGTGTTATTAACTGATATGTTTGTAACTTACAATATATAGTGAATATCAAACGGGGAATTATAGGAAGAAAAATGCATGACAACTTGAACATAGTTGCAACCAATGTAGTTAATTTTGGATCTCGGTCTTGTCGTGGCCGGGACCTTGACACCTTGAATAACTTCCAAATCTAATTATGTGCCAGCCTGACCTTGGGGAGATTATCGGCGAAATCTCGGAATAACTTCCAAATCTTATATCCAAATTTTATATACATGTAAATGTTACAGCTATTGCAAATATAATACATAAACAGAAAATTTAAGAAAGGAAAATAGATAATTAGTTTAAAAAAAAACAACAACCATACTTTAAGAAAGGAAAATAGATAATCATTTTCCAACTTTTTTACTTCATTTGCACCAAATTCATGATCGAGTAAGTTTTCATATACAGAGATTTGGAATTCAATCTGTCCAATTTGAACTGTAGAATTCAACCTTTTCAAACTTGAAATATACAAAGTCAATTATGACTTTTCTAGAGTCTAGATCTTCATCCACAAAATAGCGAGATCATTCACAATGAACTAAAGTAACAATACTAAGGTTGTGAGCATCAATACCTACATAATTTTGGTAACTTACAATATGTGATATGTCAGAGGCAGTTAGGATACTGGCACATAGAATACAATCAAAGTACATGATACTAACCATGTCATATCACCAGATGCTAAAACATAAGTGTTTAAAAGAAATCATCGCTATATAACCTTTCATATTTCCAAACTAGAAAACTATGCAAAGAGAAGAAAAGGAAAAGGATAGTACTTTCTAATGCCATCTCCCCATGGTCAGGCTGGCAAACAATTAGATTTTCTATGTCCAATCCCAAAGCCCTTGAATAAGCAGGATCAAAAGCATGCTCTGCATCCACAAGCATGGCATTGCCTCCTAGCTTCTGCTCATTCAGCATACAATTGCAGAAGATCAGCTTAGACACAAATAATAATATCATTACATGAAGCACTTGCCACTTAACCTAGAACTACGATAAATAAGATGAATAGCGAAATAATACCTGCACTTCAGTAATTGCATGGAGTGCTAGAGTGGTTTTTCCACTACTCTTCGGACCATATATCTGAATGAGAAAAGAATATTACTATTCTCAGCCACTGGAAGGCCTTATCAACAATAGCAACAAGTACCAAAACATTATGGCTAAAATATAAACATCAGCTTACCTCTACAATTCTTCCTTTTGGAAGGCCCCCTCCTAGGGCAAAGTCTAACGTCAAACAGCCACTCGGAAAAGTTTCACTGAACATTGACAGCATTTTGAGAATCAAATCAAAGAAATTCGAACAAATTGATGATTGTGATATTGCCACCTCACTTGGGTGCAAAATACTACATATTTTAGAAATTGGGCGTGCGCACAGAAGTAAAAAATCTATATCAAACAAACACATATGTTCTCAAGCTAGATGAGTTATTTGTAGCTCTGAAAAATCTACCAGTAAAACAGAAAGAATAACCGATTAAAAAGGGACAACATTAATAAAAACAACATACACTAGAGCTCCGCCTGCACTGCCTAATCTTGTAACACTTCCTTTACCAAACGAGTTGTTTATATCATTCATTGCTGCTTCTAGAGATTTTTGCTGAAAAAAAAAACAAAAAAAAACAACATGATTTAATAGTGTCAAAACTCAAATCCAAACATAATTTTTTCTGCTGAAACTCAAGTGTATGTCTTACTACTTCCGAATATCTACGATTGACATTTATAATCAACCTTCAAGTTAAACCCTTGAAACGAAACCCCATGTAGAAATTCAAAACCTTTCAACTAAACTACTAATCACATGTTTGGTTTTCACATTTGACAATCAAATAATCAAAGTCTGTAGACCAAAAAACCTTCATAAAACTGGAAATAAACATGCAACCAGGGACGGAGCCAGATATGGGGCAGTTGTCCCAATTGAGCCATGGGCTTAATCTCAAACTAAGTTCTTCAATTTTTTATCAAAAAAATGAAACTTTTTAGAACGAAGATGAGAAATTACCCTGTCAATAAAACGTGGGTCTGCATCACCAGAAAGAGCACCATTTCATTTGATATCAAACTCACAACGAGCTCTTTTTTTTTTATTACTACGGAGCTTAGATGATGAAAACCTAATAATACGAGAAACTTGAAATCTTAGAGGAGATAGAGGAAAAACTGGATGATGACTTATCGAATGGAAAACATGGGTTTTTATAGGACAGACTGAATCCATCTTTGAAACTCTACTCAAGAAACAACCATATAACCAAAATGATCTGAACCCTAGAGAGAATGATTAAAATCCTTTTGAAAAACTGAAATAGGAAAGTAAAGAAGATGGAGACTGGAGAGAATGATTCGAGACTCAAGAGATAAAGACATGAATTGGACCGTTGGATTCGTCTTCTAATTTGAAACCGTTATATTAGAATAGAAATTACCCATTTTACCTTAGATACGGTATCTCGTCTCGGCCAAGATACGGGCGAATCGGTCGATATTCGCGTTCAAATATCGTTCGGCGAAGTCTCGGAAATCGTCAAGGTCTTGAGGTGATACCGCGAAAAGCGTCGTTATCTCGGCCGTAACGACCGAGATTGACCACATTGGTTGCAACATGTGTCCACCATGTGTTGCTAATCTAAAAGTCATGCACTTAAATGCTATCTCACAAGATGAGATCAGAATTATGATCGAACGAGATAAGTATAACTAGACTAATTGTTGACTAGGTCAAGGAGATGACTTCTTTGTATCACCTGTCAACAGTGACTAACCACAAAACACCCCCTCCTTTGATGATCTATCGTTTCAAGCATGTTGCATCGTTAAAACTTTACTGATAAAATCCATGGATAAAAACCGGATAAAGAAAAAAAAGTAATATTCTAAAAACATAGTTATACAAATGGTGCCTCGTTAAAATCTTTGATAAAAAAAAAAAACAGGGCCAAAAACCCTGACAAAAAAAAGAGTACAATACGTCAAGATCCAATATTAACTCCCCCTGATCAAAACTTCGCTGAATTTATTGCATACATAGATGTCGTATTCTGATCCCATAAACTAGCTTTCTGAAAATATTATTGGGGTAAGGACTTGGTAAATGAATCCACATAATTTGAGACGACGGTATCTTATGGAAAAATATTTTTTTATTCTTGTCGAGGCAGCGAGAATAAATAACTTCAGTGAAATATGTTTCGTTCGATCACCATTGATGTGACTTTTCTTGATATGTGAGGTACATGCTGCATTATCTTCATAGATGATGGTTGGTACTTCTATGATAGAAGGTAAATCACATTGACCATGGAGATGATTTATTAGTGATCTTAGACATACACATTCTTTGATATCTTCAAGGAGAATGATAATCTCGGAGTGGTTGGAGGAGGTAGATGGAAAGCTCCGTTTACACGATCTCCAAGAAATTGCGGTATTGATAGGTGCATAATCTATAAGTTTTGGATGTCAATTCCATACTTGTTTTAGTTATATTTTGTGCATTCTACCTTGTATTACTCTTGTTTTCTATTTTGTTTCTCATGTTATGAAGAATCAACCAAAAGAAGAGGAAATTGTTTTAAAAATGATAAGGAAGTGAAGTGCTACAAATAAAGAATAATTAAATACCAAATTGGAACTTGTTCAAATCCACAAGTTCTTATTGTCATCTTGCAGGGAATGAAAAGTCGAAGTAAACGCAAAAATAATAAAGTCATTCTAACATCGGACGAAGAAGTTATGCACAAAATGAGATTGTAAGAATTAGTGTACAGAGAAAAGTTTGTCTGGCAACTATTCGACTCGACCTAGCCGAACCTATATTCTGAAAATTGAGTTTTAAAAGTATACAAAAGAATGTTCAGCTAGGAAGTATGATAATGGACCTAGCCGAACCTAGGAAATATATGGAAGCGAAATTGACTTCTAAATCGAGTGTATGCATGGTTAAGGATGCAAAAAGGTCGGTTCGACTCGGTTCTTTGGAGTCCCGAGTACCTGTGCCGACCTAAGGTCGGTTATCTATTTTGGAACCAGTACATGTCCCAATCAGGGTCGGTTGGGTTCTGGAACCGTACTTGTATGGTCGGTCCGGCCTTGATCCGGTTCCGGTCCTGTACCTGTTCAAAGTTCCCTGTTTTTTTTCTTTCTATTTTTTCCTGTTTTTTTTCTTTATTTTTCCCTGTTATTTGTACTTGTTCAAAGTTCAAAGAAAATAAACACATAAAAACAAGACTTCTAAACTGATTATAATCCACATATAAAATTATAATCCACAAGTCTGTTGAAATTTCAACGTAAAGAAACACATAACAACAAGAAATGATTCAACACCTATCCATAAATCTGCAACAAGTTCCAACAAGAAATGATTCAAATGAAATTCAATGATCAAAGGATTCTAACATTGACATAGGACCCAATAACTTTGCAACATCCATCAAGAAATGAATATTATATTAAAGATTGAATTGATGACTACTAAAAAAACCAAAAAAGAGTAAGAACAAAAATATTACATTACCTTCCTCAACGCTAGAGTTATCATATAGTACATAATCACATAGAAGATCAAGAGCAATGGGTTTTAGTAACCGACTTTGTGTACAAAGCAATGCCTTAACTGTCTTAGTAGATAAAGAGCTTCTCCATGGAATAATCACTCGCTTTCCGGTGTTAAATACTGATTCAGAGGCAACCGAATTCACATGCATGGCTAATATATCTTTTGCCATATATGATAGTATCTTATACTTGCTACTATTGGTATGCCACCAAGCCAATATATCAAATTTGGAATCAACTTCCTCACCTTCACTATCAGTTAGGTCCATCACATCAATTAATTACCTGTCCAACTCTGTTGTAGTCTCAACTCCACATGGGTTCTTTTTATGCCTTTTCTTCCCTGACTAAATCCTAGCCAAAAGACTTTGCTCTTGCATAGACATTGTATTGTCAACTACGCAAGAAACACTACTACTACTACTACTTGACCCCTCCTCACAGATTGAATGCATAGACTTAGGATTAGTTTATATTGTTGTGAGATTTATAAAAACGCTTTTCTGTTGTGCGTTGTTGTTTTGTGCTGTGTAAAAAGAACAGTTGAGCGTTTGGTAAACCATAAACTAAAATCTAAAGCTAGTTAAAAAAAATAGTCAAATTGTGTTTGCTAAAATATCAGCTTCATTAATTGTTGTTGTAACAAATGATAAAAACAGACATATCTTTCGAAATAGTTTTATTTTATTATATAGAGTTATAAAAATAATAAAATATTTATA
>JAJJMC010003991.1:2993553-3045424 GCA_023531435.1 Papaver californicum | reverse complement strand
ATATATATATATATATATATATATATTATATTTAATAACTATTATTGTTGTTGTTAAAAAATATTATTTTGAATAACCATATTTTTATTATTGGCATAATTTTGAGAAAAAAATCAAACTATAATTAGATAATTATTTGCTCTTATTTTTATTATTGATACTTTTTTATAGATATCATTACATATTTATTTTTTTTGGCACTTAAATGTATAATGAATATCAAAAGTATATAAATCATTTATGAATATAAAAACGAATTTTTTATTTAAATAGTATATAGAATATACTTTGAAATTGAAAATAATAATCTTTAAAGAATATATGATATAGGATATGTAAAAATTGATTGTAAAAGATTTAAGGGTAGATTTATCATTTATTAAAAAAACTAGGGATAGAAAAGAAAATTCATGTATGAAAAATAGGGTAGAGCCACAACTTCTGCTTTTAAAACTTTTAAAAGCTCCTCTTCCCCATCTTTTAAAAGTTGGGGAATTTTAGAAGTGTTTTGCATAAAAAGCACTTTATAAATTTTTTACCAAACACCAATATCAAGAAATATTATAATAAATACGTGTTGAAAGTGTTTTTTTTAAAGCAATACCAAACTAACACCATGTTTGTTTTTTGCTGACTCTACATATGGATCTAACTCGGCCTCTGACTCTGCCCGAGTTAGATGTCAGATCGTTTGTTTTTTATTTTGAGTCAGATGTGACTCGCGATCTGAGTCAGACCTAACCCCTGACTCGGACCCATTTATGCCAGCTATGAAAAAAAACCTGACTCATTGGACCAAACTACTGACTCACATATTTTTGAGTCAGATGAGTAAGATCTGTCTCAAAAAACAAACACATTGAGTCAGATCCAGATGAGTCAGGTAATTTCAGTCAGATCCATACGAATCAGATCAAGATGAGTCAGATCTTCAAAAAAACAAACATGATGTAAGCCTTATACTCTTCAAAGAGGAACATAAAATCTTCTTTCACCTTTCTCATAACATAAGCAACCTTCAAAGTATCTTTCTCATACAAACATTCAAGATGGTACTTCAATCCCCTTTCTTTCTCTATTGGATCCAACAATTGAGCAAAAAAACAATGCATAATTCATCTTTTCATACTCACCCTAATACTTATTGTACTTAGAAAACATCATACCAGCCAAACGTGCAATGAAAGGGTATAATGTTACATCATCTTTAAACTCAACTAATTGTTCATGGATGACTACTAATTCCCATAAGAAAGTATGAGTTGTAGGTTGTGTAGTTGCCCAAAATTTAACAGTAGCATCTAAGAATACCTTTAAGCACTTCACAAGACCTCTGGCATATTCCCAATCCTCTTCATAAGGAGCATGTTGACGGGGCTTTTTCTTCTTTGTCTTCTTCACAACCTCAACCTGAAGGTCCTCAGCCTCAACCTCAACCTCAAATTTGGAACCATATTCAGAACAAGAGGAACACTCTTCAATATCATCAATACCCATATCATAATCATTAGGTAAAACAACAGACTTTACTTGTTGGAAAATGTACTTCTTTCTGAAGTCCCTATCATACTTTTCTAACCTTTTAAAAGCTTTTTTCATACTTTTCTGCAGCATGCATCAAATAAGTGTTATTCCATCTAGTTTTCACATCTAAGATCAAACATTTTTTACAATCAACCTTTTCTAGAGTAGCACAATGCCTAAATTTCGCTAACCTAGCAGGAGAACTAAGTACATGTTTAACAACTGCATGATCCTGTTAATCGACTGATTAGAGACACGTACTGCATCTCTTATAACAAGAGCAAGAACATGAGCTGCACACCTGACCTGATAAGAAATGACAGAATTATGAAATATTAGATATGAGTAACTACACAAATTTATGAGTCTGACAAAAGTTTAAGGGAAAAAAAAAAGCTAAGAAAGTTAATATATAAAAGCTTGAAAATCTAAAAATACAATCACTGACCATATATATACAATATACATAAAATAATTTCTAACAGATAGGCAGTTATAATACCATGATAATTGAGTTGCATAAATATTTATTCCAATTGGGAATTATAATACCATAATAAAGATCAAACTAAACTTAAATTCTAAGTACAAGACCACTTCAATAAAGCAAATCATATACATTACTAAACAATAACATTGCATAATTATGAAATAAAGAATCTTACGTGTAAATATCCGACTTTAACGGTTGCTCCTGTCCAACCAATCACATTTTGCTTCAAATAATCAATTGTCTTTTTATTAGCACTAGCATTATTAAGAGTCGCGGTAAACACATCCTCAAGTCCCCAATCTAATAAATATTTTTCCAATAATTTACCAATTGCAAGTACTTGTATGACGTTTAACTTGACAGAACATGAGTATTCTCTTTTATAATTTCTATTGTTGTACCTGTATGACCCTTAACTTGACAGAACATGAGTATTCTCTTTTGTAATTTTTATTTATGATCAATAAAATAAACTGTCACACACATATAGTTAAAAAAAAATTGGTGACGTCCATGTGTCAGTTGTCAAGGATACCCTCATTTTTGATGCCTTAAAGTATTCTTTCAAACTTTGTTTTCTCTTCTATATAGATTTCTAATAGATCTTTATAGATGGTCATGCGACTTGAGACCTTGAATCTAGGCTATGCCACAAGCATGAATGCCCTAAACCCTACACCTTCTACCATTTAAAACGACATCTCATCTTTAATTATAAACTCAACTAGAGCTCTTCGTAACTTATCATAGCTATAACAATAAAAAACTAATTTACCATCTTCACCTGGTATTTGGGGTGGAAACATCATAGTTTCCTGTCCATCCACCTTCTTCTTATTAGGATTATGTGGGCATCGCTTCAAATGCTTCCTCAAGCCAAAAGTACCAATTCTCTTAGTATTGGCTGCAAGTTTGCGCTTACAATGATTACATTCTTCTTCTTCTTCTGGATTTAACCTTGTAAAATCGTTCCATACATTAGATGTGAGTTTGGACTTTTTATCCTTCTCGCTTTCATCAACAATATTTCTTGTATCTTCAACTTGAGTAGGTGGAGCTTCAGGTGTTGGTGTAGGTTCTGAAAGTTGAATAGAGGATCCAACTTCAGTTTGCAGAGTTGTAGCTTGATTTGAATTTGATGCATCCATCTGAAATCAAATACCAAACATTTCAACTTGACAAGTATTTGGACAATGCTTAACTCAAATGTGCTTCATATAATCTCACAAACAGATTCCAGTTAAGAGAATAACTACATATCCCTTCACAAAGTATAAATTCATAACATGACAGAGCAGTAATGAACCAAATTGGATCCCTTCACACATACATAAACATAGATGTATATAGCAGAATACACCAATTCAAAACACACCAAAATAAAATTTGTTCACAAGTACAAGCCTCATACTACTACTCATTTCACTACACAAAGGATAATTCAATCAGTGTTTCTTTGGATAATTCAAAGTGGAAATTCTAAGTGTTGGAATGCAAAATTCATAAACAAGAGTTCCAACCAACAACGTAAACTAACCGAGAAAACAGATCCACAATCTCAAGACTTCAAAAACAAACACCCATATCATCAAAAGATTCAGAACAGATTGTTATCATCTCCAAATATATTCTCATTTGAACTTCAAAATAACATAAACTGCAACCAAGAGAGTGAAGATGAAATGGAGTTCACAATTGGTATTATTATAAAGTAGTAATAATTAACTAAGAGTTCAAAGATTCAAAGTCACAAAACCCCCAATTTTTATAAACCTATGGTTTCATTTTCATTAAAAATCCCCAAATTTTATCTAAGTGTAATTAGAATCAAAATTTGCACAAAATTGAAACATACAAATCAATTAAAGAGCAAATAATTTACCCTATCGAGTTATTGACTTATTGCTCATAAATCAGTTGAACAATCAACATGGGTTTATTGGATCAAGATTTATATGCATAAAAATAGATACTTGTTTACCTGAATCTAGTGGATTCATAATGTTTCTTAAAAGAATCTTATAGATATATAATTTTGGATTATAATAAATTGAATTAGGATTAATTTATATTTATAAAAATTTAGTGAATTACCAAATCGTAGTATAGATGAAAAATCCAAGGTCATCATGTTTCCCTTAAAAAAAACCATTAATAAGTTGAGGTGGTGGTGGTGGTGGGTGTATATGGTGGTTCTGGTTGTGGCGGTGCCGGTGATTGGTGGTGGTCGGTGCCTGTGGTCAGTGGTTGTTGTTATTGTTGGTGGTGGTTGGTGGTGGTTGGTAGTGGTAGTGGTGGTGGAAAAACATAAAATGTTGTGATAAAAAAATAAAAAGAAAAAATTATACATAAGAATCCATGAAATCTTGTGGTCTAGATTGAGATTAATATGAGATAATAACATACATATTTTGACTACAAATATCCATAAGAATCCTTATATATCTTGCACCTCAACTATCTTAAGAAATCTTAAATAAATTGAATACCTAGGATATTTGTGGAATCTAAAAAAATCCAATTTGAATACCATGAATATTAAATGATTCCTTGCATATCCTAATTGAATACCTATGAGTTTTTAGGATTGTTAAATATCCATGTAAATCCTAATCCAATACACCCCTACAAGTGTAATTAGGAATCATCTCACTTCCAGATCGATCTCACAAACAAAAACCTAGAAAAATACATAGAAGAGTTAATTTAATAGAAATTTTCGTTATAAATTGAAAAGGAGGAAGAAGAAGAAGAAGAAGTAAAGAAATAAACAAAGAATTAGATAAATAATTACCGAAAAAGAAGGTGGTAGTAGTGGTACTGGTTATGAATCTTATGATTGGGTGGTGGTGGTGTCGCTGTAATTCTTGTGAGAAAAAAGAAGAAGTGGTGGTGGAGCGGCTCCTGTGAGTGTTGTGACGAAGAAGAAGAAGAAGAAGTGAAGGTGATAACTGATAAGAGTCGAGTGAGTGTGAGATTGCTTTTGTGAGAGTAACTAAACAAAAACGACTAGGATTAACTTATAAGTATATAGATTTATGGTCTAGGTTAGTCGGTTTTTTTAGGTCGGTTTGTCTCGGGAATACCCTAGTACCTGTACATGTCCCGACCAACCCCTCGGTTAGAACTTTCATTCCTTGTACCTGTCCCGAGCACGGTCTGGTTCCATCGGTTCCGGTCCGATCCTCTAGTTCCGGTCAATTCCTGTGTAGCCCTATGCATGGTCCCCGGAAGGATTCCAAACCTGGGACATACGTAAAAAGAATTGGGACATATGTTGAACCGGATGCCTCACTTCTCGTTGGCTTGCCGAATAGTGGTATAACCACCATAGTTGGACAAGAAGGAGTTAGCAGAAAAAATAAAATTAACCCAAGGTTATGACTCATCGGGCATGGTGGAGTGACCTTGGGATCGTTCATAATACTCCATGAGAAAAATAATGGCATTCCCGCATAACTATAAAACACCTCGTTGGGGCTTCAGGCGAGTCAACACCTCATAGAAGTTTGCTGGATCATAGAGAAGAACAGTGAGACTTGCTCTCTCAGTTGGTCGAGAGTCACCACCACCCGAGAATTACTCCATTTATCCTTCATCCAACCAAATCCAAAATGGTACGTAATACTGAAGCAAGAAGAAGGAACATAAAGCTTAAAGCCACGCCGACTGAGTTCATCAGCGAAGTCTGTGAAATACTTGTCGTTGGAATATTTCTTGAGAGCCATAAAACTGAAACAAGAACAAAAAAAATCAAATGAGCTTTATCAAATACCCAAGAGAAAAAACCAAGCCATAAGCAAAAAAAAAAAAACACAAGCAGCAAAGCAAGAGAGTAAAAAGCAAAGGGTTTAATCAAGAAGAAAATATTACCTCAAAGCGACGAGAAGCAGATGACTCTTGCAGGAGATCAAGTTAAAAAAAATGGAGGAGAAAGTTCCAGAAAAGGGAAGGCAAGGAAGAACAAGTGTTGGGAGAAAAGTTGCAGAAAATAATGATTCACAAGGATCGAGGAGAATATTTTTGTACCAATGAAGGGGAATCAATAAGACACGTAATTAGTCATGAAGAGGAGATAGTGAGGGTTGCATTTAAGACGTGGAGATTACGAGCGAAGAATAACGGACGTGGTGACGATTACGAATTCGATTAACAAACTCCCTTCCCATCATATCCTCGTTCAGATGATAAAGGAACAAGCAAAATATAGGGGCAGAAAATATCATCGGTACGTGGAAGCATCTCGAGACCCGAACACAATAGTGCTAACATGAAGTCGAAAGAATGAATACAATTTCAAGAGTTATCTTACCCTAAAACGAGATATCCACCACTTGCTCAGGATAAGGACACATGTAAAGGTATATTGAGATCAATGGTCTAGTTTAAAATGAATAGATGAGCTTTAAACAAAAATCAGAACGGTCAGATTCGCGGAAGACCCGGTTGACTAGATAGGTTACAGAAGGGGATTTGTTCATAGCCAGACGAAGGACAATAGCTTCAGCGAAGATAGCCTTTTATGCTAATATTGTTCGATTGGCATTCCCATTTGAAGCTCCGCGAACGAAGTGAGATGTTATTCATTTATTGCAAAACTGCATATATAAGAGAAGTAATAATACTAAGAAGAGTGGAGAGAAAGGGAGAGTTGAGAATGAGCCTGTTCTTGAGAGTTAAAGTCCATTTGATCGTAAACATCACCAAATCGTAGTGAATCACTCATATGTATGTAAGTTTTATTACCGAACAATGTAAAATTGTTCGTGTCTCTTAATTTATTTGATTTTCTCCCATAGTCCTTAGTACTCTACCATTAGTTCTCCGAATCATCGACCTAAAATAGGGAAGGGAACGGAGGTGTAGTCGGATGGCACGGAAGCCCCGCTTTGGGTATAGCTATGGGCCTTTCCTGCAATTGCAAACATATTGGCTTAGCACATGGGGCAGGGCACATCTTCAAATTGGTACAGACTACGGACTATCCGGACCGGTGGTATCCGTAGGTTTTGTAAATCTTTGGAAAACATTAGTACAGTTAATTGTCCTCCTCAGATGTAGAAACGCAGCCCAGAGAAGATGTGCGAATTGATTGTTTTTCTCAAATTGATAAAATATCTGGGATTAACGAACAATTTTAAGGTGGTGTTTGATGTTGTTCTTTTCTAGACCATCAATTGATTATAAAAAAGCTGGTAACAAATTCATCACTAGTTGTTAGGAGCCTTCAGACCATTATAGAATTTCCGAGATGGCATTATCTTTTCCCAGCAATTCGAAAGATATGTAGCGTTAAGCAATGTAGTCAATCTTGGTCGTTACGGCTGAGATATCGTCGCTTTTCAAGGTATCGAAAGAATACTTTGATTTCAACGTGAATATTGGCCGTGATTTACGGACGAGATTTGTCCGATATTCAAGGTATATGCTTGTTGAAAATTTGAAGATAGTTGAAAATAGTTGGATATAAGATTTAGGACTTCCGATATGTCACCGATAATCTCCCTGAAATATCGTTATTAAGGTGTCAAGATCCCGGTCGCGACGAAATCGAAATCCAAAATTAACTACATTGGCGTTAAGGTCTTGTTCGATTACAGTATTTCATTACCCGCACCAAGTCCTACACACTCATGATCATAGAAAGTCTGTGTTAGTATCTGCAAAAATAGATGTTTTTTTTTTATGAAGGGAAATAATGTACGCATGTGGAAAATGTGTATTTTCTTAATATTCCCACATAATAGAGAAAGGGCTAAAATGAATATTGAGCTGTAATAGTTTTTTTTCTTTTCCAGAACAGAGTAAGTAGACAAGGAAGGAAATTGAAGAGATTGCAATTGAAAACGGAATTTTGTTTGCATTTAAGGGATGGGAAGTTATCAAAGATTCCACTTCTTCGAGTAATAAGTAACAACCCAATATTCATTGAACGTGTTCACTCAGATGAGTTATTTTTGTGTACATTGATTACCTTTAAATACCTTAGTATTCCAAGAGACCGAGTAAAAAAAAATGCTCACATTTTTCTCAATTTTCATTTTGATGAGTGAAGCAATTACCGTTCCCCCTCTGGTTCTTTCATTCTCTCTATAGGTAGTTGTTTTTGATCATCATTACCTTTTTCTACTAGTATTTTTGCAATTGCCTTTGATCCTTTACTTCAACACCTTATCTAACTGTCCAGAAGAAGAAGAAGAATTGGAAGCAATGGACAGGTCTAGAAAAGGAAAATGTATCACCAGTGAGACAAAGGAAGGCCCAAAGAAATCAACTAAAGGAACATCAATTGTGAAGAAATCCGTGGAAGGAAAACCTATCAGAATTGATAAACAGTCAACCTCCAAAAGGGAGATAGAGTCTGACAGTTCTAAGGAATGTAACTACTATGAACCAATGACCCTTACTGCCAAAGAGCTAAGGTTGGTTCAAGAGAGAGCGTCACAACTATTGAAAAACATAAGCTTAAAAGAGGAGGGTTTTCCTATTTTGACGACAGGATCAAAGCCAATTGCATTATTACAGACATGTGATCCTGCAACAGACTCGGGTGGTGAAAGTGATTTCTACTACGATTCTGATGAAATCAGCACAATCTATTCGTCCTCATCATCCGAGGAATAATTTAAGACAATGGCTACACCATAGCCATTATCTGTCAAATATTGAAGTCCTCATTTAAGAAAGGATGAAATCTCTCCTTCCATTTAAATCAGTAATTACACAATAATTACTATTCACTGTCTATGAGAAATAGTGTCCATGTACCTGCATTGATGCTCGCTTTGATCGGATTTGAGATCGTAGGTAAGAGACAATAGTCAATGTTATAGGGAATGAAAAACACATGACCTATGTAACAAAGAACGACAATGAATTTGAGTGCACAAATAAAACATATTCTTCAATCCTGCTCTTTAACCTTTAACGGAGAATATGAGGCTGGCCAAGATACCGTCATACCGAGGAGTATTCTGGTTACATGGTTTGTTGTGGTCAGAGCATCCCGCGCTTTGCAAATAATTGTAGAATCATCTTTTTGGTTGGGTAATGGCAATATGGCATCCATTGTCAGCATATACACACGTTCCTCAACTCAAAGTACAGCTTGTCGACCTCTACTTGGATTGAGGGAGGGTGTGATGTGTCATTCACCAAGAAGGTAAGCACAAATGTACGCTGTTTTATATCTAAATTATTCTTGCCTTCTTTTCCCTTAAACGGTTAAACCAGCCCATGCATTAATGTTTGTAAGTGTAATTTACCAAGTGACACTATTTGGTTTCATTTTAAGAAGTTAATTTGCAGATTCCCTATGGAGCTGTACTTGATGATAAACTTTACAAGAGCTGCATTTGTTCAAGAGACATTTCTTCGTCAACCCTTTCGCTACAGTTCTTCCTTAAAGATTAACCATATATACACATGCAAATAGGCGTATTCAAGAATCAAAACCAACATTTATTTATCCCAGGGAATTCAAATTTACACTCTTACACATTAGAATAAAATGCCGGCATAATTTTCTTTATTATCAAAGTGAAACCATAAGATGAGCTCAATTTTTGTCTAATGAAATCAGCTAATACAACTGAGACCGTAATAAAACTTAATTACGCACAACGTAATTTTGATGCAGAACAGAAGACCCTACTAAAATATAAAAACGGAATGGATAAAATACAATATCCTAATAAGGGTATTATAGACATTTCATTTAACAGAAAAGATACCTAACTCGTCGACTTGGGATTCTCCCGCCAGCAAATTTGCCTTTACTCGTAACAATAACTTCACTTTTTTCAACAGTCCAAATACCATGTCTCCCAATTTTTTCCTCGTCTCTCCTAAATACAATCCAACGGCTATCTTACCTACGTAATGATATTGTTAGCGGTTATAAACCATCCTTTTCACTCGGAATCAATTAAGATCGTCCATAAAAAAAGATTGAGTAACATCTCACCGTCCATAAAATCGGACAAACAAAGAAGAGTCAAGGACATACAATAAAGTGGAAAGGGGGTAAACGAATCATTTATTTTTCCAACTTTATCCCTTGATTTAAGCGAATATGTTCTTTCCAACGTAATTCATTTGAAAAATAAGGTCACTTTCTCTCTTCCTCCACTTTCCTCTTCCTTAACCCACCCAACGTGTGCATCTCCATCCTGCCACCTCTCTCCCCTCTGCAACAATCACACAATCCTAGGAGAAACAAAACAGAGAAGAAGAAATTTTCGTTTCCTACAACTCTAAACAGTGGAACTCTCCAGAGTAGTCTACAGAAAGATGACAGTTCCAGGGAGTCAAAACCGAGGAACAACAACAAGAGTAAGAAGCAGGAATAACCGAACAGAAAACAGCGTCCCGAAAAAAGTACCATTAAGGAAGATATTTCGAGTAGCATCAATGGGATGTGGGATACAATTTGGGTGGGCATTACAATTATCATTATTAACACCATATGTACAAGAATTGGGAATACCACATGCTTTTGCAAGTTTAGTATGGTTATGCGGTCCATTATCTGGTTTTTTAGTGCAACCATTAATTGGACATATGAGTGATCGTTGTACTAGTAAATTTGGCAGAAGGAAACCATTTATAGTAGCTGGAGCTATTTCAATTATATTGGCTGTTTTGGTTATTGGTCACTCTGCTGATATTGGTGGTTTATTTGGTGATACTAATCAATCAAGACCTAGAGCTATTATTGCTTTTGTATTAGGGTTTTGGTTACTTGATGTTGCTAATAATATGACGCAAGGCCCTTGTCGTGCTCTTCTGGCAGATCTTACTGGTATGTATTTATCATTCCTGAGTTTGATTTTCAATTTTCATTTCTTTAATTTTGTTTTTATGACTAATTTCTTTTGTTTTAGTGAAAATGAAAACCCCTAATTAAACCCTTTGCCGGTTTGAAACTAGTTTACGGACGGTGATTAGAGTAAAACTGAGCAAACAACCTTTACAATAGTGAAATTTTGGATTTATAATAATGCCCAAATTTAGTGTTAAAACTAAAATTAGTAAGGATATGGGCGAAAAGATTAGGTCATCTGATGTATTGGTAAAGTGCTAAAAAAATTACTAAATTGTGTGGTTAATATTTAATGCGATTATTATTTGCTTAATGTCTATTTCATGCTTTTGTTTGTTTTTTTGATTAAGTTTTTGTTTGTGAGGTCTTTATGAAAGGAACTGGTTGTGAGTCATTAACAATAAACTTTGCAGGAAATGATGTTTCTGTAATAATGGAAAAGAGAGGGATTTTGGTGGAAAAATTCTCAAAAAAACTAATTCTTTATTCTTGTGACAGTGAAGAGATATTCCATATTCCCTACCACCTTCAAGTAGAGGTTGGGAAAAGATGTCATTTTAGCCCCTGATAATCAGTAAAAATTTGAGGTTTATGTGTTCCAACGCCTTAGTAAATCTAGAGTTTCCAACTATACTTTTGCATAGCCTTTTCGTCAACCTATTTGATCCGGGTTACTTTACAGATTGATTGTTTAACTAAAGTTTGATATGATTAAGAATTGTAAACTCAAGTGGAGAGTTTTGTTTAGTATTTAATGAGATGATGATTACAGCAATTAATGGAATTTAAAGTAGAGGCTGAAAGAGTTAGGTAGGAACAGCGGGGATATTTTAGAGAAAATAGATTAACTTAGTACTATTTGGATAAAGAGGAAAATAGGATTATGATCCTTACGTGGGTGTGTCAATGATCAATTGGGGCATTAGTTGTCTGCCTTTAATAATGTAAAGTTGTTTTTATTTTCAACTTTAAGTTGTCCACTAGGTGCTCACGAGCTTTCGGCTCAGCATTTTCACATCCTCTTCCTGTATGTTTGATGATTGTGTTTGTAGAGGTGGAGTTCACTTAATTAGTTTGGTCACTTATTCCATTGTCAATTCTTTCAACCAGTTTTTGAAAATACTTGTCTACTTAGGGATACATGGTGAAAGTAAGTCTTTATTAAACTGCATGGTTGTTTTCATTACATGAAGTCCTTGAGTTTTCTCAGGCTGCAACAACCCGGGGTTTTGCAAGCCTAGCTCACTTCTTTGTTTATTGGTTCAATCTTGCCTACCTGTGTTCAGGAAAGTATATTCCTGCACGCTTGCAATCTTGCAGTAACTCAAGCCCCACACATACATACCTACCTGTTATGTAACACGGTATAAAAATAACAAAAAGAAAAAGACTTGTCCACTGGGTGAACTGGACTAACATGAGTCATATTATTGACAAATCTGACAAGATTTTCATGCCAATGACGATCTTGAATATGCTGTCCATTCTACTCAAATCTTTTGGATCAAGAAGCATGAGGAGAATTGAGGATCATCTCATAGAGCCGACACGTAAGAAGCTTGCATTCATCTGAAACAGTTTACCTAAAGAATCGAGTGGATCTGTTGAATGTTACGACTGAGTAGTATAATCCTTTGAGCTGTTCTTAGTCTTGTTCTAACATTTTTTGGTTATTTCTTGGGCACATCCCCTAATTTGATAAAACTGTTACAAAGCTTTCCTAAGACCCTCACATTAAAATAGTCCTTTATATAAGGACTTACATAGAAATGATTGAAAGGCTGATTGTTGTGGGAGAATCATGTCCTCACCACTTACAGCATGTCAGTAAATATATGATTTGAAGTTACTATCCATATCAAAGTCATGTATGATGTACCCACCATACATTTTAACTGCTTCTGTATGTTCTTAATGGGTTTAGAAAGTTTTGGAAGCAGATGATCCATATAGTTAGTAAATCAACCTCATGCTCTTCCATTGTCTCTGATTTAAATTTAGAAGTCTGAAAAAGTAGCTAATGTGTTTTGAATGTTGTAATAAGGTAAAGGGATAAGAAGGAAATAAAAGGGATTCAAGAAAGGAGAAATTTTTTTCTTTCCAATCTTCATTGTTAACAAAAGAAATTATGTTATAAACTTGTTGATAATTGTGATGCGCGTGAAACAGAATGTATTAACATTTTCCCTCCTCGTTAAATTCTGATTACCAGATCTTCTATGCTACAAATGGAATGATTGGAGCGTTGCATCAATATGATCGTTTTTTTTCCCTTGGTTTTCAGTTCAACTATTTGGTTTCTATTGTATGATAACTAGTAAGATTCTTGAGTTAATGTATACTCCCACAGTCTCTTGGATTGTTAACCATTGATGGCTCTCATACCACCAAGTTCATGAATTTTATGTTGAAGCACAAATGCACAATCATGTATTGCATCAGCCCACAGTTTCCATTTATGACTAAAAGTTAGAGAATGAGAAAAAAATCACAAACAAGAATGTATGAGAAACACCATTGGAGGTTTATGCCATCAGTTGTTTGTGTCATTTAGCATTAATTCTCTGAAAGAAATAGATCACGAAAACACCCAACTGACTATTATCTAAATATATTTTTAGGGAAGGATCAAAGAAGGAGTCGCATAGCAAATGCGCATTTCTCACTCTTCATGGCTGTGGGTAACATCCTTGGGTTTGCCACCGGATCCTACAGTGGCTGGTACAGAATTTTCCCCTTCACCATCACCTCCTCATGCACCGTTAACTGTGCCAATCTCAAGTCTGCATTCTTTCTTGATATTGTTTTTATGGTCATAACAACTTATGTGAGCATTTCGGCAGCCCAAGAAGTGCCTTTAACTTCCAACAGATCCACCAACTCTGAAAATGAAAGACCTGAACAGTTTGATAGCGTCCAAGAACCATTTATTGGGGAATTATTTCATACATTTACGTATCTGACGGGGCCTATATGGATAATCCTGCTCGTTACCTCTCTGACATGGGTTGGATGGTTCCCATTTCTTCTATTTGATACTGATTGGATGGGTCGGGAAATTTACAAAGGGAAACCCAATGAAGGGCAGAACTATCATACAGGAGTAAGCATGGGAGCATTTGGTCTGATGTTGAATTCTGTGGTTATTGGAGTAACTTCTGTTGTGATGGAGAGAGTTTGCAAGAAGTGGGGCGGTGGTTTCGTCTGGGGTGTATCAAACATTCTGATGTCGTTTTGCTTTGTAGCAATGCTTATAATATCCTTTGTGGCAAAGAATATGGACTTCTCTGCTCATGATCTTCCTCCTGGTGGCATCGTAATTGCCTCACTAGTTATTTTTGCAATCCTTGGTGCTCCACTAGCAGTAAGTTCCTTCATTCTCAAGTGCAAGGAATTTAGAATGATATATTTTGAACTGTTCAAATCGCAACTAGCTGTTTACATCGATTTTTT
This sequence comes from Papaver californicum, assembly GCA_023531435.1. Lineage (NCBI taxonomy): Eukaryota > Viridiplantae > Streptophyta > Magnoliopsida > Ranunculales > Papaveraceae > Papaver > Papaver californicum. The sequence goes on along the minus strand of JAJJMC010003991.1, from coordinate 3,031,130 downwards.
CCTGCCAATTCCTCGTATGTGCTACTACCTGCCCACTTGTAATACTGTAGAGAGAGCCATACACCATAGAGAAAAAAAGGCGAACAGAAAACAAAAAGGGGTTGCTTTACCGTTTCTATTTCTTTATCTGTAGCTAGATTGGATTGTGCAAATCACGGTTCAGTTTGTTTTAATTTTTATGGGTAATGTTTTAAAGTATACCAGTTTGAAATGTCTTGATTTTTAACTAACCCAAACCAGGTTTATGCAAGTTTGTAGCGTTAAATATGCAGGACATATTCTTTATAGCAACCCAAGACAGCCGTTCAGTTCTAATACCAAATGGTTTGCATCTGTGATCTCTTTTGACTATTTGATTCATGTTCCTATTTTCAGGTAACCTACAGTGTTCCTTATGCTATGATTGCTACCCGTACAGAGGCCTTAGGACTAGGCCAGGGTAAGTATTGGTTTTCTTTGAACCATAATCTGTTTTAGAGAGATGTGGTTGATGATTGGCTTTTGCTATTGGTTGGACCTTGCAGGTTTATCAATGGGTGTCCTGAATATAGCTATTGTGATTCCGCAGGTATGTTTGGTCTTCTGCTTAATTTTTTTTTCTCCCTATTTCCTAAGAGGAGAACCACATGTTACTGCTGATATAAACTTTTTTATTTAGGATTAAAATGTCAAACCTAAACACTTATTAAGCATCAGATTGTTTTCTTAGAAAGAATTTGTCACTCCCTCAGTGATAAGATTATGCAGATTCACTTGTAAAGATATTACAATCTAGCAGCAGAAGCTCTTGATTCAGTAGGTTTGTTGTACAAATTCGTTATGCGGTTTGAGTTCAGTGTTTTGAAGAGAAGTTAATCAAGATATCGATAGAGATCATCTTATTACAAGACCTAGAAAGCAGAGAAGAGATTGCTTTCTTAAGGATACTTGCTATCAACTTATTTTTTCAGAGAAGAAAATTGCTTTTACTTTTAGGTACCCTTTCAAGATACTTAAATCTGTGGTCATCCAATTCTAAACCAACTGGCAATGTGAAACTATTATTCTTCACATCAACTTATAATACCATTCTTGTTTCTTTGATAAGTGAGAACAAATTTATCAATGGAAACTGAAAGCTATGAACAGGACCGCAGTTTCCAGAGAACTTAGTCGAGATCACAGCCGTAAGTGCATTCATCACCCAGCTGAGAAGAACACGAACATAAAGCTTCTGTACATACACCGACATTACTAAAAAAAATATAGACCCTGTATGAGACACATATGGTATCATTGGTCAAACAACAAATTAAAACCAATGAGTCTTTTCTCCTTTCTTTTAATATTCAAACGGCTAGCATTTTTTATTAGTTTGTTGGGTATTCATCCTCCAACCGTTGAAAGAAGTGTCCAATGGCTGTTTGAACATATTATCATCTCTTATTTTGACTGGTTTTTCAGTGTTCCCAGTTGCTGGTTTTTCATGTTTGTAGGAAATTAGAGGATAGTTGTGTACAAGATACTGTTGATGATTTAAGCTATTTGATTATTGCATGAATTATAAATTTTAGCTGTACAGATTCTGAGAGTGGGTGTTGATGTGTCAGGTGATTGTATCCCTAGGGAGTGGACCATGGGATCAGCTATTTGGTGGGGGGAACTCACCGGCTTTTGCTGTAGGAGCAATTGCAGCCTTTGCCAGTGGCCTAGTAGCTATACTGGCTCTTCCACGTTCTTATACTGGCAAGCCCAGGATCGTCCACGTATAAGGTATTACTATTGTATATTTTGTTTACACCCACATTTACCCAAATAGCTAGGAAAAACACAAAACAAGGAAAGAAGTGGAGCAGAAGATCCATACATGATAATTGTTACTTTTCTTCAGTAAATAAACCCACTTGTCTTCTTTCTAAAAATTCATTTGAAGTCTAGAAGAAGAAAATCACTTAGGTCTTCTTCTAGTTGTTGTTTGTAACCTTTGGTATGAGTTTCTCTATCAGCTTGTATTTCAACGAAAGTATAAGGAAGGTGTGAAATTTTGTGTATCTTTTTGAGGCGTTATTACAATATATATCATTGAGCATTTCTAGCGAATTCGACCAAACCACATTATATATAGGTAGAAGATTTGAAAGAAACCATTGAGGCCAGCACCCCTTGCTAAAAATGACAATTATCAGAGAGCAGCATCCTATGTTTGCTACACTACTCAGTCAACCGTTACACTAGACGCCATTGAGCCTTCATTCTATCTAATTTTGGTTTTAACGAGGTTGATATCCCCACCCTTCCTCATCGAAATTAGACCTATCTAAAAAAAATTATGCCATCTATACTGATACTCAGAGCGAGACAGCTGATGTTCATTATACAGAAAACATCAACCCCTTGTGTGTGTGTGTTTAAACGATGTAGATAGCGCCACAAATACATTTTATATTCCCTTGCCTATTCAAATATGAATTATGGTTGTTACTTTTCCTAGCAAAGATGTTAATGAAGTATTATATCTGGTAAGAATTTGTTGGATGCGGAGCATTCCTATCTCCTAACGGTGTTTGCTTTATAGCTATTCATATGGAAAACTACATGCACCAATTGGTGTTGACTGAAAGAGCGGTCCTAAGGACAGCTTCGAATAGCCAAAGATATTTTCAGTCAGTGATTGCATCAATTTCTTCTGAAGATTTCCCTACTGCAGTATTGATTGGCTACCATTGTTGGTTCTTTTGAAACATCGGGCCGACTTTATTGCGCATATGTGCTTAATGGAGACTCTGGATATATAGTTAGTGATTAGTTTATGCTGATATAAAACATCGATTAAGACACAATTGTGGTCAGTTTTATTGAGCTTGATTGGTATTTGTGGAGGTCTCTTTATCTTCTTTTGCTTGTGTCAGAATATTGGAATAAATTCAGTGCTTATTACATTTTTTCGTGATTAGAAATGTCTAATACCTTGTTACAAACATAGCATTGAGATAATTAACCACTCATTTCAAATATGTTTTGACCAAGGCTTAACCTTTATGAAAAGGAATGAAACCAAGAAGCAAAACAGCTACTTGGCAGTCATAAGAAATATCTTCATGGTTTGCATACATAATTTTTTTTCTTCCAGAGTGGCTTAACATAAAATTCGCAGTTTGTATTTCATATTTACTAAACGTAGCATTATGACTCTTTTTAGAATGATTCACAGCATGGAGTTGTTATTACTGATGCTATGCGTTCTTTAGTTGGAATTTTATTTCCCTCTCCTCACTCTCACAGTAATGCAGAAAACAAATAGTAGAATACAATGTTTTTCCATCTTAAATAATTGTCGGATGATATTAACTGTGGCAGCATATTTCAATAAATTATGAGGTATTCAGATCAGTTATTTAGGAATTTATGTGCTGCTTCTTTATGTGGGTTTAAGTCCATGTGAAACACAGTAGAATGAGCAACCCAAGTTCAGAATTTCTGTGATGTACTTCGGAATTGTTATGAGTTTTGATGAGGTTGAACCCAAGTTTGAATCAGTGTTCAATTTGCTATAAAAAAACATTATCCCTCAAGTTGATATGGGTTTTATATTGGCTCAATAAAAAGACACCTCCGTGACCGCAACAATGAATGTGAAATCTTACACTCCATCAGAAAAAAAATGTGGTTGATGAGTCATGTGGTCATGGCACACACAATACAAGCAGATCTAATTGAGAATCTTGTTCACACACATGGAGTGACTGACAGATGGGGTTATGAATTCCAGGGGGAGTAAATTTTCTGCTAAAAAAGGGAACTGATATCTTGTAGCTGGAGTGAGAAAGAAGGTAAAAAGATGAGCTACTTGGGAAGGTGGGGATTCTGTTAATGTCAGAGATAAACAGAAGCAAACCAAAATTTCAATTTCAATCAAGAAAGAGAGAGAGTTTGTTCAGTACTTCCACTGTTTGTTTAGAAAAGAAAAGTAGTACAAATTCAATGGTTTACAATTGGGTGCACATAATTGTGTTTCCTTTTACGAAGCTGTTTGCTCTCCAGACTACCAGTTTTTTTATCTCACTAAAATAGAGACTTGTGGACCCAATACAAAATATACTCACTCACTACCCCCTACTTACAAACAAAGAAAGAAGGATTTCAAAATGAAAAATCAAAATAAATAGTAAAAATAACCAAAGATAAGATTGCACTATACCCATATAAAATCCCACTTGAAATGATGTCATTGGTTTTACAATCCCTATTCAGTCCACCACACAAAAACAACTTTGCTCTTACTGATGCGCTAATCGAAACCCACTCCATGCTCTTTGTTTGATACCTAAAATCCAGGAAATTTGGGTGAAGTAATTTGACTACCAGAATGTCATGAATTAGCCCCACAAAAGAAAAATCCACACCTCCAATGATTTTTATTTTTATTTAAGATTAGATTAGATTGATTTAGGTTATTTTACAAACTTAAAATCTAAACAAAATCCTTTAAAGGAACACAAACTCAAGTTCATAATTCATCAAATGCCCACCACAGAGAGGGAAGAGGAAATAAGAAATAGAAATGCTGATTATTCAATGGAACTTAATGCGATAGATAAGTTGCGTGTTGGTGCCCGATGTTCGAATAATTGGTCTCTTAGATACATCCACAAGCCGTAAATCGTTATTACTCATATTCTTGTACTTGTGCCTCCTCAGGTTATGAAATATGGATAGTCCAATTCAAGCTAACATATTATTATCTGTTTTTGGGGGTAGGATTCTTCGTTTTGAAGCTTCTTAATCTTCTCGGAGCCAGCAACTTAAATGAAAACCTCATCATCTTAACAAAGTAGAATCAGAGGACAAATTTGCAAGCATAATGCTTCCCTTTCTTTTTTTTTCTTTTTTTTGGTAGGCATAGGCGTAATACTCCCATGGGTACTTTATATTCTAAATGTACATGGTCGACACCTGTTTCTTAGGACCCGGCCAACTGGTTGTAATGGTGTATATATAGGCTCCCCCCTTCTCCATATGTTTTTCCTAAATCAAATACACACAAGCAAGAAAAGAAAACCATCTAAACAGAGACAAAAGCTGAGTTTTACTGAACTCTGATTAAAAAGTTATTTGTTTTTTCTCAAAGTACTTAAAATTGAATAGATAGTTAGATACATAGATAACTCTATCTCTCTCACTCTTTCTATGTATAACTCAAATCTACCTTCTTCCTCTTCATTATTCTCTCTCAGAAATACCAACTTCATTAATCTTCAAACTGAAGATGAACTTCATAGATGGCCAACTCCATCTGAGGTACTACTTATAACAAACTTCTACTCATCATTTTCTACTCTCTCTCTTGTTCTGCTCTCTCTGTCTCTTTAAAACATGATGCACCATATTCATTCATGGCTATGTTTACTTTGTTTTGCTTTCAGGTTGTTGAGGAAATCAAAGCCATAGGTAAGATATCAGGTCCAACAGCTTTGACAGGTTTGGTCTTGTACTCAAGAGCTATGATATCTATGCTTTTCTTGGGGTATCTTGGAGAGCTTGAACTTGCAGGAGGATCTCTTTCAATTGGATTTGCAAACATCACAGGTTACTCAGTCATATCTGGTTTAGCCATGGGAATGGAACCCATTTGTGGACAAGCATTTGGTGCAAAACAATGGAAGTTGCTTGGTTTAACTTTACAAAGAACAGTTCTACTTTTACTATGTGCTTCACTGCCTATATCCTTTATATGGCTAAACATGAAGAAAATTCTCTTGTTTTGTGGTCAAGATGAAGAAATCTCATCAGTAGCTCATGTTTATATATCTTTTGCTATTCCGGATCTCTTCTTTCTGTCTCTCTTACATCCACTTAGAATCTATCTTAGAACTCAAAATATTACATTGCCATTAACATACTGTTCTGCTCTATCTCTTATGCTCCATGTTCCACTCAATTTCCTTTTGGTTGTTTACTTGAAAATGGGTGTAGGGGGGGTTGCAATAGCCATGATTTGGTCTAACCTAAATCTCTTCATCCTGTTATCGGCTTTCATTTACTTCTCCGGTGCGTACAAGGATTCTTGGGTTTCACCTAGTACGGATTGTATCAGAGGATGGTCTTCCTTACTAAAACTATCTATACCAACCTGTTTTTCAGTGTGTTTGGAGTGGTGGTGGTACGAATTCATGATCATTCTATGTGGCCTACTTGTTAACCCAAAAGCAACAATTGCCTCAATGGGGATTCTAATTCAAACAACTTCATTGGTTTATGTATTTCCATCAGCTCTGAGTTTAGGAGTATCAACACGAGTGGGTAATGAACTAGGCGCTAATCGACCGGCTAAAGCACGTAGAGCTATGATTGTTTCACTGGTATGCGCAATTATATTAGGACTAGTTGCTATGTCATTTACTATTCTGATGAGACATCGATGGGGTCGTTTTTTCACCAATGACTCAGAGATTCTAAACTTAACCGCAGTGGCATTACCGATTGTAGGATTATGTGAACTTGGGAATTGCCCACAGACAACAGGATGTGGGGTTTTAAGAGGGAGTGCAAGGCCTACAATTGGTGCTAATATCAACTTGGGTTCATTTTACTTGGTGGGAATGCCTGTTGCTATATTCATGGGATTTGTAGTGAAGATGGGTTTTACTGGTTTATGGATTGGATTACTTGCTGCGCAAGCGACATGTGCATTGCTGATGTTGTTTGTCTTAAGGAGAACAAATTGGATTGATCAAGTCGAAAGAGCAAGAGATTTAACAGACGATTCTGCAGCTCCTTGTGCGATTACATTATCAACATTTGTTAGTAAGGAGGGAAAAGAAGTGATGAAATTAGAGGATATTTTGTGCAGTGATGATGATGATGGGCCTGTAAAGTCAATCTCATTAGACACAGACCAACTTATTATATCAAACAATTAATAATAACGATAATCAAGGATTGAAACTTTTATTATCTTTTTCATGACAATTATTGACTTCAGTAAATTTGTAATAATTACTGCTGATTCTCTATTACATCAAATCTAAACCTAAGTCGCCCTTTTCTTCTAGAATGTTGTATCATTATTTCTGTTTCCATCAAAAAGAATTACAACATTAGTAATCTGCACAATTAGGCTATATCAGATCAAAAAACATTCAGGTCAGCAAAAAACCAAACACCCTAGATGTTTTGTTTCCGATTTCTATAATTTGAGGATACATTGTCTGTTTCAGATAAGAAAAGTCCATTTTTTTCCCTGTGAAAGGCTTTTTTTTTTTTTAGCTTGGTCAGATATTTATTAAAGCAAAAACGTAATTGCAAGAATTATGAAAGAGGACTAAAGATCCCCACCCCTTTAGAAAACTAAAGAGGCAACAAATTTCTGGATAATCTCTAAAAAGAACCTAAAACAAAAGGCTAGAAAATAGCAAATAAAACTTCAAGTTGTAACTTGCACCAACAAGTCACCAGCGAAGACAAAAACCGATCATATTTAAATTTAAAATTGAAATATGGCGGCTTCCTCCTTTGCTTTTTGTGCTATCGTTCTCTGGCATATGTAATGTAAAATTATCAGGTATTAATATTTATGATTTAAAGTTGAAATTTACTGGTAATATTAATTGAGTAAAAAAGCAAAAAGAATTAAGTTAAACAAATATGGATTAGAGAAATTTTGTGTTTGGGTCGTAGGTTTTGGTATGTTAGAGTGTTTGGGTCAAAAATTTGTCCAATGGTGTGTTTGGGTCGTAAGACCGTCAGTCAACACGGTCAAACTAACCGGCCGTTAGTCCCAAAAATTACAAGTTTGCCATTCCGTTAAACAACCCCACTCCAGGCGATTTTACGCCAAAAAATCGCCAAAATCGCCGATTAATCGGCAATTAATCGTCAAAAAATCGTCAAATTCAAAAACTCTCTGTAGCCTTTTGCCAAATTCAAAAAATCGTCAAAAAATCGCTGATTATTTTGAGTCGCCGATTAAAATCGCCGATTAATCGGCAAAATCACCAATTCCTCTCTGTGGCCTTTTGTATATTACGGGATTTTGGTTTTTTTTTTTTAACTTTTAACAAATTTGTGTTAAATATTTACTAGAACCATTGCATTCACCACCATAACAAGAAAACTTAACAAAAAACACATTGGCATCACAACAAAATAAGATTTTTAAGGATTTAAACAAGTTATACAATTGTAGAGTAGAGAATTTGGTTTGACAAGACAAAAAACAAAGTTAAAAACTGCAAGGAGAGTTTAATTGCAGTAGTTTAAAGCTTAATTGAGATAAGTAGATAGCCAATAACAAAAGTAACATACCTAATACCATTTAATCCCAAAAGTAGAATTGTTGGTTTTCTTTAGCTATGGTTGGTCTTGATTGTGCCCCAAAAGGGAAGCAGGCCTTTTTGATGTAGTAGGTTGTTGTGTGATTGTAGATGCCTGAGATGATGCCTGAAATGATTGAGATGCAGTAGCACTATGAGTACCTCTTCCTCTTCCCCTTGCAACACCACCCCCTCTTTCTCTTACAGCTGCACTTGTAGTACCAGCTGCACCACCTCTACCTCTTGCAATAGCACCAGGTCTCCCTCTACCAATTGTAATGTCAGCCATAGGTGGAATTCCACCTCTAGGTACTCCTCCATTAGTTGGCCTAATACCTGTAGTTGTATATATTCTGGATGTAGGTGCTGGTCTAGGTATTGCGGCTCCATCACTGATAAGAGGCCTCCTATCATGTGGTCCACGATATATATGGACACCTAAGACCAATATATCATATATTAGATGGATGAGCTAGGTACTGGTGTCATGGATTAACATATGGTTCATTCACAGTTCAAGAAAGTGAAATGTACAAAAGTTTCCAATATTAAGTTCATATTTATGCATTCTATTGGAGTAGTTAAATGAAACACAAAATATATTGGATTAGAAATCATACCTCAAGCCAATATACATGATTGTCTATTGGCTCTATATTACTAGCATAAGTTGCCATGTATTTGCTAACAAAATGACATTGATCCACAAAACTGTAAACAAACATAAAGTAACATAGAGTAAGAATTTTTAGACACAAAGTAACAAAAAGACATGTACTTGTTTAGGAATTACCTGTACTCATCCTCATCTGCTTCTAAAATGACAGCCATTGCATGCACACATGGCACACCACCAACTTGCCATGCTCCACATTTGCATTCATGCTTAGTCAAATCCACTTTCCAAGTCATACTCTCATTATTTTCAACCAACCAAACAGTTCTAGTCGATGGATAACATTTAAACCAATGCACATTCTCTCTGTGCCTTTTTAATCTATTCTCAGCTCTCTCTATTAACCTATCTTGATCCCAAGTGAGGGCTAGTTGCTCTCTATTGTAAAAAATTTGCATGGCTAGTTTCTCAAACTCCATCACTAACTTGCATATAGGCATTGCCCTCAATTTAAGAATCCATTTGTTAAAAGACTCACTGAAATTGTTAGTGATATGCTCACATCTAGAAGTATGATCAAACTTGTGCCTTGTCCATTCTTCCTTTGGATGAGATTCTAACCAGGTTCTGGCCTCTTGATTCAAGTCTTCCACTTGTTGCATCCAAAACTGGTAATCTATCTCGTTGTAGCTTTTTGCTGCCTTCCAAACAAGTTCCTCTAAATAAGCGCCAGGGTGCTTCATCTTCATGTTCTTGTACAAGTGTCTGAAGCAAAACTTATGATAGTGTTTGACATGTGCAAATTGTCTAGCCACACCATCAATCAAACCTTAAAACAAAAAGCATCATCAAATTACAACAATGTTAACTATTACTAACAATGTTAACTAAGAATGTGCATTGCTAAAAAACTGGTGTAATACCTTTTTGCTGATCAGAAATAAATGTAATTGGCTTATCTTGAATGGTCACATGTGGCGCAAGAATAGACAAGAACTTATTCCAAGTTTCCTTGCATTCGTTTCTGCAAAAATATATGGCAAGGGGAAATATACCATTATTGTTGTCCAAAGCCATAGCAACCAAGATCATTCCTGCATACTTCCCTTTTAAAAATGTACCATCTAATCCAATAATCAGTCTGCAACCATTAAGAAAACCATCTAGACTAGCCTTGTATATAATCAACAACCCTGTAAATTGTTCATTCACACCTTCTTTACTCCAAGTTACGACACTGCCTGGATTTGCTAATTGAATCTGTCTACACAGTTCTGGTACTTGCCTATAACTATCTTCAAATGACCCAAAAACCTTCTCTAAACATATGTGCCTAGCATGCCAAGCATTCCAATATGAGATATCTACTTTATACTTTCTCTTCACCCTATCTTTAATATGTGAAGGCTTGCAGTCAATGTGGTCAGAAACATACCCCATTATCTTTGAAGCAACCCATCTTGCATTAGCCATAGGATTTTTCAAACCTGTATACAAACAACAAACATCAAGATTTTAATAAGCACAACATAATGAGACACAAAATAAGGAGACATGAAAAAAGAGCACACACCTTTAGGTTTACATTTATGTTTCAACTCTCCAGATTTGCACCTAAATGTGATCTTATCAAAGGTTGGATAACAGTTAACTCTCCAAGTACATCCTTCCGCTGCACATCTCCATTCTTGCCTTTTTTCAGTATTCATTATCTTTTTAATACTAAAATGCCTCTTTATTGCTAACTCTCTCAAGTACTTCCTACAGTGAATAAATGTTGGCCATTCCATGCCAATATATAACTGATCTGTGGGAGATTTTGCAACATTAAACTCATCATCCTCATCTTCATTTTCATACAGATTTTGGGTGTTTTTAATAAACTCACCATGATCAATTTCTTCATGTCTACAAACCTCAGCTTCATCACTATACAAAACTAGTTGATGATTAATGTTATCCACTTCATTGTCAGCATCAGTAGGTACATCATCCCCTTCATCACTCTCATTTCCTGTGTAATATGAGCTTTCTTCATCACAATTCTCTAGATTAAGGTTCCTTACTCTTGGAATGTAGTCTTCATCTTCAGAACTACACCCATCATTCACCAACCTGTTTACAAACAAATGATTTCATTCAAAACACAAATCAATCACAATCATAGAAGCAAGATCAAAGTATGGCTTTAAAAAATCTACTACCCATTGTTAAAACCCTAAAAACCAAACATAAAATTATCAAAATTACTTACCTAGATACACTGTTGTTCATCATTGGCTTAATCTTTAGTGTTGATAATCGATTAATACCTACAAACCCGTGATTGATCGTTGCTTTTTCGTTTTTTTCTTTTTTTTTTTGCAGGGAGGAAATCACAAATTTGTTAAAAATTAAAAAAAAAAACCAAAATCCCGTAATATACAAAAGGCCACAGAGAGGAATTGGTGATTTTGCCGATTAATCGGCGACTCAAAATAATCGGCGATTTTTTGACGATTTTTTGAATTTGGCAAAAGGCTACAGAGAGTTTTTGAATTTGACGATTTTTTGACGATTAATTGCCGATTAATCGGCGATTTTGGCGATTTTTTGGCGTAAAATCGCCTGGAGTGGGGTTGTTTAACGGAATGGCAAACTTGTAATTTTTGGGACTAACGGCCGGTTAGTTTGACCGTGTTGACTGACGGTCTTACGACCCAAACACACCATTGGACAAATTTTTGACCCAAACACTCTAACATACCAAAACCTACGACCCAAACACAAAATTTCTCTATGGATTACGGGAAATGCAGCATAACAAATTAATGATAAAACAAAACATTTCGAAGCTACATAAATATATTTGGGTTATTAAAAAAAACAAAAACAAAAAAAAAACGCTTTTAAGCTAGCCAAATGTGATTAGTGAATAGTACACAAGATTTGAGTCAGAGAGGTCTGAGAAATGTTTTCTAGCTGGGGGTTTATTACAAGAGAAGAAGATAAGGAAGAGTCTAGCTTTCTAGTTGGCAAGTCCTGGATTTCTTTTAAAGCTGTAGGCACTTGTAGCAAAGCACAGCCTATAATAAGAAAATTTTAGCATTTCAAGTATAAGCGTCAATTTTAGTGAAACATGTACCAACTTTTTGTCTTTTTAAACATAAAAAAAAACAAAATACAAAAGTTTGATCTAAACAATTTTTTTTTTCCTTTTTTGCTGCTAAAATGCACACATATATATTTTTCTATGGGCAGATAATGGCGCAGTAACCAGTTAAGATGCCTTGATGCTGGTTGCCTTTCTTTTTGTTTGTTTGACTCAAATTGCCATTTTGGTAGGGGATCCAAACCAATATGCAACCAAATCATGGCCGGAATACAAACTATTTTTCCCAGCTCATGAGCATTTATAGGGTAAAAGTAAAACGGAGTTGAACCCACCTCTACCTACTACCATTGCCAATATGACCGTCACATTTTTTGTTTCCGGAAATTAGAAATATCTTTTTTTGATAAGTCCGGAAATTAGATTGCAGCTCTTAAAATTGTCGGAAGAAAAATGAACGACAGTATGTTTAAGCATCCATATCTTTCAGTGAGGGCCGGGGTACTTTATGAACCCTCTTTACAGCGAATGGTAAGGTTGGCAATGCAACATCATCTTACTTACGATGGGAAAATGTACATTTACAGTATCTACTTTTGAAGTGTGCACATAATAGTGAAGAGAAAAAACGAAATGGTGTGTGTTTTTTGTTGACTCATCTCAATCTGATTCACTTACCCGTTCCTGTAAGTTTTAGAATCATCATGCTCATAAAACTAAATTTTACTTTCTAGGAGCAAATACAGTGAAATTGGTATATTGGTTAATTTGTCAATTACCACCCCACAGTGGGATATGATAGGTGAATCTAAAAAACAGTTGGTAAATGGGTATATCGGGGGTTTACTAATCGAGACTCAGAGAAAGTCGATCGTCTATGTTTGAGACGATCGACTCATATTGAGCCGCTCGGCCCATGCTAGGCCGAGTCTCGGTGCTACGATTCGACAACCGTCTAATCTCAACGGTTCTCATCCAACGGTTCTCATCCAACGGTTCTCAATTCTTCCCTATAAATTCAAACATTTTCAACTCCAAAAACACACATTCTCCACTTAAAAATTCTTCTACTCAAACTCTTCTTCCCAATTTGTGTTCAAAAAATTCAGAAGAAAATGAATCCCAGAGTTCGTGCTCAAAAATACACTCAAGAAGAGGACTTAGCTCTTTGTAAAACATATGTTTTTAATAGTAGAAGAAATATTCCTACTGGCCAACTCAAGTCGCACACGTCTTTTTGGCAGAACGTTTTCACTATGTTTGTTGCAAAAACCGGGAACCCAATAAACCGTCATGCTCTTGGGTTGTCGAGTCGTTTTCAAGCAATTAGTCATTCAGTCACGCAATTCCTTGTTCAAGTGAAGGTAATTGATCGACAAAAATTTAACGGTGTAACTGAAGATGAAGTGATCCAATTAGCTCTAGATGTACGGCAGGAAAATCACGACAAACTTTTCTTGTACGAAGCTTGTTTTGACTTCCTTAGAGATCTTCAAAAATTCGTCTCTTTTATGTAATGATGTAGTTTTCTTTTAATCTTATGTAGTTTGTTCTAAGAAAAGACGTAGTTAAAATTTAAATGAATGTGAAATAAAATTAGTAGTTTTTTTATAGATTAATTCTGATTACATAAATAGTTAGTTTCTTAATCTCAATTTAAATTACAAATATTAAATAAAATGAAACTACTCATTCCTAGGTTAATTAGGTGGATAATAATAGGCTTGGTACTGGCCCCGGTCAAGCAAATCCCCAAAGCCTTGGCTTGCTCCTGGTTGAGATCCTTCAGATCCAATGAATTCACAAGGATGAACTGGAGATGTGCCAAAGTCTATGTGTCTTATGTAATCTTGATCGTGATCTTGTGGACTGCCTCGATGTGACCTTGGTTGTAGAGGTTGCATATGATATGGAGATTGGTTTTGTGTATCTCGCATTATTTCCTCCTGATGAGAATGTGTTGCTCCAAAAAGTCCTGCAAGATAGGGAATGAGGCTTCTGGTCTGCGTCAATACCTGCAAACGTTTGTTGTACATACACCTAGTCAACTGATCTCTTAACTCTATCGGATTCATATATTATATACATTGTTCAACAGTTGCCGTTGTGCCTGTATAAGAATTAGTTGGCTCCATACCTTGCGAGACAAGTGGAACTATCTCAGGTTGTCTTTTAGATTATAGGTCTCGATCTCCCAACTCAATTCTGGAAAATCAGACCCAAACGATGAAGAACAAGGTGCAAAAGGTCCTCTTGGGTAGGCCGATGAAGTAGAAGCTTCTGCCGAAGGATAAACGACTAAAGCTGGAATCGATGGTGCGGGTTGTTTCGGTATAGGCAAGCTCGAGCTTCGTCTTCCTATTGAGGAAATTTCAATTCCATATATGTTCATAGTGTCTACATTAATTACCGGCTTCGCGATTGATTTGTACCATTGGTCGTATGCATCTTCATCATAAAGTGCACAATAACGATCATAACTTCTCCATCCCCAATCCCTTCGACTTACTTATTCCGTTCCCAGGACGGTTGATGGTGGAAGATTTTTTGGAATACCATATGCACCCACCAACTGTCTAGTACATCTCTCCCCAAAAAAACAGACACCAATGTCTCTGATTTGATTGTAGAACAACACGTGTTGTAGTGAATATTGTTTGATCTCATTGGCTACATCAGATTGAAATCCTCAAAATCCTCATAGGGTTCCAAATAATATTGTCTCTCCTCCTAAGATCCATTTGGTTTCTCCACTTATGTATATGATCTGGTTTAGTGGTGTTTTAATTCTTCTTTTCTCAGTTATTGGCTTCAAATTTTACCACAATTGGAAAAAAGTTTCTATCGAACACCTTTAGTCTTGGTAGACAAATATTGGTATATGTATACCACCACAGCTGAAGTAAATGACGTACGATTAGTTTAACTTGCTATAAATATTTGAAAACTTATATAAACTTAAACGATTAGTTTATCATATTTACCTCAACGATTCCCCCAAACACCTTCGATGCTTGGCCCACCCAAGCAGGCGACATCGAGACTGACGTATAAATCGGCCAATATAGCGGACCCCCAATCATAACTGACAGCCTTTTCCAAATCTTGCAATGCATATAGCCATCATGGTAGTACACTACTATTTGCGTTGGGGAAAAAAACACACACCAATCATCCATAAAATAAAAACCTTTGTAATTTCTGTAACGTGGGCTTCCCCCTCTAGATTTTCTCCTACAACCCCTTTATATAATGATTGTTATAAATGCCTTTAAACCGGCATTAGGAATCCCCATACCTCTTAGTTCGGTATGCTTGTGTTCCGTTACTACTTGAAAATACAAAGGAAGTGCCTCTTTATATCATGCATTTGCCAACCAACTTTGTTGCTCAAATTGAACATTCTTTCCCTGACCGGAAGGTATCCCAAGCAAGAAATACAAATCCAACGGTGTTATTCCTGAAAAAATATTAAAATTGTTAATATCATATATAAATCGTATTTTTCGCATAAAAATTATAAATCAAAATATATGACGCACCTATTTCGAAGTTATCAAAATGGAACGTGTGTGTAGTATGCCACCAATGTTCCAGCATCATCGAAATAAATTTGACTGAATGTATCTTCGCCTCGATATGGTACAAAGTCCTCCAAATGAATCTATTATAATAATTTTAGCACTTTCGGGGAGTTTATCATAAACTGGTTTTATTTCATACCAACAACCTCTTGTTTTTTGACCTTTGGCATCTCGGTCTACTACTGAAGATACATGACTTTTACTTGTGGTTGTTTCTTGACTAGAAACTACATTAGGATTCTCTTCATCCGAAAATTTTTGTTGAGTCTGTAGAGGTTGAATATACCTATTTCTGGGTGGTTTTCTATTCCTATTTCGACTAATATTTTGAGATTGAGACATTTTTTTTATTCTTTTTTTAGAGAAACGGAATATGAAGAGTTTTTAGAGAAGATTGTAGAGAAGATTGGTTTAGGTGTGAGTAGAAAAAAATGATTTTGAGTTGAATTTATAGGGGATGATGTTATAGTCGTTGGGATATGACCGTTGTCGAGGCATTAAGAGCCGCTCGGCCTATGTTGCATCGAGGCTCGGTGCAACATGCACATGCACCGAGCCTCGGCTCAACATAGGTTGGGCGGCTTTTGTTGCCTCGGTCGATTCATATTGCGCCCTTTAATCCATTCCCCACTGTGTAAAACCGAGTTTATCCATCCACCTGGTTTGACATTTTGATAAATTTACCAATATCCGTTAAGTTGCTCTAAGGTTGGCGTTAATAATTGAAGATTCCCATAGTTGGTCGTAATCATTTTTGCATTCCAAGCTTGCTGAATTTAGTTTTCTACCTGGTGGAATATATACACTCGGCACTAAAATATTTTGCAGAATGATGCTATAGTCCAAAATCTAAAGGAAAATTCTACACTAACAGTCTAACACCACTAGCCAACTTGTGATACAAGAAGATTTCACTGGCACCAGAGGGGATTTGTATTTTTAGTTGAAGATTTTCATCCAATGGAAGCTGACACACGGAAAATGATTCACCCAATCTAGTTCAGCTATCTAACAGTGCTGCCCAAAAAAGAGTCTAACATGTAACAATTCATAGATCTATGAATTAGACTTGCACATATGCAGATTGCATAATCGAAGCTAGCATTATAATTCAGCAAAACACTGACACTTGCACATAGTCTCGACAAAGTCGATCTATAAAATGTCAACACAAGCATTTTAATGGAACCTTACCTCGCACTTTAATGAATTCTCTTTTTTCTGGAAGTATAGGTTTTCATGTACTATAATTTTTTTTATTTTTTTATTTTTTTATTTTTGTAGATTTCTTAATAACATGTGGAAGCCATAATCAACCCTTTTTCTAATGCTATTTTGTAACATTAAGTTTTCAATTTTTCGAGCACGGGCATGTTTGTACTGGCAGGGGGAGATACCAAAAATCGTAAGGTATCGTCTTTTAGAAATGCTTTCGATGATCACTCTTTGATACTTTCTCCGTTTCATAAAAAGTGAATTATTTTAAGTTTTGATAATTTTTAAGACAATAAGAAAAATGAATAATTTTAAATATTTTTTTCAATTATATCCTTATCGATAATAAAATATTAAAAATTTAGAAATAACATATCTCTCAAACTATGATACAGACATTTATAAACTTTATATTGTTGGAAAACATTTTAAATCACCTATATAACGAATATAAACATTACTATTAAATTCTACATATTTTTATTAAAATTTAATACAATAATCAGTTAAAAGGATAATTTTAGAAATATTTTCTTATTTAATAAAATAACTCAAATTTTATGAAATAAAATTCTAAAATAAGTAGCTCATTTTTTATGAAACGGAGGGAGTATGCATGTATCTTTTTAGTAGTGCCCAGACGCCAAAAAGTGTTGCATGATTCATTGTTGTTTTGTTGTATACGATTTGAACCGTGAATTGAGAGGGTGTGCGTGTGGTGTGCTCACCTTCTCTCTTTTCATGTTCGCAACAGTAGACTAGAGAAGAGTGTTGAGTCTTAGGCCCTAAGCCCCTAGCTACTTCTTCCTATCTTTTAGAGCATCTCCAATATTAGGGATCAAGGTCTTAAAACTACATGTCACATAGGATTTAAGACATTTTTCATCAAAAATTGATCTCCAATGCTAGGTCAAAGTAATGAGAAAAGATGACATGGCCAAGTGGGGGTAAAGGAAAAAGTCTAGATTAGACCTTCTCTATGATCTTGGGTCTTAAGTCCACATCATCATTTGTTTTTAAATTTAAAGAAAATTTGTTAGATAAGACCTTGAAGATTGGAGATGAAATTTAGGTGAAAAACTCGAAATTTCAATAGAGACCACCAATACCAATAGAAATGGTTCAAAATATCTTATAGTACTAAAAAAATAGTGTTTGCAAAAGGATATTGCAAAAATGCACAGGAAATGGTTTCATCAGATATTGAGTTTACTACAGAAATTAACCTTAAAGGTGTCAAAAACTCGAAATTTCAATAGAGACCACCAATACTAATAGAAACGATTCAAAATATCCTTTAATAATATAAAAATAGTATCCGCAAAAGGATATTTCAAAAAAATGCACAGAAGTGCAGAAAATAGTTTCATCAGATATTGAGTTTACTACCGAAATTAACCTTGAAGGTGTCAAAAACTTGAATTTCAATAGATACCACCAATACCAATAGAAATGATTCAAAATATCTAATAGTACTATAAAAAGAGTATTCGCAAAAGGATATTCCAATAAATTTCAAAGAAGTGCAAGAAATGGTTTCATCGGATATTGAGTTTACTATAGAAATTAACCTTAAAGGTGTCAAAAACTCGAAATTTCAATAAAGACCACCAATACCAATAGAAATAGTTCAAAATATCTTATAGTACTATAAAAAGAGTGTTTGCAAAAGGATAATTCAAAAAAATACAAAGAAGTGCAGAAAATGGTTTCATCAGATATTGAGTTTACTACCGAAATTAACCTTGAAGGTGTCAAAAACTTGAAATTTCAATAGAGACCATCAATACCAAATAGAAATGATTCAAAATATCTAATAGTACTATAAAAAAGAGTGTTTGCAAAAGGATATTGTAAAAAAAATTCAAAGAAGTGCAGAAATGGTTTCACCGGATATTGAGTTTACTACAAAAATTAACCTTAAAGGTGTCAAAAACTCGAAATTTCAATAAAGACCAACAATACCAATAGAAATGGTTCAAAATATATTATACTACTATAAAAAGAGTGTTTGCATAAGGATAATCCAAAAAAATGCACAGAAGTGCAGGAATGGTTTCATCAGATATTGAGTTTACTACAGAAATTAACCTGAAAGGTGGCAAAACTCGAAATTTCAGAAGAGACCACCAATACCAATGGAAATAGTTCAAAATATCCAATAATATTCTAAAAAGAGTGTTTGTAAAATGATATTGCAAAAAAATGCACAAAAGTGTAGGAAATGGTTTCATCGGATATTTAGTTTACTAGAGAAATTAACCTCAAAGGTGTCAAAAACTCGAAATTTCAATAGAGACCACCAATATCAATAGAAATGGTTCAAAATATCTTGAACCATTTCAATTGGCTCCAATACAAGGGGTCAAGGTCATCCTAGGTGGAGGTCTTATTAGCACCTTTTTTGTGTGGATCATTACTAAATGACAAAAAGAATATAAAGGTAAAACTTTTTACCTAAAGTTCATCTCCAATCCTAAGGTCTTATTTACCACTCTTTATTTAAATTTAGGGATAAAATGGCGATGTGGACTTAAGACCCAAGGTTATGAAGAAGGTCTAATCTAGACTTTCTCCTTTACCCCCACTTGGTCCCCACTTGGCCATGTCATCTTTTTTCATTACCTTTACCTTAGCATTGGAGATCAATTTTTGGTGAAAAGGGTATTAAATCCTAAGTGGTATGTAGTTCTAAGAGCATATCCAATGCTAGGGGTAAAGGTCATCCTATGTGGAGGTCTTATTTACACCTTTTCATAGTTAGTCATTGCTAAATGACAAAAAAAATTGAAGATAAAACTTTTCACCTAAAGTTCGTCTCCAATCTTCAAGGTCTTATCTAACAAATTTTGTTTAAATTTAGAAACAAATGATGATGTGAACTTAAGACCCAAGGTCATGAAGAAAATCTAATCTAGATCTTCTCTTTTACCCCCACTTGGTCTCCACTTGGCCATGTCATCTTTTCTTATTATCTTGACCCAAACATTTGAGATGAATTTTTGGTGAAAAATATATTAAATATTAGGTGGTATGTAATTTTAAGACCTTGACCCTAACATTATAGATGCTTGTACGAGTACGAGAAAACTCATAACTGTTAAGGCAAACTTCTCTCTATCTCTGTCTCATTAGACGCGAGATGTGTGCCCAAATTTTCCCTTCTATAGTCTATCCTTTTCTGTCTCTCTCGGTCCCTCTCTAGCTAACTAGCTTACCAAAAATGGTGAGTCAAGATCCTTTTCTCTATCTCTTCCTACATAAAGGAGTATGTGTGGCCATTTTCTTTTTCGCTCTGGAACTTTCTTTTTAACATTTTAAGTTCAGATCCACAATATTTTAATTTCCTTTTTCTGGCTTAGCTAGCTCGCCAAATATGGTGAAGACTGACTCATTCGCTCAACTCTAATTGCAAATGACACTTCTACACCCAATTACTCAGGCTAATTATGTCACCATACGTAGCGTTAGTTGTAAATCGATGAGTTTGTTTAGAAAAAAATACACCCTATTTGGTTCAGAAACTTGGAGGACTAATAATCCAATACCGGGTAATCCGATTCCTTGCTCCAAAATTTAGTGTTTGGTTTATCTATTTCAATTAAACGTAATATAATTGTGTAAAGATGACTATAAATATCCCTACATTTAGAATTTACTCAATTACAGGCTATAATTGAACAATTCAAAATTTTGAAACCAAAATAGTTTATAAACTTTTGATTAATTTCTAAATTAACAATGTTAATTTGATGTTGCACATAAACAAATTAGTTATAGAACTTTGAAAACCGAACTTATGAACTATTTTGGAAAAAATTTCTGCGCGTAAGCTCACCTTGCATTTTCCATTCGGTGACACAATATGTTTTTTCACAATTCTTTCAGTGTTTTTTCACCATAAAAGTGACACTCTTCCATCTCGAGCTGGTTTATTTTTCTCTCATGGAGTTCGAAAAATGAAGTCAATTAGAAAGCAAATTGAAAAAGGAGATCGATCATTTGCTTTTGTAAGGAAGGGTATTTAGATCATTTTCCAACAATCAACCTTCAATTCCTGAGAATTATGTCCCATTGCATTCTATGACCAGTGCAACTGAAATTGGGGTTTCGTAGGTCTTTGGATTCAACATAAACCAATTTTTGACTTGAAATTAGTCAGAAATTAGGACGGACTCCCTTGGAATTGGATTCCTAACCCTCCAAATCTCCCAACGAAACACATTCAAAATTAATTTTAAGGAAATTAAGAAGAAGGAAATATCCTAGATATGTACGGGATTCTTTTCTCCCTTTAATTTCTCTATTTTTGTATCTTTGATCAACAATCATTCTTCCCTGATCCATCTCCCTATGAAGAGGGACAGACGTGTGATCCCTTTCAAATTGAGTTAGTTGAATCTTAAAATAGTGATTTGGCTACTATGCGGAGTGTTAAAGCACCCTAACCCGTCGTCTAGTTATTATTAATCTGTTTGTACATTTAAAATTTAAAAAATATGTGATATCACAGTTTTTTCTAAATACTTATCTTTATCGACGGATAAATAAAATATTTATCCTAACATTTAACTATATTTAGACAAAGAGAATATTTGAAAAAAAAACATGAAAACATAAAATAAGAGTCTAGACCAGAGAAACATCTATATAACTTCAGAAGGTAAACTGTATGCCTTGTAGGGCTTTCGTTCGAGCACTACTTTATTTGAAATATAGCTTGAACGAAGATGGTTGCGTTGAGCGTTTTTGTCGGAACTTGTAACAGTGAAACAATAAATGTTAGATGAATCAGTTAGCGTTGAAAATAAACAACTTCAATTAAAGAAATAATTTGACGCGAGGGCAAAACTATTTGTTCTATAAATTGTCTCTAACTTGGTAGTCCGCGGATATATACACCTTAAGAATGCAGTTATATTCGAAAAACAAAGTGTCTAAGATATAACTGCTCGATATAGTTTGTATAATCACAATATAAACTACCCATTCTCTGAACTTAGTAACAAGAATGAAGGGAAATAAACAAACAATGTACGTAAAACAATGCAAGAAAAGAATAAAAAAGCGAGGGATAATAACCTGCCCTGGGATGAGTTGAAAATAAAAATTTAATTTTTCTTTTTGAAGTAAACTAGGGAGGTGAAATCAATTCATAAATTAATGTGTGAAATTATAATAGAGTTTAAGTCAAAAAAAGTAGAAAATATGAAATAAAAGATTTTCTTGAAGGTCACAGGCCCCCCATTAAGCAAAATATTTTAAAAAAATCAAAATTCGTTTTAATTTCTCTTTAGAAATATTCAAAATAATTTTGACCAAAAAGATAGGATCTTGATGAAGCCTCAATCCACAAGCCCAAGCCTGGTGCGAGTGGGTTCTTTGGTACGAAGCACTTCACTTGTGTCAAAGTCATACTAGTCATTTCTTAAGTCATCCCTCTCACACAAAAATATGTTAATCCAAGGGTCATACTTAGAATTCTAAGATTTATAGTAATATGAAAACATTTATCTTTCGTTTACCTTATGTGAGACTAAAGGTTACATTTCATTCACAATAAATAAAAATAGCTAGTGAAGTTTAGTGACTTATAGGTTCCAAGTTCAATTCATACCAAGATCACAAAAAATATTTATTAAAATATACTTTTTCCAACAACCCCCACATGAATGAAGTATCGGTAAAATCGGAAATCAAAAAGGAGAAAATAATATTATAGGCAAAGGTGTCCATGAGGTCTAGAACTACTTGTTGGCCAGTGAAAACGATGTCTTAAACTTTCCAACATTTAGTGTAGTTTATCAATAACTTTCACGCGTGATATTTCCCTAGGCACTGTCAAGTTCATATTGTGTGTCCATTTTGGCGTTGGACGTATCCCGTTTATAAAAATGCTCTAGAGAATCAGTTTTATTCTCATATGAAACGGCTCACTTTCACATTCAGATAGATGAGTTCCATCAATAGTGTTTCTGCTACACTCCACTTCAAATGAAGATAAAAAATCTCATTAAGACCCCTAAAGAAGTCATCCTTCACATCCAGTCCCATTATCACATCTATACCATAGAAAGAGACTAAAAATAAAATCATCTGATAGTCTTTACCTTAAATCATCAGAAATTAGTTGTCCCATTTGAAACTTTATCTCTAGATCTCTAGTCAGCAAGGTTGAGTGTCCTTCATGGAAAGTTTATTTCATGAGCTTAAGTCTCATCCCTCTCGACCCAATAGTAACTACCTCTTTGGAAAAACCTTTCGTCAAAGGGTCCGCGATATTCTCCTTAGACTTCACAAAGTCAATGAAAATAACGCCATTTGAGGTCAGTTGTTTCAGGGAGTTGTGTCTTCTATGATATGTATAGACTTCCTAATATACATCTTGCTTTTCATGTCTAGATATAAATGCTTGGCTATCATAATGTACATATATAGCTGGCACAGGCCTATGTCAGAGATGCATGTCTTCTAAACAACATCTTAGCCACTCGGATTTCTCTCATTCTTTATCTAACACAATAACTTTGATCCATAGTGAATCGAGCAATACATGTTCGTTCGGAGGACTTCCAAAAAATAGACACACCTCTTAGAGTGAATACAATCCACTTGTATACTTAGACTCCTCCGAGTAAGCTATCCATTTTGCATCACAAAGTCCCTCTTATGAGTCAGGCTTCAATTTCCTAAGATGGGATTTCACGGTCATACCTTAGCCTATCATTGCACAATCCCCTTCACTCCCTTCGCTAGCCACTTCCATCCCGCGTTCATGTCTCCTGTTATCTGTCTTCCACTACTTCATATGTATATATTAGATTCAAATATTTATTAGAAATATATTGTCACTACCTAATGCTTACTACGAAATATTATTGTTCTATACTAAGCAGGGGACTTAATATTGATGGTGGGTTTTTGACAAAGGCGAAAACTGTAAAGTTATTTATGTCACATATCATAAATATCATATTTACAAAATTATTTTTGGTTTTGTATCAGAAATATGGAGCTTCTATTTCTATTTCGCATTTCGCAAGAGAATGGAGAATACTCTGTTAATAGATACATGCACTCTATACTGATCTTATAGCCATTCTAAAAATATATACCTCCACACAATATCAAAGCTTCACCCAGATGAACTATATTTTGTGTGTGTGTGTGTGTACGTGCTAGCTTATTTGTATTGAATGTCCTCCGAATTACTGGGACTTTAGAGAAGTAGTAGTGCTCATTGAAATTTTACCAATCTCTCTGATTATACATATAATATTCAGAATATGATTTTGTGTTATCTTCTCATCTTGCCTTATTCTCAAATGAATGTCGTGCTCTTATATGGATATACACTAAGTACGCGCTGGGACTAGCCCATAACCAACCCTATTCTATGCACGATGCTGGGACTAGCCCAGCGCCAGACCCTATACACGGAACATGGCTAGTCCTAGTGACATACATCACGAACATGGTGATGGAATAATCCCAACGCCATGCCCTATTTTGCTCCAGATGTCGGTCCTCGAGTACCCTTTCCGATCCTATCCTCGAGCATCCCTGCCACGTGCATGTCCTCGAGAATCTGTGCATAACTTGTCCTCAAGAACCCTTGTATAGTCTTGACCTCTAGCATACCTTCTATAGCCTGTCCTCAAGAACATCTCGCGCGGCCAAGCCTTGAGCATCACTTCTACGACCAAGAATTGAACACCACTTTCACGGAGCTAGGCTAATCCCAACGCCAGACTACTTCTTTGCTAGCCCAATGCTAACCCTTATTGTCGTGGCTTTCGAGATATTTTCCTTAGCACTCATAAGCCCATTTTTCGGTTTTCAGATATGCCACTTGATGACATTGGATCCTGGATGCTCCGACTCATGCGCCAAGCCAGTGATAGCTAGTAATCGATTATTCTTACTAGATAGCTAATGCCTACCATATTTTACGAACAAGATTCAGCGGTGCCATCCATGTGCATAATTAATTAAGATATGTGCCAGATGCACACCAAGATGCTACCTTTTACAAAGTGATGCCACTAGCGTGAATCACTCATAGATGGGTCATACTAACCTATACTGTTAATATATCATGAGCAGACCCCTTCTGCAAAGGTATGCCATTAGCTTGCATCACTCACTAAGTAATTCCATGATTCCACATCGTGTATGAAGTGGTGCCCGTATCTCGTGTCATCCCTAAAATCATGCATGGTCACTCAGGACTAATTGTCTATATATGAAGGTGGCAGGGTAGTGTTTGTGTATTTTTCCAGCATCCACGACTCTCATGCATCAATATCAGACTGTTATTGACATAATTCTGTCTTTGCTCCTTTATGGTAACTCATCGCCTTGCACTGATTCCATGAATGCTTCACTTATCATGAGTACCCATCTTACTCAATCACCAGCATCTAGCATAAATTACTAGCAATGGATTCACCATGCCCACGAATGGCACTACTAAGATACAATGCATATACAATGTTGAATAGTATGTTCTACTAGAAGTACAAAGTCAGTGATAGACTTACTAACCTTACTAGACTTAGCACTTGTAGTTGGTCTACTTAATTAATTAACACCTCTGAGCATACTGCCTAATAATTGATTAAATGAGGCATTCACGTGACCCAACGAGCAATTTACGAGACATCAAACATGTCATAGGGGGATGGATACTCATTAGGGTATTGGTATGGTGGTTTATAAAATGTGCAGTGTAGTTGTACACCCACGATGAGAAAGAGCCAGGATGTGCGAACGTTGTAAGATGAAGGAATAATAGGAATACGGTTTCTAGAGTCTTCCCTACAATCATGGGCATGACTTCAACCGCGTTTTCCACTTATCTATTTCTTTCACTTCTTACGAGATCATAAGTGTGAGTTCAACACTATAAATAGATGACTTTATATATTTCCAAAAGAACTCTAAATTTATTGAAGTCGTAGCAGACTATCATAAACAATTCTACCTTACATACTTGAACTCAACAACAAAGACTTACATTCTTCAACTAGAATTAACCACACTCTGATCTCATCTTTCTTTGCTTCCCTTTCTTCTTCTCCCTTGTGGCCGAATCAAGGCTTGAACGACCATTTCTTGGTTTAGGCTTGAACGACCATTTTGATCTCTCGTATTCATTACGATTTACCCTTCAAACTTTTATCTGTTTTTACCCTAAAACAAGAGGATACTTAACTTTACAAAAAGAATACAATTTTCGATGGCTTGGTAGAACCAAGGGTGGTGAAAGAAGCTATTTTTACAAGATTGTTAGAATTTTTGGGTTTCAGTTTCGTTAAATGATCAGGAAACCATATAAAGGATACTTTATCTTCATATCCACAAAAATCTTCCTTACTAAATGTATGGATGAATAAAATGAAAATTTCCTGAGTTTTTACATGTTAATAGATAAGATAAATAGTATGACTCTTGTTTTGATAGATGAACTTTTCGATACAAGGGTGTTACATGAACTTTTTATTAGGGATTAGTTATGGGTACGCAACACCCTTTATTATTCTTTTGTTTGCGTTCCCTATCTTTTTTTCGCTTCCTGTTTTTACTTTGTTTCTACTGGTTTTTCTTGGCAGCAATCTAATTCCAATTCACAAAAAAAATAAAAAAATATGCAAAAACAAAAATGAAGAAAATAAATAAACAAAGGTTGTTGATCCTTAGCTCTTAACGGAAGTGATTCGTCAAAACGGATGAGCTCCTCGTATCTCCTCAACATCAAGATGGTATGTAGCAAAAGTTTGGAAAAACAGAGTGAGTCACGTGTTCCACACGCTGTCCTTAAGACATTAGCGCCCGGATACACTTAAAAGTGATGCTATAGCTTCCACAGGGCGGATGCCTCCAGGATAAAACACCCTACTACACCTACTAGTAGCACTCGTAGTAGATGCTCAACTTGAGCTTGACTACTCAGAAAAATCCTTCAAGGAAATTCTCAAAAAAACTTATGAAAGATAATAAAAAATTATTATTCTTTTGGTCTCTCCAAAAATATGGAGAAACCCTTTTTCCTTGGATGTAAAAATAGGTTGAGAAAAGTTTGACCATATAATCTCTTAATACAACTTAAGAAGTGGAAATTCTCCGATGTGGGACTAAAGTGTTTCATTCACAAAAGAAAACAAATGAAAAACCAAAACATATAAAGTGACCAATAGGTCAAGAGCTTAAACCCAAATAGGCACAATATTTTATATTTTAATAAAAGATTAAAACTCATTTTTTAGCCATTCTTTTCCAACAATCCCCAACATGAATGAGAACCTCAGTAAAACATAAAAAACACAAGTAGATCTTGGTAAACCAACACCCTAAATACCATGACCCGACTTGACTGAACAGACAAATGGACCGTGCGTGTGTTGAAATCATACTAGCCACTCCAATGTCCTCTCCTTCACAGAAAAGTGTGTTGACCCCAGGGTCATACTATTAATTTCATAAATCATAATAGTATATAGAGCTTTCATCTTTAGTTTCCCATAATGGGACTAAAAGTTCCGTTCACCAAAGTGAAAATGAGCCAGTGATCCCTTAGCAACCCTTAGGTCCTAAGTATCAGTAATACCAAGACCATAGAAAACAACATAAAAATTATTTTCTCAAAATGAATAAAATCTTGATGAAAAACTGAAAATCACATAGAAAAACAGGAAATACCATATAGGCAAAGGTGTCCATGAGGTCTTGAACCTTTGTTTAGTGACAGATTACCGGAACTACTTGCTAGAGACAGTGAACGCGATGTCTTGAAATGCTAGCGTTTGTGTAATTCGCGATAACCACCACGCATGATATCTCCAAGGTTATTGCCAAGCTCGTGGGGTTGTGCTCATTTTGGCCCTGAGCAAATATCCCGTTTCTCAGAATGCTCTAGAGAATCAGCTATATTCTCATAGGAAACGGCCCACTTCCACATTCAGATAGGTGAGTTCTATCAAGATTGTTTACTGTTACACCCCACTTCAATCTTAAATTGAAACTATAAAACACATTAAGACTTATTAAAAGTCATCCTTCACATGCAGTCACACTATCACGTCTACACCATAGGGAAGGGACAGAGAATAAAATTCTCTGATAGTGTTTCCTTTAATCCACCACAAATTAGTTGTCTCATTCAAAACCTTGATCTTGGGATCTCCATTCAACAAGGTTGAGTATCCTTCATGGCAAGTTTTTTTTAATGAGCTTAAGCCCCATCCCCCTCGATGCAATAACAAACTATCTCTCTAGATTATCCTTTCATCAAAGGATCCACTAATTTTTCTCTTGACTTCACTAAGTCTATAAAAAATCACTTCATTAGAGAGTAGTTGTCTTACCGAATTAGCCATCTCCGAGTTTGTCTAGACTTTGCCAGTTTCTCATTTACTTTATAATTACATAGTCAATTAAGTTTCAGCAATGGTGGCCACAGGCTTCGGTCACAGAGGAATGCCTTCCAAAAATGGATTTATCCATTCAACTTCCTCCCATGCTTTAAATTAAGCGAGCGAACTCTGATTTCATCTCAGTCGAGTTCCTCATGTTTGTTGGAATATTTCCAACTATTGATACAACTTAAGAGGGCGCACAAATAGACTAAGACTCTCCAAAGCCTGAAATCACAACATCTCTTAAGGTAAGTCTAATATGTATCATGCACATACACAATTTCAAATGTACCTCAAGTACTGCAAATTTCTGATCAGATCATCCCACTAATTCTTCTGGGGTCATAAGTTTATTTGTACACCGAATTCACTGCATATTTACAACACCCATTAAACGTATCGAGTTTGACAAAGACTATTTCCGTCAGAATTTCTTCTACAACAACTTAGTCTTTCAATCAAATTGTAAAAGTCACATGTTTTCTAGGTGGTTGTAAAGCATATAAATGCATATACAAGATACATGTCCTAAATACTAGTACGGTCATTACATTTTCCTCAAAAGTTTAGTGCCATATATATCACATACTTGAAATTAAATATGTACCTCAAGCATCCCAATTCTCTTGTCCTTTGATTAAAGTATCCCTGTGATTCTCCGGGATTAAAATGTGAAACATGCACACCTGTTTTACAACACACATTAAACACATTTGACATAAACTATATAATCAAAATTTGATTTTGGTTCCTTCTGGTCCTTTAGACCACGTCAACAACACATTTGTTTCCTGTCAAACTTTAAACAACACAAATTTGTTTATGGTTGTAAAACACATAATAAAGGCATGCTAAACATATGCACCTTCAATAGATTTAGTGTAAATACACTTATCAAAATTCATTAGTGTCACATCACTAGAAATCATCATCATCACATAACAATATTATTAGGCCAATGACTTATTGCTTGGTTCAAGTCAAGTATATGTAGGTGTAATCAGTTTATACCTTTAACCCATAGCGCTAACTAACCTTCAAGGTTTGCCCACCTTTGACTAACCATTTAAGTATACTTCCTCAACATCCATATAATGTAGCATACTGACAATAATGGCAAACAATACCTGACGTAGTAATTTTAATGTCATGTGAGTATGTGCCAAGAAATCACTACTTTATTCTCTAACACCAATTTCACAAACTTAAGTCTTTGTCTGACTTATTTTATCTCATGTGAGAATCCAACCTCAGAAAACTGTTGTCGAGAACTCAACATCCTCAACAATAAAATTCATTTTATTCAAATGTTATTCAATTAATAACTTATAAGTTATCATACTACAGTTCTGGTGATCATATGCAATGATTTGCTAAAAAAAATCGACTCTTCATTCTCACCTTAGACCCTCACAATTGAGGTCTACAGGGTAGGACACATATAAGTTTAGGATCTTCTATAAATATGCTTGAGAAATCAAACAAACACTTGTTTCCATCTTATACCCCCACATTTGAGGCATAATTGCCCCCACAGTTTCTCAACGTAAGAAACTACAATTATGTGTCAGGTTGCATCTAACTAAGACACACCATATAATGGTACTCTATACCAACATTATGATATAACATGTTTATGTATTCATTCTCAATTCATTGACGATTTTCCCTTTTATCTACTATTGTCTTGTTTTATTAAGCTAACACTCAAAGCATCACAAGACCATATTTCTAAGTATAACATTTCATAGTAACTTAGGTAGATAGCATTTGACACTAGTTTTAAATCGCAATGCACATATTGAGAATGATATCATAATTTGATTAGTGTCCATACCTGACAAGCCTTGCACATTATTACATATTTCTTAACTTGTTTTGATAGTTGAGTTGCTCATGAAAATGCTTTTGCATCTTTCCCATTCTTGGTAAAAGACATAACATGTCTTTTCTGGAGCACACGTTCTAGCACTTCCGGCATTTACCAACCAATTCTTTTCATCATCTCCACTGAAAAGTAAAATTACTTAACACAGTACGAATGTCAATTGTTCCATTCAAATTTGAATAAACAATTCTATATTCTGAGGAGATAAACACACAACTAAAAACAAAAGTTATCACAGATTAACACTTAATCTATCATTCAATTTAAGATGATAAAACTTTTGCCTAACTAGGATTCAAAAAATTGGTTGATACTCTTGTTCGACATATGTAATATCAAATTATCAATAGATAATAAGTGTTCATCTTATCAAAATATTTATTACCAAAATATAGTTATCAAGTTACTTAAGTCTCTCTCCACATTAAACTATCACAATCATCAATAAGTAACAAAATTTAGTAATAAATCACCCAAACACTTTTGTGTACATACATATCAATTAAAACACATGTGTTCGCTTAACATTCTTGTTGCACTAGTTACTAAAAGATACTTTATACCTCGCTATCCATATGACTATGGTACACTAGTATATTATGATTCTCATATTTTCAACAAAAGATAACATATTCGAAATGATTTAGAAATCACCATTGAAATTGTTAATGCACAATTATTAACCAATCATGTGATTCACGCCAATTGATACTACACAAAGCATACATAATCAAAGTGATTTATAACATAACGTACATTTCATACACAACTGATTTAACATTTCATTATTCATTAGCAATGTGATACTAGTCTAACACATAAGAGATTATCACTTTAAGTCACAAAAATCAATTTGTTACTTGCTCTAATTTGTTTATGAGAAATATTTCAACTAAATTGAAATCTCAAGTCTATTATAGATAAAAGCACTCACTAGTACCGGTTTTCATATTATATCCAAGGTGACAAAGTACAACTATCAATGGTTGCAAGATCTCATACTAATCTAGAGCTTAGATACAGTTATTGATATTCTAGACAAACATGCACAACATCTTTTCAAATACCATATCTCACAAACCACAAGTCTGAATCAAAAAATTAAATATGATTTTTAAAGATAACATCAATATCTATAAACTTCATTTGAATCACCATTTTAAAAAACTCATAGTTACACCAGAAAAACTAATTTAGTCAACAATATTTTTTTGCCCGTCAGAATTTTTCAGGAACGTTTCTCAGTTTTATAAAATATCTAAAAAATACTTTTACAACTCCAAGAATTATGAATTTTGGTTTGGGTAACTACCAGGATGTCTATTATACTCTATTAAAAGTATTCATCGAAATTCCTTCTAAGTTAAGAGATATACTCGAAATTCTACAGCTACCCAGAAACTCAATTTTGTTTTTTCACTTCAAAATTAACATCCTTAATTTTCTAATATAATATCTACATCAACGATTCACAAATCGATCATTCATTTATGATTATTACTAAATAATAATGTCTTAAGATTGTTGGGTGCAATAATCAAAAATGAAGAAAATCAAATAAACAAAGGTTGTTGATACTTAGCTCTTAACGGAAGTGATTCGTCAAAACGGATGAGCTCCTCGTATCTCCGTAACATCAAGATGGTATGTAGAAAATTTTTGGAAAAACAGAGTGAGTCACGTGTTCAACACGCTGTTCTTAAGACATTAGCGCCCGGCTACACTCAAGAGTGATGCTATAGCTTCCACAGGGCGGATGCCTCCAGGATAAAACACCCTACTACACCTACTAGTAGCATTCGTAGTAGATGCTCAACTTGAGCTTGACAACTCAGAAAAACCCTTCAAGGAAAATCTCAAAAAACTTAAGAAAGATAATAAAAAATTATTATTCTTTTGGTCTCTCCAAAAATATGAAGAAACCCTTTTTCCTTTGATGTCAAAATAGGTTGAGAAAAGTTTGATTGTATAATCTCTTAATACAACTTAAGAAGTGAAAATTCTTCTATGTGGGACTAAAGTGTTTCATTCACAAAAGAAAACAAAGAAAAAACCAAAACATATAAAGTGATCAATAGGTCAAGAACTCGAACCCAACTAAACATAATATTTTATATTTTAATAAAAAATTAAAACTTATTTTTTAACCATTGCTTTCCAACTGTCTGTCCACTATAATATTAGTTATAATAGAAAATGATAGCAGACTGACCGTTTAGGGAGGAGTCGTTGTAAGATGTTTGCAGGCGCCAACCGTGGGGTGTGGGTTATACGAGCCAGAGGGTGAATAGTCCCACTTAAAACCTTCTAGCAAATCCATACTTTCGATGGTCCAGTGTCCACCGAGAAAAGAAGAGTTGTGAAACCCATGGAATTGGTCAGTTCTTAAAATGATGCATGGATATGAATTGTCCAATCATCCCTAGATAGCTAAGAGGAGGTGATGATGGGATGGAGAGTGGGAGGAAAAAACCAGTGAACATGAAGAAAAGTCCATGAAGAAAAGTCATCAGAGTGAATAAACCAACGGTATTTCCAGATATATATACCATGGAAAATGAGATTGTGGTGCTCCGAGAGAATGGCAGGTACATCAATATTATTGCAGTATATACATCAATTACTCGTTAACTCAATCATCATTAAAATATACTAGAAGATCGTGTGCCTTTGAGTGTCGACCGAAAAATATGTAAAGAAAAATGATTTTATCTATTTACCACTCACCCATCTTTCTAGGAACTTCTAAAGAATATTAATGTTTAATTCTAATTTTTTTCTATTTATAACCTACAAAGTCAAATTAAACTTAAATATTAAATTATTAATCATTAAATAACTATTTACCCTAGGTTAGAATTATGGTTAATTGTATCACACCAAAAACTTATTACCTACCTATTTTTTATTATTTATTTTGTTAAGAAATAAAAAAATAATCCGGAAAGATTTCACTGTTGGAAACTTAAGACAACATATTAATGTGTTATTGGATAATACTTAGTGTGCTAAAGAATTGTGGAAGTATTTAATTTATAGATGAAATGAATTTCAGGTTATACAGTCAAAACTTCAAACTTCTAAGTGGAAGAACAATCATATTCGTCCAGAATACAACTACCAAACACCGTCGTAGTCGTCCAAAATACAACTTCCAAAAACTATCTAGTCGTCCATAATACAACGGACAAATATTGTTGTAGTCGTCCAGAATAGAACTGTCAAATACCGTCATAGTCGTCCAGAATATGATGACCATTAGATTCAATTTAGTCGTCACTACATGAACAACAAAGAAAATTAATAGTCAAGGATATGACTGTCCAAAACAATTATAGTCGTCCAGGATTTTGACTACAAAATTCTTATTTCCTTGATAATTCTGAATTTCAGTTATTACTATCCAGAATTTGATGACTCTGAATTTCAAGTTTCCTAGAAAGTTTCTAAGATCACCTAGTCGTTAATTTTCTTCTGTAACAGATTGTTCGTTTCTAATGTGCTAAGTGACGGTTAAGGCCATCACTGATTAACAATGTTTGTTCTATTTGTGGTTAAACGATGCGTAGGTCTATATCCGATCCATGAACTTTTCTTCTTTGCCTGCAATTAACCCGAATTGGCTCATTATCTGGGTAAATTTTTAATATTAAAACCTTTACTTATGGATCAAATTTCTCAAAATTTCTTATAACTATACTGATTGAAAAAATAGAAGAAATTTGAAGAAAAACGACCTTAGACAGACTAATCCAAATTTTAATAAAAAATTATCTTTTGGATGAAATTTTCAATCTTAAAATTCTTCGATTATGGATTAAATTTTTCAAAATATGATGTAAGACATCTATGATAGACACATTTTTGTGTCTAATTTGTCTCAATTCTATATATTGCTAGTGCTCGTTTTTGTACTAATTGTGTTATTTTATGTGTGTGTAGGTGTTTTTGGAAAATAAATATTTTTAGAAAAATCGACTCGAAAAATTGCTAAAGGCACGCCACATATGGATAAGGGCACCCCTGTGGATAAAGGCACCCACACATGGCTAAAGGCACACCATCTTCTTCTTTTTAAAGAAAATTTTGGCGGGAAAATCAAATTTGAAACTTCAAATTTGCT
The DNA here is from genome assembly GCA_023531435.1 of Papaver californicum. Lineage (NCBI taxonomy): Eukaryota > Viridiplantae > Streptophyta > Magnoliopsida > Ranunculales > Papaveraceae > Papaver > Papaver californicum. The sequence goes on along the minus strand of JAJJMC010003991.1, from coordinate 2,996,905 downwards.
GGATTGAAGCTGCAAGAGTTTTAGTCGGATTTTTGTTGGATTAAGACATGTATTGTCCTATTAAGACAAAACAGGTTTGGTAATGACTTCAGATTCGAAAATAAAGGATAATTACGTAGTTTTGGAGTAAACAGAGTACACGAGAATATCTCGGGATTCCTTCACTCTTTCACGAGTTTTCTGTGTATAGCGTGAGGCTACAGCGTGTTCAACGTCTTCTGAGATATGTTTTCAATGAGTTGGAGTATGCAAGCTGCAGTTGACACGTGAAAAAGAGAAGAAAAAGGAAATTATTCCTGTGGAGTGAAATAAAAGATATTTGAAGATTTCGGGAGTTATTGAGTGTTGTGGTGTATAAGTAGAGGTTGTGGGAGCCGCAGAAAGGGATGGAGAGAGTTTGGAAAGAAGCAGAGCGAGAAATCACGAGTTGAAAAAAAAAATTGCTGCTGAAGAACACGAAGAACAGAAAATAGGCAACGATTTCTTCAACCATTTTGTCAAGGTTTTTCATCCCAAATGCAACGTTTATCTTCAGCTTTGCAACGTTTATTGTCATCTTTGCAACGTTTATCTTCAACTTTGCAACGTTTGTCTTCATCTCTGAAACACTTGTTGTGTAACAGTGAGTCTGTAACGCCTATAAACATTGCAAACTCGTTGTTTTATAATTTTATCTCCATTTCATCTTTGTAAGCAGTTTTTGAGCCATGAATAAATATTCTGGGATGTTTTTTACCATGATGAGATAATTCTCACATAACCAAGCGATGGAGGAAGCTACTTAGGCATGATTAGGTAATTATTTGAATTTTTCTAGTTTAATTATATAATTCACTTAATCACTGCTTCTGCAGAGTTTTAAATTGTTTGCATAATTTTCTTAATTATTTGTGATTCAATTAGATAGGTTATACTTTGTTAAATCAGTTGATAATCTATGATTAATGGGTACAAATAATATTTGAGAATATGCCTGATTGTTAGAGAATTCAGAAATAAAAAGACTTAAAAGGTGACTAGTGGTTTGAAATATTTATAACATCATTCAATCATGTGTAGTAGTGGAATCCAATGTCTTGATTAATTTTAAAATCTTGAAATCAATTTTTCATTTAATTTTTGTTATTTCTAGTTTAGTTTTAATTTTTAAGTCTAAAATCAACATCTTCACAAGTTCTGAAACAAACCCCTTCTTACCACTATCACAAACATATCAATCTAATAGATATAAGATTTTATATTTTATATATTTTTTATTATTATTATTTAGGTATCTTATTTTAGAATTTATTTATTTTGAGAAGTTATTTATTTTTAGAATTACTTAGATTGTAAGTTAGGGTTTCTAGAGTTTTCTTAGAACTAGAGTTCAAGTCTTCCCTATAAAAGGAGACAAGTCTATTGTAATTTATATCACATTAAAAATTATTCAATGAAAACATGAGTTAATCTCAGTTATCCTTTTTTTCTACCCTATTTTCTCTATTCCACGCTTCTGTTCTCCGTCAAGTGGTATCAGAGTCTGTCTTCGATCCGCTTGTTCTTTTCGATCTAAATCTTATTTATCATTTCATCTTATTTATTATTAAAGGAAAGTCATCGATGAATCACATAAGAAAAGGTTAGTTTGGATCTTTGTTTTGATCAACTCAAAAAAGAGAAGCTTATTTTGGATCAATTTGATTAATCACAGCTCGAATCCCATGTGGTTACTCCTCAAATGATACAAGCGCCGACACAATCACTTTCTTCATCAATAATAGAATCACCATTAACACCTTCTTTGCCGGTTTTTCAAAGTTAGCTAAGATGAAGTACCACGTGTTCCTATTTTGGAAGATCAAAAGCTAACTAAGATTAATTTTGCCGGTTAAAAGTGCTCCAGAAACATTACTTCTAAGGTTATTCCGTACAACGTCGATATTAGTTTTTTTGTCAAAGGATTTATTATATGGTGTTATAATCTACGATCATCAACATATTCGAAGTATATTATTCGTTGGACGGGTTGTCTGCAGTATCTGGTGAACTCGAGGTCTAGTTCTTTTCAAGATGGTGGGCTTGATGTAGGACCTGTTTTTCAATATTTTGTCAATTCGGGACGAATTCTTTTCAAGATAGCGGGCCTGATGTAGGACATCTACTAGCTTTAGGATTTATATTTTTTATTATTAATAATTATTATTTTAGGTATTCTTTATTTTTAGAATTTATTTATTTTGAGAAGTAGGGTTTCTAGAGTTTTCTTAGAACTAGAGTTCAAGTCATCACTATAAAAGTAGACAAGTCTATTGTAATTTGTATCACATTAAAAATTATTCAATCAAAACATGAGTTAATCTCAGTTATCATTTTTTTCTACCATATTTTATATACTCCACGCTTCCGTTCTCCGTCAAAATTACTTTTAATTTTGTAGAGATATAGTGATTAATGGGTCTCCAATGGAAAAAAAAATGCTAGAAAAACGACATAAAATTGATTAATATTGTACCAAAAACTTTGGGGTCAAAAAATGTGACTTTGACATATTACAATTTCTCATCACTACGGCCAAGTTTCACGGATAAGGCAAATGGGCTAATTTTCCTATTTTAAGCCACTATGCACAGGACATATGGGCAAATTGGCAGGGAAAACCGGCATATTTTCCTGTTTCCCCACTGCGGCAGAGTTTCTATCGAGCTATAGAGACTCTGTCGCTCGATAGAGATTTGGTCACGCGGCTTAGTTTGAGCCGCCATCGACCATCTATCGCTGAGTTCTAATCTCGGTCGTTTATTTATTTTCCATCCAAAGGTTCCAACATAACTTCTAATTCCGTTCATGGTCTTTCGTTATTGTAAATCCAACGGTTATTTTTGATTAAATGTAATTTCTACTGGAATACACATCTAACCTATTCAGCCACACAAATTTAAAAAAAAACGTACAATTTTAACATTCATGCATGAAATAGATACTACAAAGAATATCAAGAAAGGTAAATTTATAAATTTACTTTACCTTTTCTTGATTGATTATTTACCATTACAGTAAAACGGACTAGTTTTTGATGCACCTATCAATGTTACCGCATAGTTTCATCGTATTTTGCTAGTTGTTTTTAATCAACACATAGTTTTGTTTCTTAGCCTTTGAAATGTATTAAGAACTAGGGTAATCGCCAAAATTTGTTCAATTTATTTAATAATGTCCATTACATTCAATAAAAATTACATTTATCTAATGATTGATTTCCTTGACCAGGAAAGGCCTAATTTGACTCGTATTTGCCAGTATTTAACAAGGAAATGATAGAAGCTTGAGTAGCATCAACAGGTTGAGTAGAATCATCACAACCTTGAAAATG
>JAJJMC010003991.1:2925455-2993153 GCA_023531435.1 Papaver californicum | reverse complement strand
GGGGTGGCCCGATAGAGGCTGAAGGCTCCTCCTGGAGTAGCAATCGAGCTATAAAGAGGACCATCCCGAAAGAGTGGACCACCATCAGGAGTCTCTAGAACCCCTGTATCGTCAAGGCCGTCGTGTGCCATATGAGTTTCTTGTACGACTTCTGGTGTACCACTTCTTTGGGTTCTACGACTTGCACGACTTCTTTGACTTGCACGACTGGATGATTTTATAGGCATTTCAAAATGCATGTTGTTCATCATTTGGGTTATCTGTTGCAAGTAATATTCCTCCATTCTCTATGATCGCCAATAAAAATCGTGTGTCCTAGTCTGCCACTCCTCCTGGGTAGCGTGTACCCCCCCACTATGGATAAGTTCCATCGAGACCTTGAAAACCTTAAGAAGTAATTAGAAGTATGATAGTCTCCCCTTGTGGATCAATACTCCGCATCTCCCAATAAAATAGTAGCACAGCTGAACCTCTCTGACTACTGGGATACACAAAGGCAGCGGGCGTTGGTGGTGGAGGTTGGGAAGGAAGAATATTGGCATCAAGTGGCAATCTACCTAAAGTTGGGATATCCATCCCACTCAAATTTTACGGCTCAATAGCAATGTTAGGCTTGCAAATTGTGTTGAACCAATGAAGATAATCACTCATATCATCAGGCTCCTCAACCAAGCCATCAGTATGTTCTCATTCTCTACCAGTTTCCAACAACACCAAGTAATCTTCATAAAAAAATCTTCCTGCTTGGAAGTGGGTTGATTGCTTTTGTTGTTCCCTTATAGATGTAGAAGTTGTCTTTTGCCGAAGGACCAAACACCTTTTTCAGAATGAGCACTGTAAATCACCGATCGACTTAAGGTCAACTATAGCATCCTTTAAGCCTCTTGACTTTGGAACTCTAGATAATTCATATATGGCATGGTAATAATTTTTGGCTTGTTCTATACACTTGTTGAAGTCTATGAGTCATGGTATAATGTTGACTATCATCAATCTGACTGGACAACTAATTACTAGTTTGGTACTTCTCTACAATTGAAAAAATATTATTGTGTTCGTGTAGGGTAGGTTCACCAACACGGAAATAAGTATACCACCAATACTGTGAAAACAATGCCAACATTTAATTAGTTAGTAAATTAACATTAAAAAAATAAAAAAATAATGAAGTGGTGTAAAAAAATTTACTTATTACCTCCAAGATTCCCCAAAAATAATTCAAACTTGGTTTGGAGCCCGAGCATCCAATGAGACCTATGTACATCCCCGATAACAGTGCATACCCCCAGTTATACGTTGGAGCTAACTCTAAATCTTCAAGCGCTTCGAGAAAACCAAGACTTGTAACTGAGCTAGCATTTTCAAAAAGACATTGTCCTAACACGTATAAAAAAACACTCTTTCGAGCTCATCATAGTGGTCGGCGTCCTCATATATAACTTAGATTCTCTTCCACTCTCCATGCATAGCGTTGTAAGAAATTCTCCAACCCAGACATTCTTATCCCACCGGAATGCCCAACTCTGGGTAAATCATTTCCTTCCTCATCAACACAGTACAATTCAAGGCGTTGTTTCCATGTCGATTGTGTTGTCCACTTCTTTTGGTCAAATGGACCCATGTTTCCTCACATTGTATTCCCGTTAACATGTACATACCTAACGGTGTAACTCTTATAAAAAATTTAAAATTAAATTCGGGTAATCTATAGTTTTTTTTTGCATTATCAAAATTTCCGTAAATACTAAAGTTCACCTAATTTAAAGTTTGCATATAAACCAAAAATTGAATTAGAGAACAAACAAACTTACCGCACTCGAAATCCTTGAAATAGAACGTATTTGTAGTCTTCCACCAACGTTCTAATATTACTTGAACAACTTGAGACATATGGTTCTTATGGCTTAAAAAATAGAAACGTCATAAAGAACATCTTCGAACTCTCTCTTTAAGATGATTAATAAAGGGAAAGCTAATTTTACTTAGGGAAAGCTGACTCTAGTCAAATTAAAATGATTTGGGGGTAAATAAATATAAAACTAATACCAATCTCCTTACCTACCTACCAGTAGTCTACCACTATTGGTTTCCTTTCCAAGTTGTTAAAGAGTTAAATTTGTTAACAACAGGCTCACCATTGATACTTCCCTTTGGAACGTGAAGACGCTTTTATTATCAACGATTTATTATTCTAATCTATTAGATTTTATCTAAATAGATCATGTTAAAATGGAATTGTGGCATGATATCAAAGACAATATGGCATGATGATGCCCAAATCACCAATTATACTCAGAAACTCATCCCTTGTATGTTTCCCAAGCGACCATCATCATCACTAAGACACAAATTATAATTTTCAATAATGATCGACGATAATAGTGACTTCAATTAACTAAAAACAAAGTATTATATTTCTTGATGATCTTGACGAGTTTCGTTAGAATTTAAAACCTTAATCACATACTTATTAAATCAAGAGGAAAAGAAGCAAACAAAAACTGATTATAAGTGCTATAGAAAATGAAACAATATTATTATGAACTTTATTAAAAAAAAATTATCAAGATTGAGAATGTTGGTTTAGAGGGAGAAATCAAACAAAACCTGATTATAACTATAAGTATATGACGGGTGAAATCGGTAAGAACAGTAGGGATGACTAGAGTTAATTTTATATTTCCTCCCTTCTTGACTCTATTGACTCCATTCAGCTCTTTTTGACCAAAATTCAGCTCCCCTAAGTTGTTTTAGCTTTCCCTTTAACAAAAATCCTCTTTAATTACACGGGAGAGCCATTCAAATACCGTACCCAACTCACTCCACCCATTTTTTAGATTGGTAAACTAATTTCTCTTTTGATGACCAGATATATAGTCCTCGAATACACCAGCGCTCGCTCGCTGTCTAACATTTTTGAGCTACACGTCTTTATTCTGGTTCCAGTCTACTCCACTCTTTGGGAGTGCTTGATATTTGTCATTTTTTGTTTTTTTTATTCCTTGACAAATGCATTGCGGTAAAAGAATTTTTAGAATAAAGACTTTAAAAGAAAAATATGTAAAAGAGATTGTAAAAAATTATAAAAGAGAAAGAAGTATTTATATGCGGAGGAGAATTGGCCAGTGACGACCTAGATTCTATCGAGCGACTGACCGCTAACGACCAAGGTTTGTCGCTCAATAAAATCTAAGTCGCTTGCTAACTTATCCATCGTGACACGGCTAAGACAACAGGATAAATTAACCAATTTATCCAGCTGCATAAGACCTGACCTGAATGACTCGTTTCGTTGAATCACTCATTAACTCAATCACTTATACTCTGCATAACAGCAATAATGTCCACGTGTGTAATAGCACCGCAAGATTTGACAAATTTGTGTCTCACACTCTTTTATTTGTCAAGCCGGCGGCTAGTCTGTTATCCAATCAATAAAGAAGCAACGATCTACACTTCCCTTTTCTTTTTTTTCTATTTTTTTTGATGCATGAAATGATCTACACTTCCCAATTCACTCGATAACTTAATTTCGTATCTTATACTGCTTTTGGTAAATATCATCGTCAAAAAAAAAAAACACACACACACAAAAGATTCTCAAAGGTTATAGGCTGCAAGTGTCTGATTTTAGTGCTTACTTTTGCCATCAGATTTTTAGTTTACCTCAAAACAGAGAATATAGAAATTTATGCCTCAACAAAAACAAGCGACAAGGCAGACATGTAAGTTGTAACCAAATGGAAATTTTCTGATTTCAATGTCATTCTGGGGTCCAAATTCTCTACATTGACAAAATGCGGGGTAAAAACCAAAAATTAGTTGTACAACTACAAGATTTGAGGTCCTATTTTGCCGATTCTCGTTCCGTTGCAGGTATGCTTCTAGTGTCACTAAAATTCCAATAAAATCATCATTTCGAAGATGACTTGCCGCTCTTTTTTATTTGTTTTTTTGATGAAGATAAGGATGATGAATATATCACTTTAGAAAGAGAGTTGAAAATGGAAGGTGACGCTTCTTACCATTGCAGAGATAGGGAGGGACGAACAAGGAGCTTAAAGGTTGACAATTTTAGCTACTCGAGTGTTTTGACTATTCCCTGAAATGTGGTGGTTGTTTGACTAATAATTCATAATTAACTTTAATCAAGATAATTCAATCAATTGCTTAGATTATTTAATCTAATCTTTTTATGCAAAATCAGGATACCAAAGGTAGCTTAAGACCCGTTTAACTAATCTTAGAGATATAGAATGATACTTTTTTAAATTTAAAATTTAAAATTTGAAAGAAGAATATGTGCATTGACTTCCGAAAAAGAGTAATATATATGGTACACCCATTTTCACTAAGCACACATCTATGGTTCTATTATGATGCAGATCGGAAACGTATAAAGATGATAATAATTATAGTAGAATAGAATTATTGAAAAGTAACCGATAGAATGGGTAGAAATCGATAGAAATTAGTTGATCTTTAAAAAGATATCTTAAAATCTACGGGGTTATCAAGACTTCGTTAATTCACTATGAATAACGACAATAGATATGAGATTAGTATTCAGACTTCGGGGTAAACCCAACTATGAATAAAAATCAAAATCAATAAACTCAACAAGTTTAATGAAAATTAAATTATTTTAATTAATTAAAAACTCCATAATTTTCGTTTTTGGAGCTCCTTATATAGATAACTCCTACTAAACAAACTCTAAACTTATCAAAAACCTATAAACTTGTTTCCCAAGTTATCTACTACCTTTAGGCAACTTTCCTAATTTATTAACTCTTAAAATAAACTTCTAGACTATACTAAAATTACCCTAAATAATAAATCCGAAGATTAATTGTTTTTTACTAAAAATAACATTAGTAAAATATAAACAATAATAACAAAATAATAGATTTATTTTCCATAAATTTCCCTCCATCATTCTACCGGTGTTGGAGAAGATTCGTCCTCGAATCTTGCTGGTACCATGTTCTGCATGTGTAACTCGTTAATGACAATCTTCATACACATGAATTGGTGTTGTAAAAAAATAATTTATGCACCGTATGGAAGCATGAGGTATGATGGAAGCCCAAAACGGATCTTCATAAGTTGATTCAACAAATTCTCTCTTGTTAGGGTAGATATGAGAGACCATTTGTGTATCACAATAATCAACAACTAGCCTACTCTCGGGCAAAGACAACTTATCAATATCAAAATTTTCGAAATAAATAAGTTTATAAGGATTAGATGACTCACCATGAAACTCCATTAAATCATGTGAAACTTCTTGGGACTGTTTTTCTTTGTCAGAAACAGGATGTTCTTCGCCTTTTTGAGAAGAAAATTTCATATCCTCCTCATCATCGGGTTATTTATCAAAGATCGAAGTTGTGTATCTCTCAACAATAACTTGATTTTGTGCATCATTGTCATGACGGCAAAACAAGTCCTCAACGTCGTTATCTGCACTATCATTTTCTTCTATAAGTGAGCATGGTTTAGATCGAAATTTCAGTGACTTCTTCAAATAACATTCTATCACTTCCAAAATCTCCTTCTTTGATTTGATCAGATATTCACATCTTCTCGGATCTCGTCTTGGTGACAATTTATGAACCCTTAATACTCTTCTTAGTAACATCTTATTAACACTAGAATCGAACTTTGCTCTGATACCAACTGATACAGATCGGAAGCGTTAAAATATAAAAATTCTTACAGCGGAATAGAATCGAAAAATAAATCTATTATTTTATTGTTATTATTTATATTTTATTAATATTATTTTCAGTAGAAAAATAATTAATTTTCGGATTTATTATTTAGGATAATTTTAGATGAATCTAGAAGTTTATTTTAAGAATTTTAATAAATTAGGGAAGTTGCCTAAAGGTAGTAGACACCTTGGGAAACAAGTTTATAGGTTTTTGATAAGTTTAGGGTTTATTTAGTAGGAGTTATCTATATAAGGAGCTCGAAAAACGAAAATTATGGGAGTTTTTGATTAATTAAAGTTATTTTATTTTCATTGAACTTGTTGAGTTTATTGATTTTGGTTTTTATTCATAGTTGGGTTTACCCGAAGTCTGAATACTAATCTCATATCTATAGTCGTTATTCATAGTGATATAAAGAAGTCTAGATAACCCCGTAGGTTTTAGGATATCTCTTTGAAGATCAACTAATTTCTATCGATTTCTACCCAATCTACCGATTACTTTTTAATTATTTTATTTCGCTGCGATTATTATCATCTTTACAGGCTTCCGATCTGCATCAGTCTCCCGGGGTTGAGAGAAATTCTCCCTCGAATTTTCTTGGTCATTATCAGAATTATCACTATTATACGGCACCAAGTGTTTGACATTAAAAACATCAGAAGTCCAGATGTGACTTGGAAGCTTTAACTTGTAAGCATTAGGATTAATCTTCACGATAATTTCCAAGGGACCAATCTTGCGCGCCTTCAGTTTATTATACTCGTTAACTGGAAAACGATCATTTGTCAATATTGCCCACAAGAAATCTCCTACTTCAAAATCCACAACTCTGCGTTTTTTATCTGCCGCCTCCTTATACCTTTCATTAGCTCGAAGCAATTGTTCTTCAACCAACTTGTGAACCTGTTGCAACTGTTGGATACGTTCTTCAGCACGAACTTCAATTCTCTTCAGATCAGGAACAAGTGCTAAATCTACTGGTGCTCGTGGATTGTAGCCATAAACAACCTCAAACAGACTCATACCCAGACTACGGTTTACTGAACGATTAAATGCAAAATCAGCTTGGCAAAGTTTCTGATCCCAACTCTTCGAATTGTCTCCAACCATACACCGTAGTATATCACCCAGTGAACAATTCACAACTTCTGTTTGGCCATCACTTTGAAGATGATACGCACTACTTAAGTTAAGCCTTGTATTAGCTAATTTCCACAAAGTTTTCCAGAAAAAACTAAGGAATCTTGTGTCTCGATCACTAAAAATTGAACATGGCAATCCATGTAGACGATACACTTCACGGAAGAACAATTCAGTTACCTTCAGTGCATTATTAGTCTTCTTGCAAGCAATAAAATGGGATATTTTTGAAAAACGGTCAACAACTACAAATACTGAATCATGTCCCATCTGAGTTCGAGGTAAACCCAATACGAAATCCATGCTCAAATCTGTGCAGGGTTGACTTGGAACTTTCAATGGCATGTACAACCCTGCATTAGTTGTTGTTCCTTTTGAAACCTGAATGATTCGACATTTATCCACGAATTTATCAACTTCACGCCTCATTGTTGGCCAGTAATATGAATTCGAAAAAAGTTGGAAAGTCTTAACCTTTCCCATGTGCCCTTCGTCATGTAACTCCTTAATAATCTTCAATCGGAGACTAGAATCAGGAATACACAATTGGTTACCTTTGAAGAGAAATCATGCATGCATAAGGTAATCACTTCGTTTGCCTGAACTGATATCATCCATAATCTCCGTAAAGTTTGGATCGGTTAGAATATGGTCAGAATATGAATCAAAATCCATTACCTCAGTTCGCATGGTGTTGAGTATCATACTCCTTCAGCTTAAGGCATCAACAACTTGATTATGCGACCCATCTTTGAGCTTCATTACAAAAATGAACTCTTGCAAATAACCAGCCCACTTACCATGTCTAGAAGAAAGCTTCTCTTGTCTATTGATGCGCTTCAAAGAATCATGATCAGAAAACATAATGAACTCGATATGAATTAGATAGTGACGTCAATGCTTCAAGGCTTAAAATATAACATAAAACTCCACATCATAAGTACTATAATTGAGCTTAGCACCATTCAACTTCTCACTGAAATACGCTACAGGTCGTCCTTCCTGACTCAAAACAGCTCCAATTCCCACCTTCGATGCATCACAGTGTTGTTCAAACGGCTTGCTGAAATCAGGTAACACCAACAGTGGTGCAATTATCAGCTTTGTCTTGACAGCTTCAAAGGCTTCGTCCTTAGACCATGAAAACTTTCCTCATTTCATGCATTCAGTAATGGGTGTCACAACGGTGCTGAAGTGGGGAATAAAGCGTCGGTAAAAAGAAGCAAAACCATGGATACTCCTTACCTCGTGTAATGTAGTAGGTGTAGTCCAATTTCTCACAACTTTAATCTTGGACTCATCTACCTTGATTCCATCCTTGGTGACGACATAACCGAGAAATATAACTCGATCTATCATGAATGAACACTTTTTGATAGCCGCAAATAATTTCTCCCTACGTAGAACTGAGAGAACTTCTCGAAAATGTTGAACATGCAAGTCGAAGTTAGCACTATAAAGAAGAATATCATCGAAATAAACAACCACAAAAGTACCGATAAAGGGTATGAGTACTTGATTTATGATACGCATGAATGTACTTGGCGCATTGGTCAACCTGAATGGCATAATCAGCCACTTATATAATCATTCTCGAGTTTTGAAAGTAGTTTTCCACTCATCACCTTCACGAATTCTGATCTGATGGTACCCACTCTTCAAGTCGAGTTTGCTAAACACCTTCGCTATACACAACTGATCTAACAAGTCATCCAATCTAGGAATTGGAAAACGGTATTTGACTATGATTTTGTTGATGGCTCCACTGTCAACACCCACTCTCCATGTTCCATCTTTCTTTGGAATCAACAATGCTGGTATTGTACAAGGACTTAGACTCTGTCGGATCAATCCTTTATGTAGCAAATCTTACACTTGAAGACGAAGTTCTTCATGCTCCTTAGGAGTCATTCTGTAATGTGCTTTATTTGGAAAGCTTGGTCCAGCAATGAGATCAATACGATGTTGTATATCCCGGAGAGGTGGTAGCTCGTCCGGTAACTCATTAGAAAAAACATACATAAATTCCTTAATTAAAGGTTGAACGGCAATGGGGATACTACTTTCATCTTGTTGTTTTTCTTTGCCAATCAACACACACAATTTACCTGCATCTTCTACCTCATCTTCAAGCTTCTTAAACGACAAAAGATTGGTAGCTTCTCCAGTAGATGGTGTAGGTACAATCTCTTTACTGGGTACAAGTACTATATGTACGTCGTTCCATAAAAAACTGTAGGTATTCTTATACCCGTCATGACTACTTTTCCTGTCAAACTCCCATGGATGACCCAACAACAAGTGACAAGTGTCCATACTAGTAACATCACACCATATTTTATCTTTATATTTGTTACCAATTGAAGAAAAAAATCAAGCAACGTTTGTTTACTTTTACCTCATTCCCTTTCTTAAGCCAATAAATCTTGTATGGATGTGGATGTGCCTTGGTTTCTAGCTTGAATCGTTTCACGACCTCTTCATCAACAATGTTCTCGCAACTTCCAGGATCAATAACTAGACGATAAACTTTTCCTTCGATCGTACATGTCGACTGGAATATATTGTTACGCAACCAGCGTCGCCCTCATCTTTACGTGGAGTGAGACAACTTCTTCTTACTACAAAGTTCACTCATTTATCTCCAGCACCTACTTCATTGACAGGTTCAAAATCATCCTCATGATCCTCTTCATAATCAGTTACCCAGCCATCTTTTTCACGGTCGTTTTCAGTGAAAAATACCTTGTTCGCTCGTTCTGCTTTGTGACAGTCACTGGCTTTGTGCCCAGATTCTCCGCACTTATTACACCTACCTCCAAAAGTGTTAACTGGGGTTTTATTCAGTGTAGACGAAGAATTAATTTTACTAACAGGACTAGGTGTTGAAGTACTACGGTTACTTGTTGGAGATGCTACCACGTTGATACTCCAATTTGAGCTTTTACGCCCTACTTGTTTCTTTATATGTCTTGCTCTATGATGTGCATCCGAAATAGAGCAGCAATCAAACATGTTGAGTGTATCCTGATATTATTGAGGGAGACCACCTATATAGCGAGCGACTTGCTCATCTGACTGTGACAAGTCGTTTAGAGAAAGTAGTCGGTAAAACTCCTTGGTGTAATCGTCTATAGAACGTACTCCCTTGCATAGGTTTTGCAGCTGCTGGTACATCAATCCAATGTAGTTATCTGTGTTCTCATGTGTTTCTTCAACTTCTCCCATGATACTGACTTCTGTTTTCCCTTACGACAGCGTAGCAGCTTGTGTTGTTGCCACCATGAATTAGCCCTCCCACGAAACATAGTCGCTATCAATGAAACTCGTTTTGTATCTGGTACTTCTTTGAATTCTAATACTTCCTCAATCATATTCACCCAGGAGAGAAACTCTTCCGGTTCCAAACCACCATGAAATTTTGGGATCTCTACTTTTATTCCCACCTTCCAGGGGTCAGAATCCTCTCGTTGATTTATGCTACCTTCGCGATGCCCTCTAACAAAAGGGTTGGCGTTATCATCTTCTTTTTCCTGCCGAAGGTTATACCAACCCAGCAAATCTTGGACGTCTTCAATGAATTCTTCTCTAGATCTCCATGGAATAAAACCTTATGGTCCTCCTCCTCGACCTCGACCTCGAACCTGACCGATTGCTACTCTTGGTGGCATCTTATCAACCATAGAATCGACTTTGCTCTGATACCAACTGGTGCAGATCGGAAGCGTGTAAAGATGATAATAATCACATCGAAATAGAATTATTGAAAAGTAACCGGTAGAATGGGTAGAAATCGATAGAAATTAGTTGATCTTCAAAGAGATATCCTAAAATCTACGGGGTTATCTAGACTTCGTTAATTCACTACGAATAACGACTATAAATATGAGATTAGTATTCAGACTTCGGGGTATACCCAACTATGAATAAAAATCAAAATCAATAAACTCAACAAGTTTAATGAATATTAAATTATTTTAATTAATCAAAAACTCTCCTAATTTTTCGTTTTTCGAGCTCCTTATATAGATAACTCCTACTAAATAAACTCTAAACTTATCAAAAATCTATAAACTTATTTTCCAAGATATCTACTACCTTTATGCAACTTTCATAATTTATTAAAAAACTCTTAAAATAAACTTCTAGACTCTTCTAAAATTATCCTAAATAATAAATCCGAAAATTAGTTATTTTTTCTTCTAAAAATAATATTAATAAAATATAAATAATAATAATAAAAATAATAAATTTATTTTCCATAAATTTTCCTCCATCACATTAGCACGATATAACTGGAGGAGTAGTGCAGTCAAGGGAATAAAAAGAATAATATATGTAGCTTACCCATTTTAACTAAGCACATATTTACGGTTCCATTGGAACGGTATAACTGGAGGGGTAGCATAGTCAAAGGGGATAGTTAAAGGGTGTGCTTAAAAATTGAATGTTTAGCATGGGTCTTGTATCTACAATTTTTACGGTAGCTATTCCAAGGGTCGAGATCTTGGAATCTTGTTTCATATATAAAAACAATAAGTAAAAGATAAAGATTAAGTTAATAGTGAAGAGCATGACACGTAAATTTTTACGTGGTTCGGCATCATACTTACATTCATGGGTTAGTTTTACTATTATTGATTTTATTACATTGTTGTTGGAGCTCCATTAAATGGTAATAAAGCTCAGTGAGAAGATAGAGAAAATAAGTGTTTTGATCTTTAGCCCTTAGTTAGCAATTCGGTGGTCAATAAAAATTTGGAGCGGTAAAAATGCATGTATTAATCGTTTGAGCAAACTGCAAATTCGATCAATTAAGCGTCGTTCGGAAAAAATCCGTAAATACGTTAATTCTCCCTCCATCATAATTAGACCATTTACGGATTTTTTCCGAATGACGCTTAATTGACCGAATGACGTTTAAAATCCGTAAATACTAAAATGTCGTTTCCTATAGCATAATATAGGTCAAATTTTATGTGCCGAATTCATATTTTAAAAACGAATTATACACGTACGTATACCGTTCTGAATTACTGTTGAATCACGAACCGTTGACTGAATTTGACTTTTCTAAATCCGTATAATACTCGTACGTTTGTCGTTCCGTACATATGCCGAAGTTCGGATTGCTAACCAGGGTTATGGGTTCGAAACCCACCTCCTTCATTTTTTAAAAACCTTTAAAACAGTGTAGTAAAACATCTGAATCAAAGCACCGAATTAGGATTCACGAATAATTAGTAAAGCATCCGAATTAGAGCACTAAATTATTCAGATTCGCAAATGGTTCCCGTATTATTCGGCATGCCTATAAAAACCGCGTATCAGGTGCAGTAGTGGAATAGTTCGGACGTATTATCCGTTCATGAATAATTCGTTAAAATTTATAGATAATACGCCGAATTGCTAACTAAGGGGAGCCACAATCCTCAAGTCAATGAGGAAATCGCACCACCACCACCATTACGGGAGCAGACGCGCACCCCAATATGTCAAAATATATACCACTGAGAAAAAGTAATATACGTTTTGAAAACACTTTGTTATAGAGATTATATCCAGGACGTCTCGGAATCTCAGAAAGAATATGGGCAAGTATATACACTTCACATATAGGTATACATTCTTTACGGAGATCCCTGTACCAAGAACACAAACCTTCCCTAGGGGCAAAAAAAAGTCAGATCCAAAGGAGTCCACCTAGGAACGGAGCACGCCATGTGCAAGACTCGTTTCCAAGCATATTCAAAAATTACTAAAGCACAGTGAAGATGCTCGCGCTCCTCAACAGAGCAACGAGGAAATCATACTTCAATTTAGTGTGGGGACACACACTTAAGTGATGATGCTCAAGCTCCTCATATCAAAGTGCAGCGAGGAGATTAGCACTCCTAAACTTAAAACGCAAACACATGCTTAAGGACATCCATGCTCCTCCGCCCAAGTGAATATGCTCTCATTCCTCGACCCAGAGCACAAATGCACACTCAAGTGAGGATGTTCACACTCAGCTACGGTGAGGATACACACGCTTCTCAACTCAAGTGAGGAAACCTAGCTCCTCAACTCAAAAGGGAGCACAACAAGGAAACAAACCCTCAAATAATGATGCTCTACTTTCTCAACTCAGAGCGTTGACACTCGCTCAAGCGAAGATACCCACACTCCCCAGCTCAACTGAGGATACCTGCGCTTGCTCAAAGGGCAGACGTATGCTCAAGTAAGGATGCTGACACTCCTTAGCTCAGTTGAGGATACGCACGCTCCTCGACTCAAGCGAGGAAACCCACGCACCTCAACTCAGAGCTAAGCAAGGAGCAACCGGAGTTACATTGGCAAAGGCACAAGGCAAGAAGAGTTTTCTTAAAGATTGTTCTTTAAGCAATTGTCAATAAAATGAACAAATTGTGAGTACTAAAAACCTACATCAACATATGGCGCGCGATTAAAGCTGAAGCAACTTACTATGATACAACGATATACAATACAACAATGTCTTAGATGCTTACTTACTAAGCTAAGGGTAGATAGTAACTTTTTTTGACCCACTTCCCCTATAAAAAGGAAAGTGTAAGTGTTGTAGGAAATTACTTTCTCTATCTTCTCACTGAGCTTCATTATTCGTTCCAACAACAATGTAATGAAATCAATAATAGTAAAACTAACCCATGGATGTAAACTTTATACTGAACCACGTAAAAATCGGTGTATCATGCTCTTTGTTATTGTCTTAGTCTTTATCTTTGCTTATTGTTCTTATATATGAGTCAATATCCACAGATCTCGACTCTTGGGATGACTACCGGAAAAATTGTTGTTCAGTTTTTTTAATGATTTAAAAAAAAAATCACATAAGACTCCATGTAAACACCAATTAATGTTGAGAACAATGAGAATCCAAAATCGAGTGCATCATTTAAGTTCTTTTTAAAGAAAACTTTTAGGGGGTGCCAATTATTGGGAGCAATAGGAGTTAAAAAAACTTGGGAGCCATATATCAGAAAATGATTCATGGTTTTCAACATTTTTAACCTAACATCTCTCGAGTCTCGCGCTATACTATCAGAAGTATATGCCCACCTATGTAAGAACTATCATAAGAACTCAACTTAAACGATTAGAAGGCAATCAATTCATTCCAACTTCCTCATATATATTTAATGTGCTATGGCCACCATTTTTTCCTTATTTCACCCGTGGAAGAACTAGTTATTTACCTCGTGTTTAACATATTACATATACTAATGTAATCTCCAGGCAGGCTTCTACTGCTATAGCTGGAGACAAAAATTTCAACCTGACAAGTTTTGGAGCAACTGGAAAATGTCTGAGGGTCTAAGGTGCACATCCATATGTACCTAGTGCAGATTCTACTTGAAGCAAGACTTCATCCCAACAGTTGTCCCGGCTCAAAACTCGACCATAGATTTGAGCAGATGTAATCAATTGCATGTACTGATTCATAACTCCACTACTTGATAAGTTGCATCGACTTACCTTAAAACTCAATTACAGGTTTGAGCAACTATGAATAATTGGATGCATGCAACCACATAGAATTAAGAGTGAGTGCAATTGATCACAGTTGCTCAAATCTACGGTTGAGTTTTATATTGGTACAACTGCTGACACAAACTTTGTACAAGTAGCCTTTTTCAGCCAATAATGGCTGCAGAAGCCAACTGTTTCATATATGTGAGGTCCATCAAATGGGGCAATCCCCTCCAACATATATTCTAAATAGATCATCTTCTCACATCTCACACACAAAAGTCATTCCATCCTGAAGCAGAGATTGTAATATAGAACATCATCAACTAGCAGATGAGCATTTATATTGACTGGATTGAAACTGTAAGCAAACCAGTCTCTGGTTTGCTTCCTGATGAGGAAAACAAATGACTGTGATTCCTAGTTCACAGAAGCGCATAGCTCAAATCCTTGAGTTCACGATTATAGCGAACTCATAATATAACATCAACTACTAGATGAGGATTAGCTCTTATGTATTAGACCAATAGACCTAGTGTTGAACATTACCTTTTCAATATGTACAATGACTCAACTGCTAATATAGGGTCACTAATATCGAGGCTATCAAAGTTTCATAGAGGGACGTAATCCCTCAAAAAATTGGTTGAACACCCCCCAAACATCACGCTATAATAGCAATCCTATCTAAGGTTGAGCAAGAAATGTAAGGAGCAAGGAGTAAGACTATGACCATCGGGAATAACATCACCCAAAACAAGCTTTACATATCATGTTAGGTATCCACATCACCTTCGGGAAGTTCAATTTCATCTACATCATCAGTTGCAGCATCGTCGTCATCACCATCAGAAGCCGCTTCATCTATATCTGTTAATTAGTTAAAGAAGAGAACAATATAAGACCAGGAAACAGAAAAATAAAAATAAAATAGACCTAAAAATAGGATTAAAATTTAAACTATCATGCAAACATCAATGTCTAGGTTGCCATACAGAGCGCTTACATTTCAAGGTTTCTGAAAAACAAACTGCAAGCATACATGTGCCTTTGTGGTAATCATGTTTACCCTTACCCTGTACTTGGCACACAATATCCTAGCATACAATCACTTTTCTGAAGAATGTTTGTTTGATTATTGTTCAGCTAAAGAAACACATCTTAGATTTCACTCTGTGATGCCATCTAACTTCGAAACATTTTTCAACACAACAAGTTCTATTTAGTTACTTAGCAGCTGAAGCTGAAATCCACACCCAAAGTTCTTCTACCGGCAGTATGTTATCCGTCTGTAAGATGTGTTACATACTAATTACCTTATAAACATAATATCGTAACTTGTTATTGCTTCTCAAAATGTTCTCTAATTTTCTGTTTCAAACTAATTTGTCGCGGAAGGAAGCTGAGGTTCTTAGCAAAACCCACACTGCATTTTGTTATCACTATTACTAAATATATTTTCTTTTCTGTGTTTCAACTGGTAAGCATTTGTTATGAAATCCACACCAGACCAGACCTGGGCTAGAATTAGTTAACACTGAGGGAAAAGGGCTTTCCTTTGGGATTGAACCTAATCACCTGGAAACATTATTCCCCTTTGTTGAAATATCAGAGTCCATGATTCCACTCCAACAATTACAACTTGATATGGATAGGCACCACAAATACCTCAAAAATTCAAAATAAATAAGAGAATGTTCAATCAATGAATATGAAAAGAAGAGACATGGCACAGTAACCGTCTACTATAGATATTGCCAAAGGATCGGAGTATAGTTACGTTTAGAGCTATAGGGCATAGGACTATGTTTTGATTCTGCTGCAGCATCAAGAAGATACGGAAGTTCTAAAAGCTGCAATAGAGATACTGTTTGAGGGTTTCTCGATTGCCCTGCAAAACAGCAAAAGATATTTACAGTATGTACAAGAGGAATATGTACTATATATAAATAAAACAAATCTTATAAATGTAGTCAAGGTTACACATTTAATTAATAATGGTAACTTGGGAGAAATACTAAGCAACTACAACAACTGATCCTCTTTGGAATAATAAAAACAAGATTGTTAGAGCATATAAGTAACAACAAAATTAGGAAAACAGAACAATGCAGTTCTACTAGTTACTAAAATGCAACCAAACTTTACGAATGTATGTTACATGAAACATGGATCTCATCTTGGTATTTTTCGACGTTTACTAATTGTGGAGTGGATTTTATGCTAGTAGAACTTCAAAAACATACCAAAATTGTGTCGTTTGCATACAGACAACAGAACTTTTTAAAACTGCATCACTAGCTTTAAAGGATAAAGAGAAAATTTTCTCTTTTGATCAAACTAACTACGACACATGATAACCTTTATTGGTATAAGAGAGAATACCAGATCTCGAAACATTACCAGAACAGGAAGCCCTCGACATCGACTGGTTGGGATTGTAGGGAGGGACAGTCTGCACAAAATCAAAAGGCTTGGGGCCTCTAGTTGCTAGCTTACTCTTAACCCACTCGCGATCTTGCTTGTCAAGCTGTACACTCCTATATTCAAACAAGAAGTCAAACAAATCTAAATTACTTCTTAAACTGCAACTGCAAGCGTAAAAATACAAAGAGGTAAACAAATACAGACGTCCTTAAAGTATATTATAGAGATACACACCCCAACCATGTGGTGTTTCTGGTTAAAGGAAAGATGGAATTGAATTTCCTTGTAATTGCAAGCCATTCTTCATCATACTGAATCTCATAGGGTCCAGGCTCTGATGGAATATCATCCACAATCTGAGGAATAAAGCAACACCAGCAAATGAAAGATATCAGATTCTGTTTTACATAAAAATTAAAAGTTCAAAACTATTAAGTAAAACACATGAATATAGGAAGATATACCTGCAAGAATTTGCGACCTGGGAGACACTTATCAAGTGCAAGAAACTTTGTAACTGGACCACTCTCACCATGCTGGACCGATGCTGCAAATTTGCAATGCAGATGAGCTGAAAACCAGTAAGGAGGCTTTAATTTCTCTAGCAGATCTGCAGCAGCTTTACTTCCCAAGGTTTTTTCCTGAATCTGCACAAAATATTAAGCAATCATTGTGCCGCCAGACTAACCTGATGCGCAACTTGTGCCGACAGCCCTGAATACGTTTTCATTCAAGACAGATAGATAAGTGGAGGACAAAAAAGCAGTGTGGCAACTCAAATGCTGTTTTCCTAAATCCCATTCAAGAGAGTGCAAGTTAATGGCCAGGAATATGTGACTCCTTAAGATGCGACAACTTACGGTTCTAAAATGAAGCATATTTTCAGCATGGAAACATCCCGTTAGCATTACTACCTACTACCTGATATATCAACATATATGGCTTACCTCTTGCCTAAAATAGGGCTTGAAACGAACCAGTTGCTCCCAATCTCCGTAGTCGGTGATACCAACAGGCCAATCATGTGAGAGGAATATATCGATAGGTTCTTCAACTTGCATGAGCTTGTAGACATCGTACTCACGCACATGATAGATAGATCGAATATCATTCTCGTTATAAGGAGGCCTCTCGTAATGTCCTGTTCATAAAACATCTAATTTGCTTTATGCACAATAAAGACAGTACTACAAACCTAATAAGAAATCAGCAAGCCTTCAAAGTAACCTTCAAAAGAACTATAAAAGACAGACCAAACTGAACTTGAGCATTGAGCAACATGCCAGATCTCTCAAGGAAACCCACATGGCAATGAGTGCAAAACTTGAACGAAAAGAAATTGTGCTTTTACCTAAGTGGTAATGGCGTGCATTGTAAATTCCAGATAGTCCACCAATACGTATATTTCCAAACTTTATTACCCCGGCAAATCCCAAGAAATATATATTAGGCGCTGTCCACCCTCCATAGTACCTATCAAAACATTGCAAAAAGAACAGCTTATAATCTGGCAACACGAGCACAGAAAAATAAAGCAATCTGAATTTCTTCGCCGACATATTATTCGTGTCACAGGTTACAGAATACATAATTTTTAAGACCTCATATTGGTAGTTGAAACTTTAACTTTCAGGAACACATGATAATGAATCCAAGGAATGTGCATTTGTTACAACAAATTCTTTATGGAACAAGAGAAACCATAGCAATATCTTTCAATTAACATGATGCCCCTTTGAGTAAATATTTTGTTATTTTTCTGAGGACCCTTCTTGTGCACGTGTAATTCAACGCAACTAGACCTTGTCATCATATTATTCGCCAAATTCAAAAATTTCAACATAAACTACAAATACAATTCTAACCATCCTATAATATTTGTCAGCCAGACCTCTAGCATTATCTGGTAACACAACTGCAATTACATGAACACACTGTACAATAGCATATATTAGACATACACCATCTAGCATCTAAAATGTATCAATACCCAATCAACTGCCTGGTCCTCCCACCCAAGAGCTGGATGATGGAGGAGTACAAAACACCAACTTATATTTGTTAAGTAGTATGCAAATTAACACACTAGTAACACAGAACATAACTTATGTTTTGATTCCCACCAATAAAACTCAAAATCAAATCAGACATTCTTTAAAAGAAAACACAAACTATTAACTCACAATTCCCACAAGTAACTGGATGCTTCATGATTCCCACCAATAAAGATAGTAGGAAACGGAGCAACTTCTTGACCAGAGTAATACTTCCAGAATGAATTCATGGTTCTGTATTTTGGCTTCACATTTAAACTCTCCAAATCATTTTCATTCCTTACAGCCTAATTATCAAAGAATTCAAAGACGAAAAAAAACCAAATAAATTTCAAATCAAATAACCCCGAATTTTAACACAGAAAAGAAAAACCTAAGAAAAAGATAGAATTGGACCTGAAAGTCACCACAGCAGATAAGTAAATCAATTTTTGTGTTCTCAACTTTCTCCAAATGTAATAGAGTTGCATAGACATTGTCTAAATCTCCATGCATACATCCTTCTACTGCAATCTTTTAACGCCAACAACAACAGAGAAACATAAAAAATTCAACTAAAAATAAAAACAAAATCGAAACTGAATGGAACCTGTTAGTGTTTTATAAACTTACTTTCATCTTTATCAATGAATCACTCAATAACAAAGCTTGACCTCACTGTAAGTTCTCTCCGCTTTAAGAAGCTTCAATAAACCCTAGAAAATACAAGGTTTCACTGGAGTATTATTTTAGTGGTACCGTAACAATTGAGATGCCGAATAGCAGTATCTGATGTTTGTAATTAACATACTAACAAATATCTATATTAAAAAAAAATATATATATATATATATATAGTATATCTTTATGGGTCCCACTTTGCTGCTTCTTTGGATAGATCAACCTTGTTGGTCCCACGTTTCAGAATATCCACCTAATAATAATGTGGGGCTGGATTTTCAGTAGTATTTTATTAGGAAAACTGAATAATGATTGATTATCTTTCGTCCTCCCCTGTATCTGTATTAGATTCTTTCGCTGTCCACTCCTGTTGGTACTCTACTATTACCAACTACTGCTACAAGTTTCTCTGCAAATCCAATTCTCAGAATTTAGTACCAATCATGGAAAAGCTTGAACTCCGAGAGCTGGGGAACACAGGTCTTAAACTAAGTTCTGTTGGATTTGGTGCATCTCCCCTAGGAAATGTTTTCGGATACGTTTCAGAAAAAGATGCCATTGATACAGTTCGTGAAGCTTTTAATCTCGGCATCAATTTCTTCGATACATCTCCGTATGTTGTTCAAACCACAATTCTTCAATTTCCCAGACCTTTTAATTTTTTTGAATTTTGGGAATTTTTTAAATTTTTGTTTGTAGGTACTATGGAGATACTTTATCAGAAACAATGTTAGGGAAATGCCTTGAAGCAGTTGGAATTTCAAGAGATCAATTTATTGTGTCCACAAAATGTGGTCGGTATGGTACTGGTTTTGATTTTAGTCCTGAGAGAATTACAAAGAGTATTGATGAAAGTCTGTCAAGATTGAAACTTGATTATGTTGATATTCTTCAATGCCATGATATTGAATTTGGGGATCTTGATCAGGTGATTATCAATTTCTTTTGGGGTTTCTGAAGTTAAAATTATTTATTTACAACTCAATTTCAATAAATTCTTTTCTTGATAACGTAACAGATCGTGAAAGAGACCATTCCTGCACTTCAAAAGTTAAAGAAAGAAGGGAAGATTCGTTTCATTGGTATAACTGGACTTCCTATGGAGGTTTTTAGT
This sequence comes from Papaver californicum, assembly GCA_023531435.1. Taxonomy (NCBI): domain Eukaryota; kingdom Viridiplantae; phylum Streptophyta; class Magnoliopsida; order Ranunculales; family Papaveraceae; genus Papaver; species Papaver californicum. The sequence continues at coordinate 2,972,541 of JAJJMC010003991.1, read as the reverse complement.
TATGTGCTTGATAGAGTACCTATTGGTAGTGTTGATGTGGTTTTGTCATACTGTCACTATAGCATCAATGATACAACTCTTGAGGATATGCTACCTTACTTTAAGAGCAAGGGAGTTGGTGTGATCAGCGCTTCCCCTCTTGCAATGGGACTTTTAACAGAGAGAGGTCCCCCGGAATGGCATCCAGCTTCACCAGAACTCAAGGTTAAATGTTCTTTCCGACTTATTTCTATATTGGGTCATGGTTCTTCTTGTTCGTATTTTTATCATCATCGCATTGCGTTATAGGGTCTTCGTTCTTCGTCTATTCCTTGTTACACCCACAAACTCTTGCTGTATACATTATTACATATCTCTTTTAAATTTGAGCCGAACAAAAGATTTATGTTAACATTTACAACTCAATCATGCATGGTAGGTTGGTGGGATTGGACAATAAGTTTTGGTTTGAGAAGAATGTATGCAACGAGCAAATTGGGATAAGTACTAAGATACACTTTTCACTGAAACAGTTTTGTTGAGGAATATTTGTTACAAACTACAATGATAAAAATACAAACACTAATTTTGTTGAGAACAAAGATGGAATAACAAAATAGTTTGCTGGGTCTTACCATACGAGCAATTAGATCTTCTTGTGGCTGTATGGTTTCTCTGAAATTTACTCGAATTCATTTGCCTTGAACTCTTCTAGGCATATTAGTTCAAATGAGTAGAGTGTCGAATGACTGATGCCCCTATACTTGTGTTGAATACTCTGCTCCCACTCAGGCCTGGTAGTTTGATTAGTGAAATCTATATATTCCAAGTTATACTTTCTCTTTTTCTTTCTCAGCACTAATGATCTGTATTCTTAGAGTATCGTTTGGGACTGACCTCTATATACTTGTGACAGTCTGCATGCATAGCTGCCGCAGCTCATTGCAAAGTGAAGGGAAAGAATATTTCAAAGCTATCCTTGCAGTTTAGCTTATCGAATAAAGAAATTTCGTCGGTGTTGGTCGGCATGTACTCCGTTCAGCAGGTTCTTATTCTCTGTATACCTTGTTATACGATATGGTTTGAAAAAAATAAGCAACTTATATCTGTGTCAACTGGGTTGTGTCTTTTTTTCTCAGGTTGTGGAAAATGTTGCTGCTGCTGTGGAGCTCACAACCGTTGGGAAAGATGAGGATATCCTGCTGGAGGTTGAAACCATTCTACAGCCTGTGAAGAATCAGAGTTGGCCTAGTGGTATTCAGAAAAGCTAAAGCTACCAATGTGGATTATCAAAATCACCTTCTATTTGTCTTTTAATGCGTGTATTTCCTCTTTGAGGTAGCCACTTGAACCTTTCTATTCAAACTATTATACTTGTACTTGTAAAAGAAACTCTTTTCTTTCATGATGAGAAAGAGTTGACACCTATGAAATAAGAGCACTCTCTGTTCAGCACATTGAAGAAGGCATGTTCTTTTGTTTTGGGCAACCTGTTATATATATATATAGGACATAGGACTGTAAATAATGTGTACCTATCCACACTCATCCCACATGCTTCAGAAGAATCAGAACTTTGATTGCTTCATTTAGGTAAAGGTGATATAGAGTGAAAAAAATTTGAACTAGAACTGTTGGATTATCTGTCTAGTGAAGCCTTCCTAGAATAATCGTTTCACCCGAAAAACGATAGTTTGTTAGTATAATTTGGCAGTGGTGAGATTGAAAGATTCTTGACATGGACTTGAGTCGCTGATCTTCCATTAATACAATCAAATTTAATGAAACAATTTACAGTTTACATTACAGTTTTTTAAGAATAGATTCAACCAAATCCACAGAAACCCATTGCCTCGTCATTCTGAAATAGATTAGATACTAACTATAACAAAATCTCAGCACAGTAACTAAAAATTGAATTTTCAAAGTTACGTTTATAGTATAGAGATTTACTGTATATCAGTTTTAAGGATTACAATTTTACACAATAAGAATGATGAGAAGCATCATATGCCATGGTACATAGACAACTTAACATCCCACGGCCAGCTTCCTGAACAGTTTCTGAGATAAGCAAGTCTCTGAAACGGTGAAACTGTTGAAAGAATATCGATTACAAACATCCTTAAACGTGCAGCAGAACATCGTATATTTACCCAAGTCAAAGCTGGCTGTCAATGAAGAAGAATTACTCAAATGGTAGTCAAATCTCTGTACCATGTATCGGTGGATTATGTGTCACTTTCTTGGGACCATCTCCAAACTGAAAGGGAGGTCCTCTAATGGAGTAAGTTATTAATTGCCAAACCAGAGCAGTTTTCTTGGTAATGGTGGTTTTTAAGTGGTGGCTTGTTGTAAAGTCGGCCACGCAATCTCGTCATCTTCAGTATATCCATTTATGAAAAAGTCTGAGCAATTCTTCCGGCATCCATGGTTATAAGGGTTTCTGAACTTCCCATCAGGGTTTTGAAGATACCCATAGCGAGCCCTGTTTGCCAACTCATTGGTGGTGATATTCCGTGCTACCTGCGGAAGCCATTTACAGTACCTTGTTAAGGTGGCCTGCGCATAATGATAAATATGACAGATATTCCCATATTTGTCCTGTTTCCTAAGATGAGATTGATTGACATGGTCATATACAAGAGTACTGGAAAACATAAGGTGAGGACAGGATTGCATAAAACCCCAGCTACATACAGTCAACTGACCACAGATGATCTCAATTTCCTACATTGCATAAGTTGAGGTCATCTGATGGAGATCAGGGTTCTAAGCAGCCCTTCCAGTCTTGCTTTTGTTCATTTTCAAGAACATACAATGTCAATCAACCTTGTTCTTTGATCTTTCAACTAACAAACCCATAACCAATTCAGATGAAATGTACTTTTACATCAGAGCAACTAAACAGGTCGTGTTTGCTACATTTGTGCAAGAGGTTTTCTAGCATAGATACTTGTTTTACTGCATTCATTTACTATGTAAAACTACTAACACCGACCACACAAAACGCATGTCAAAAAAGTGCAGCTTGTTTTCTCAAAATAGAGGGAGAACAGGCAAATAGAATTGCAGTCACCTGGTTTCTTATTTCTAGCAAACACCCTATTTAACTGTTCTTAATGGAAAACAAAGTCATAGATTCAAAGCAATGTACCTGTGATGACTGAGATATAGTCAGCGTTAGGACACAAATCAGAATAATAGCGTCCATCACGAGAAATCCAACAGCACCTGGATGTGTAGCTACCACATGATGAACCCAGCTTCCGGATGTTGGTGATGCAGGTACATCTGACCAAATTCCTATCACAATGCAAGGGTACGATTCAGTAATCAATGCAAGGGTACGATTCAGTAGGTCTAAAATGGGCATGCTCGTGTGAAAACAAACTAGTGTTACATTGAAAACTGTTTTGTTTAAGAGGACGTACTTTGAACTGCAACAATAGTACTGACCAGTGATGTCATGGTTCCCATGCAAACTAACATAAAGAAGTCCCACTTATTTCTCTGTCATCAAGAAAAATACAAGATTATTACCTAGAAATCAATTTCATAATACATAGCTCTTAAGCAAAACGATCACATCAAGCATGAAAAGAACAGTCAGTAAATGATGCAAAATTGGCAAATTACAATTATGAATTACCCAAAGATAATATTATGCAGGAACTGAATTAAATCTTCCTACCGGACACAAATTAGCAAAACTATAAAATCTTACGGCTCCACAATTAAATAGAAAACTGTAGTTGCCACTTGCCACTTCTTACCTTTCCCACACAATTTGATATCCATGGACAATGATGGTCAAACTGTTCCACACAGCGCTTACAGGTCGGACAGTGCTTGGACCTAACTGGCCTGATTATCTGATAATAGTTAGTAGAGAAAACAATTTGGGATTTAGGACGTATAACTTACAGTAAACTAAAACGCAAAATATCTCAAAAAACGATAAGAGCTAAATGAATAAAACCTTGCAAGTAGGACAAAGTTGAGACCAATTTCCCGTCCAAATAGAGGAACTGTTTAGGTCAATGTTCAACAACGGATCCTGGAACATTCAAGAATCAAAAGTAGGAAATCAACCGTAAGTGTAGTCTGAAGATGTGTCAAAGATGCATTCACAAATGTTGAAAGTTGAAACACATACTTCGACTACTATAAATAGCATATAGGTGTGCCTAGAAGGAAATGTAACAAAATCCAAGCTATTACACAGGTAAGGGAAACGGACATAATACAACAAACATATATCTCAGTTCTAGATATTTATGATAAATTAAGTAATAGTTGGACTGAATAATGCTTTATTAAGGTAGATCAGTTGAATATACAGAATCAGAAATTGACAGAAGGTTTCTTTTCAATGGCAGTTGGCCTGCTATAGAAGGTCATCAGACGTTATATAAAATAGACGAAATATGTGACACCGTCGTCCTTCAGAATAATAGCCATGTCACTTTTATTAGCTCTATTCCTCGATCTCCTAAACCAATGAAATTTAGCAAGATGTATAATCAATAATTTTATACTTTCTCCCTTCTAAAATTCTTTGTTTGTAGTTCACAATAGGTTGTCAAACATTATATTGTTAATTAAAAGTCTCTTAAGTATAGATATCATTCATCAGATACAAAGCGTTCGAACTTAGAAACTTTGTTCTCAGTACTAAGATGATGTGTGCTAGATTTTGATAAGTTAGTGCACAAATTTGAGGCTTGAATACTAAACGGTGGAGAAGTAACAAACAGCGCTAAACGAAATATACTTTTCTGTTGGTGTTACCCTGGTATAAGAGACACACTTCTTTACATGACCTACCCTCAGTATAAGGAAAGCCGTAATGAGTATGTTCAGCTACAACGTACTCACTTGAAAAAAGAACCAAATATTTCACAGTGTTTATCATGCACATGTACTTATAAGTAAGGTGGACCTTGATGATATTTTTTCAGTATATTAAAATCAATACAGAAACCATCACATACCTCTGTATCTACAGGATCATCTGACTTTCCAGAAGATTTCTTTACATAGCCTGGATCCTTACTGCAAGAAAATAAGGGAAATCACTGAAAAACAGTTTCCACAACTGAAATGTCTCTATAATAATATTACTAATATCTTTGACACTTCTGATCTAAAAAGCTACTGAATTAAGGTAATTGTGAGTGATGGATAATCCTTGCGAGTTACCTGCCACATCTGTGGAGCATCAAAAGTGCAGCAACTGCAAAAGATACGGCAGTCCATCCCCATAGTCCGACGACAGCAGTAACTTTCCTGAAATTTGGAGCTAGAACGAGTACGAATGAATTAGGAATCTGGAATCTGGAATACATTTCTGAAATATTGTCAACTGGTACCATTTACATGTCAATATACGATTTTGAACATACTGCCACGCACCTAGAAGAACTGAGTTGACAAAGAGAATGGCTTGAATGATTATAATGAGCACTAGAATAGGGGCATATCCTACGGATTCTATCTTCCTCGAGAAAAATTTGCCTCCACAGAGTTTGCCTCCACTCTTCTGTGCCTTTGACTAGAACAAAGAAAAGAACAACATAATTGTGAGCAAGATCAAAAACAGAAATGAAAACTAGTAAAAGATATCGAAGAGTCTTTCAAGAAACTGATTTAAGAAGGTGAGAACACCAATTGTGGAAACTTAAATGACCCAAGATCACAATAAAAAGACATCGGCAGAGTAAACTAAATGTTAAATTGAGAAACTTTTCAGAAGGGAAATGGAGCTATTGCATAGTGAAAAGTGATCCGAAAGGCATGTTTAGAAACACTTGAGAACCTAAACCGCACACTCAAATCATGTTATGCAAATCACTGGAAGGCGAAGGAAGATTCTTCCAAAAGACCACCTTTATGCAAACAAACTATAGTTCTATTCATGAAGTATCGATCGTTTTTTCTCTTATTTTCTTTTGCTTTTACCGAGATGAAAGTTTTTATGCATTGGGTAATTATTTGTGCAAAACATGTAAAAGAAGTTTTATTTCAAGGAAAGAGTGCATACAAGGATAAAGCCGACATTTCGATGACCTTTATCATAAGCAAGTTGAGCAGGAGTCAATCCAGCTTTGTCTTTCACCACTAACTCTTGCTTTGTACCAGCATGTAAAAGTATGGTGCATGCTTCCACATTACCTCTTAATGCAGCCCAATGCAAAGGTGTACAACCTAAACCAAAAATTTAGAACAATGTTAGTGCACAAGAACTAATGAAGTTGCCAAACGATTAAGCATGGTTGGTTTTTCTTCTGCGGTTCATGTAGAAAATACAATAAACTATCTTGACGAAATATGAGATGCGGGTCAGGGTGAACTTTATTCCAATGAGAAATTCTCACAAAAAAGAGAAGGCAATCTAAAATTACACTAAGGTTAGGTTCTTAATAGTGTTTATGATTTAACTCATGAGTTCCGGACTTAAAATTTTCCAGCCAAATATGAAATCGGATTTGTGTGCCATGAAGAGACATGTTATGCCACAATTGTGAATTGATGAACATGACCCTAGGTTGGTAACTAAGCGAAATTGTGCATTTTTACTTCAGATACATACAGTATTGATCATGAATAAGACTTTTAAAAAGACCGAGAGAAAAAAATGAGGCGAATACATACAGAGTTATACGTGTATGGTGTACCTTCTTTATCTTGTCTCCCTTGATATGCATCTCTAAACAGAAGCAGCCTTATAGTGTCCACAAAACCCTTGTAAGCAGCCCTATATAATACAAGATGTAGCCATGAGGGGAAGAAAACCAAGTATTTTGGAATTATAGGTAATACACATTTCAAATGGCAGGTAATTAGATTAAAGCATCATGTATTCAAGAACTTGTAATACAACATACTAACCTTAGTGAGAGGACGCAAGGAGAAGAAACAAATTAGAAGTACAAACTACATATGAACTTCTATTATAAACAAAATAAAAACTTAAAACCCTACGCAAATATAAAGAGGTTATTCAATCTATAGAGAAACATAAAGTTAGTCACACACACCAATGAAGAGGGCTTCTCCCTTCGTTATCTGGAGTATCAAAATCAGCTCCATACTTCGCCATAATGTGGTTTAAGAATCCCGTTTGCCCATATTGAGCAGCAACATGAACTGCCTGGTGCATAAATAATCAATTAGCTCAACTAGCGCAACTATTTCCCAGAAAAAACAAATGTCAAAATTCACATCAATCCCCTTATAAATCCCATCTTAATTCACTTTACCCGATATCCATTTATATCAGCGGCTTCAACTCGGGCTCCGGTTTGCAATAGCACATCAGCTGCAGCAATAGCTCCTCGAACTGCTGCCCAGTGTAATGCCATCTGCTGTGCATTATCAACCGCATTGACATCGCCCCCATGCTTTACAAAAAAATAAAAGAAACGTTAGAAAGCAATCAAATATGGTAAATTATATGATACAATCAATATATATACCTGAATGATGTATTGCGAAACTTCTGCGAAATTATTTAGGGCAGACCATTGAAGTGGATAATAACCATTTCCATCAGGTATAGAAACAGAACGACCATCTATTCCCACAAATTTCTTCAATTTTTCTAAATCCCCATAAGCAGATGCAGCGAAAACATCATTAATCTCAACTACATTAACAGCACTTCCGTTGGTTTGATTTAGAGTAGATGATGAGTTTTGGTTGTTTTGAGTATCTGCAACTATCTCGATCTCTGAAGAAGCCATTAAGATCTATGGATTGTAGGGTTTAGAGAGATATGGAGAGAAGGAATAAAAAATCGGATTGGTTTGATTTGATTCGTTTTGAAGAAGTAAAAGCAGTAGTTAGGGTTTATTTTTACCTACCTCTGTGTTGGACTGTATCGTAGTGTTCTTATTAGAAGTTTCGAAGACTTTTTTTTTTTGACAGCTCATAGTATCTCTCGCTAACTGGAACTAACGGTTAGCTCATAATTTTACTGCAAGTTAAATTAATGACACTGTAATTCTGGTCAGACTAATGGCGCTTCAGTGCTTGACTTAAGAATGTGTCCATCGTCTCATGAATCTACTCAGGATATACTATTTGAGTATGGGAAGGTTGCGAGGGCTGCATAATCTTCTTTTTGTTTTTGATTAGTGAGTAAAGACGTCAGATTATTTAGCTCGAAGATCTCATTAAATTTGGCAGGAGCGGACTGGAGCTCGTTACCAAAGATAATGGCATTGTTGCAAAAGTGTACGGAAATGATCTGTCATCTGTGGATACCAAATTGGGTGCACCCAGGGCACCAAACGTTAGGTGGCATCTCCATAGTCTTTATTTTTTCACCACAAATAAAAACAACTAATTTTATAAAAACACCGTTCTGTAATTGTTTTTCTTTGTGTCTAACATCTATAATATGACGAAGATTATAAATTGGTTTTACTATAACATTGTTGTTACTTTAATATCAGTAAATTTGAATGGTTTAAGTGCTATTTTAATTTTAGAACCTCGGATTTAGTGGGTTAACATCTACATCTACATCTACATCTCTAACTTAAATATCTTTATTATAACCCAAACTTTTTGTATATAATCGGTATGATTAGGGTTAAAAACTGAGTTAAATAGCGGGCAACAGAAATTTTGGTGTTATACCTTCAATATTTGCTGAAATTAAATACTTTGGAATGATGATAACAACAGTTAATAAGAAAACAAGTATTGATATTGATGTAATGCAACAACAGTGTTTATGCTAAAAAATTCTTTCGACTAAACAACCAATCAAATTCTTGGATACAATTTATATAACTAAGATCGAGTAATAAAGAAAAATCCTTTTATTCATTTCATAAAATCATTTATGAACAATACCATTCATTACCCAGGTTTTGCAATTTTTGGGTTTATAATCCTTACACTTTTCAATTTAAATACAGAAATCCTTACATAATACTACTATATTCCATAGATTCATACCTAAAAATATTTTCTCTCTCTTTCTCTAACTCTCCTCCTATCTCTTTTTTTCCGTCCTCCTCTTTGTTGTTTGATCTCTTCTATTTATAGATCTATTTTTCTGGGTCGCTCTTTATGCAACGTGTCATTTTCTATAGCCGGGTCATCGTTTCTGGATCAATTCTTCTTTGGGTCGATCCATCTTGTCTCGATGTATCTATCGTACTTGTATTTTGTCTTTTACTTGGTGCGATCATATAGATGACAGATCACTCTTAATTACTTCCTGATTCGATGCTTTATATTTCCGACACGTGTTTCCTTATCTTCAAAGACTTCTGTAATCTCGATCATTAAAATAATAGAGTAATTATTACAATTTACTTTCTCGATCGTAGAGTAATTATTACATTTTACTTTCTCGATCATAAAATAATATAGTAATGATAACTTTTTACTTTCCCGATCAGCTATCATTTAATGCTGTTTGTTTTATTCGATGCTGTTCAGCTTTCTCGATCTTATGTGTCATTCATGCAATTCATCGCTCAGATGTCAGAAAACGTCTCGTGTCTTTTTTGAAATTTGATATCTTTAATAGTGATTCTGTGTTTCTCGTCTTTTTTAATCTGGTTGCTTCTTAACTTGATCTTCTTCCACGTGTCATGCTTCTTTAATTTACTAACAAACAGGTTTGTTTCTTTGATTTGTTTTGTTGTAGTATTTGATCATGTTATTTATCAATGCTCATAATTTATGATTTAGGGATAAAATCGGAAAGAAAACGGGATTAGTTAGGGTTTGGAGATGGTTTTGCAAATGATGTAAATTGGTAAAGCAATGAAACAAATCAATCGGATTATTTTAGGTTTGAAAAAAGGCCATGTGGATGCCACCTAACATTGGGTGCACCGGGTGCATTCAAGTTGGTATTCACGGATCATTTTCAAAAGTGTATAGGTTTTTAAAGAATGAAGGGTTATTTAGAATTTAATATCTAATTTTATGACGAAAATTATGTTTGGATCCTAGAAGTTAATATTAAAGTTTGATACCCAACATTAGAGTTGACTGCGTTTGACAGTTTTAAAATTGTGTTAAATACGTAAATGATAAACTTAATACTAGATTTCAATTTATTTACAAACCAAGCCATAACACTGTCTGTTAAACACGTGTATGGTTAAGATTTTCTTCAGTGGTTTGGTGTTATTTTTATGAAAATGAACGTCTCTAGATTTGCCATCATTATTTCTAATCGATTAAGATATGTTTGAAAAGAACGAAACCCAAGTGAAACGGAAAATGGTAAAACAAAAACAGCTCCCTCCATATCCATCATCTAGTGCAACAAATTCATGGCAGAAGCAAGTGGTGGTTCAACCGCATCATCAACAACAACAAAATGTAATCGTACTATCATTTTTCCTCTTAGAGATTCATTTTTCAACAACTTGATTTTCAGATCTGTTTTTAATAGGATGTGAGTTTGAAAAAACTCTGTTACACAAAAAATTATGAAATTGGAAAAATAAGATGAAGAAGAATGGGATGAGGTGGCACAACACAGATAGTTTAGTTTCAATCTTGTCACTGTATGAATATTACTATAAATTTTTTTTTGGAGGAAATGGGATTTGAGTTTTGTTTTATTTTTATTATTTGGAAATTAATTTAATTGAACGATTTTTAGGTTTTTCAATTTTGAATTTTAACTGTTCATATTAATTTCAACTATGTGTGTATGCAGTGAAAAAAAATCATAGAAGCACTCAATCTAAATCGATGATAAACATGTTGTTAGTGATGTGGTTGATTTATTAGTTGATATGTAATTCTTAATTTCTTTTTTTATTCTCCTGTGTTCATAGCAGTATGTTCTCTGTTTATCATCTGGAGGCGGAGGAGCTGGTGCAAAAAGGTAATGAAGTGTGGAATTTAACGGCAACTAACGATGTTAACTAAATATGAATTTATTTAAAATAGAAAGAAAATTGGTAAAGGTCAAAGACGGTCAACTATGGTCCTGGGTATCAAACTCTAATATTAAATTTTAGAGATCTAAACATAATTTTGATCATAAAATTAGGTACTAAAGTCTAAATAATCCAAAAATAAAATATAAAAGAGAATTGTTGTATTCTGGACTTAAAGGATTCTATATTACTTATTTGATAATAATTCGATTCTTTTATGTTGTGCAAATTGCAATACAATTGGGTGAATGGAACGCGGAGAGTTCAGTTCAACAATGCAGGTACATTTTAGAAAAGTTTTCATAAGCGATATGTCAACACATCAACAGAAAATACAACTTAACGGGTAGACAATTTGGCAAAGGCAGCTAGAATTCGATTACAGCATATGTTCACTCATATAAAACAAGAAAGTTACAAGCAATATGAATTTTTTGATTTTTTTTACTAAGTAAGAAATTGTTAACCTAGTGTATTACATTTCTTAATTAGGGCTTAATGATAGGATTCTAAGAAACCTATTTATAATAATCACAATTGCACGACATCTAATTAATAGACAGCAGTAAATACGGGTCGAGTTCACAGGGAGCGGGAAAATATTGTAGTCAATATCTCTGATAAAGTAACAAGAAATAATATTTTTGAATTTTTAGAATTGAAAATAAAATAACAAAATTAAACTAAACTAAACTAAATTAGTAAAGTAAATCTAATGGGAGAATCGGTAACCAGGGTTTTTAGTATCCACCACTATTTCTATCCAATTACTGAAATGAAACATAACTTCTGAATATTTATCTATTGTTCATTATATCGACATCACATTATATGTATTAGAGTCGCAAATATCATTGGACACTCTAAGCATGGTGCATCAAAAGCTCTAAGTCTCAGCATACACCATCAAATTACGTTAACGAGAAAATTACACGAAACTAAATGTAGGTTCACAAATAATACTTGCAATTCTAAGCATACCTCGTCAAAGGATTTAACCCAAGCATGAAATATCAAATAATAATATAAATATATTTATGATCATAACAATTATATGCAAAGGTTACTGTATTATACAGAACCGGTGAAGCGACAACTAATTTTTCGATAAATCAACAAACAAAATCATGGAATTAATCAAATCAAATCATAATAGTCTTTTGCCAGATATTTCAATTTATTTGACCTAATACTCAAAGTGATTTCAACGTAAAACCCTAATTATAAAATTAATTAGAACATGGCAATGGATTTTTTAGAACCCATAAAAATAATTAAGAGAGGAAAAAAACTAAACCACTAATCTCGACATTGCAATCGAACAAGTAGTCTTCTTCTCTCTGTTTTTCTTCCCAACTAGCTTCTCTTTTAGAAACCAACACCTCCACTCACGGCCGCCAACTAGAACTTCTGCCTCTGTCCCATAAAAAAAAACCCTCTTCTCACTTTTCTTTCTGGTGTTTTTATACCATCTCCCCCAGCCACGTGCCATTCAGTCTACTCCCATCTCTATTTTCTCTCATCCTATCATGTGTTGTCACACTTTATCTCTCCTCGGTCCCCATAACTCCATCTGAGGTCAAATGTACCTTCTAATTTGTACGCCAACACCACCTTCCTTTATTTCTTCTTTTTCCGTTTGTACCAACTGAACCCAACACAAGACCAAGACAGATAGCCACGTCTAACAGCCAACCAAGACTCAACAGCCCCGCCTCTTCTTTTCTGCGTACAAGTGTATCCCACCTTTCACAATTTCAATAGCACGACTGGCTGGCACCTTCATGTCAATTGGCACAAATGGAAGTTATATGGTCTGGGACACTGGTGTCTCATGAATCGGTGTTGGCCTTTTGAACTGATAATTCTTTAAGAGTACGATGAGCTTGACATAACCCATAGTTCTGTACTTTGATGTAATTTTTGTCTATTTAACTGTATTTAACCAATAACTAGGATTTTCGATGTATCGCCTATAAAAATACAAAAATACTAAAATTATTCCAAAAACGATAACAAGAAAATATAGATATGACGGCAAAAGTGTATAAATTAAGTGCTTACGCACGGGATTTGATATTTGTCGAAATGTCAATCCCGACCCTCATATATCATGAATGTTTTTAAACAATCTATCTTTCACGACATAGCATTTCCAAGTTGTGGGTTTATGGTTTAACTATTTTACCCAATCAAAAAAAAAAAAAAACGATCATCCAAATTATTTATAGAAGAAAAAAAAAATTCAGTCATCCATGCCACTTTAGCAAAAAAAATAATAACATAAACTGTGTGCATCATTTGACTGAAAATTCACAATTCACATAACATATTAAGAGGAATCTGCGGCATGACTTTTATCATGAAAAAAGAGATAATTACCAAAATAATATAGTACTCTACGACATAATCAAATACAAAAGTTGGATTATTTATGATTTCAAAGAATAGAAAATTTAACACCAAAATAATGTTGAAAACAGATCCGAGATCAGCGTATTTGAAGGAAGTTACGAAAGCTGACGTGTTTACTTCAAGCCTCAAAGGAAACTCATGGGCTTGTTATGTATAAATTAAAATCACCTAAATGAATTGGATCGACTTCACTTAAAAACAAATGATATCTCTCAAAGGAATAGGCTTCAGGTATATAAGTATTAAGAAGTATGTAAAAAGTAAATTGAAACACCAATACCCAATCTAAGGCATGTGTATCGCGATAAGAGGTAGCTCAAACTGCCATTCTGTAGAGTTCTTTTCCAACTACAACATTCGTGACTAAACATATAACTCAAAACTATCTCGGAAAATAAAATATACAAACAAAATTTAGAACATAAATGCCTCTTTTATACCATTAACTACTACAACAACATAATCAGGCTAAGGAGTAACATCATAAGCAGGTCCTGGAGATTATCGTGGGGACCAAAAAAAAGACTAAGAGAAAAATAAAATAGACCTACACTCGAGGTATTGGTTTATGAATATGAACAGAAAGTGAAATGTTCTTCCTATACTTATGTGGATACATCAGTAAAATGAAATTTTACAGGTCTTGTACCACATTTCTTTCCCGAGGAAATTTCACAGAAGAATCTAACTCTTCTCTAAACCTTCAATACCAAGAAGGTAAAAAAAAGGATTCAAGGTATTCGCGGCAGATCAACAACATAAGATGAGCGCTGAAACTCTATTTTCTCCCGCTTTCCCCTTTTGTGTTAGATAATCTTAGTCTGCCTGTTAAAGCCGGTATTGGAACTCTTCCCACTCACATCTGCACCTCCTTATCTGCCAATCGAAAAGAAACGGTAGAGCTACATGTTATTATTAGTTAATATACATAGAAAAATACACAAAAAATGACTATTAAGTATCCAAATCTTTGGATATATCCAGGGGTGCACAAACCCGACCCAACCCGCCAACCCGATCCGCACCCGCCAAATTTGACCCGACCCGTACCCAACCCGCTGAGAAACGGGTCGGGTGCGGGTGATAATTTCCTTCACCCGTCTTCTGGCGGGTCGGGTGCGGATGACACCTTCTTTCACCCGACCCACCCGACCAACCCGTCAAGATTTTCTTAATAAAGCTGATTGTCCACAACGTGTCCTTCGTAAAGCTGATTTAAGGCTAAGTTCGTCATTTATCAATTACACAGATCAAAAGAGAGAGAGAGGAAAAAAAAGAAGGGGTAAATAGTTTTTGGTTTATTTTGGGTTTGGTCGACGATTGGATTGATCCAGATCATTTTGTTTCATTCATTTGATTCTTCAGAGTTATAATTATAAGTATGAGTAACGGAGATCTCTTAAGCATTCAACCTACAGAACTCAAATTTCCATGTAAGCTTCTTCTTCTTCTTCTTTTGATTTCATTTTTCTTTTTGGGGATTTTGTTAATTGTTTGCCCTAGAATCTAGATTATTATTTTTTGTTTTATTTGATGCATTTTTTATTTATTTTTTGTGATGATAGTCGAATTGAAAAAGCAGAGTTCATGTTCTCTGCAATTGACAAACAAAACCGATGAATATGTTGCATTCAAGGTGATTTAATCTTTTATTTCTCTATCTTTTTCCATCATTTTTCCTTTTTTTTCTTTTCCATTTTCTTTTCTCTTGATTTAATTGTTTGTTTTTGTTGTTGTTGGTATGATTTTGAAGGTAAAAACGACGAATCCGAAGAAATATTATGTTCGTCCAAACACAGGAATTGTATTGCTTGGAACAACATGCGACGTTACAGGTGATGATTCTTGATTCGTTCATTGATTTTTGTACAGATCCATTGTTGGTTTTAGATGTTGATTTTGTTTTTGTTTTTGTTTGTTTGGTTTAGTAACTATGCAAGCACAGAAGGAAGCAGAAGGAAGCACCACATGATCTGGGCGTGTTCTGTCATAATACCACTGTGTGAACTCTAACTGGTGTCATCTATATGTGTTTATACATGGATATAGTGAAGCTCAGGTTAAGGAGTATCTGTAAAAGATGAATTTTATCTTGATAAGATCAATGTCACCATCTAATTTCTGTGGTTGGAAATCAACATGAAGGTTGTCTACTAAAGGTTCATTTTCTAATCTGTAACTACTATTTTTTGTTTTGTTGATTTTTATTTTCAGTTTTGAGTTTGATTTCTATTGAAACACAGCACCACAACATCAACTCTTCTCCATCGCCTGCATCACCAACAGTTCACAACACTATTGACTCGAGTTCCATCACCATTAACACTACCATTACCACCAATCCATACATCAACAACATGAGGAGTTCGTAGTTTCTATGCTGACATACTTTCATCAGCACCTTCATAACTAATCAGCTCAAGTGCATACAAACCACGAGTTAGTGCACCATCCACCAGTCCATACTGCCATACACCATCAGTTAGCATTCACATTCACACCAGCCATCAGTCCACCAACATCGCAGAGAGGGCAACTTTGTGTCATTGGTTTGAATTGAATTTGATTTTTGTTTTGTTGTTGGGTTGTTGTTTCTGTTTAATTATTTTTCCATGAACTCCAGTACCTAATCTCTTGAACATAATATATAGTAAGTTCTGGATTAGTTCTGTTCAAGATGCATGTTTGTGGACATCATTTCTTTTCTTTGTTGATAATTGATATGTACTACAACGGGAGGGAAGACTGAATCTTCTGAACCTGTGGTTGGAAAAAAAGGAGGTTACCAGCGAGAATATGGGTATGTGAATCTGGGCGGGTGACCCGCACCCGATCTGCCGAAATGGTGGATCAGACCCGAACCGACCCGTCCTACGACGGGTTGGGTGCAGGTGAATACTTCAGTCACCCGCCAACTGGCGGGTCGGGTGCGGGTGGGGCCAAACCCGATCTACCCGACCCGATGTGCAACCCTAGGTATATCCATTTATTGTCTTCCCATACGTCAAATTTTTGGTTTTTTCTTTCGAGGTTTTATTTAATCCATTTGCTACATGTTTTAAGCTCAACTTAATGGGACGTATTATAAGGGTGAAATCAATATCAGATTTGCATTGTTGAAAATAATATAAGGAAAAATAGTGGAAACTTACTCCTCCGATGGTGCTTTCCCCTTATCTGATTCACCCTGCAAATTGCAAAATCGATTTGGGTATAAAAAACCGAAAAATTTAAGGGAAGTAGAGAAAGATTAAGAGATGTAAAGGATATATCAGTAAAATGTGAGTAGTGCAAATATCATCGGATTGTAGAAAAGAAAAAGAGACAGGCTGATAATGTGGTCACAGAAAAAATGTCCCTTAGCAAGTCATTCTACACATGAGCAAAGACTCACATTCTAAGTTCTACCACAAATAATAAAATCATTATCCACACGGGACTTGGGAGTTTATGAATCCAAACCACCTGCCCTACATCTAAAGGTAACTGATATATTATGAGAAAATGCAACCATTGCTAAATCATTTAATATAAATCTTCCGCCAATATTAAGAGTATGTACAACAAGTAAAAGTGTCAACTGTTTTTATGATTTAATTTCATACACATTTCGATCTAATTATTCTTTGTATGTAAGGCTGCACAAAAAACCGGCAAAACCGTACCGAACCGAGCCAAAAAAAGACCGAACCGAGCCGAACCGAATATCTAATGGTGATGCACGGTTTTGGAAGAAAAAATAACCGGTTAATTTTGGTTCGGTTTTGGTTCTACCCTTAAACCGAACCGAGAAAACCAAAAAAACCAAAAAAACAAAAAAAAACAAATATTTATGATCGTTAGATTCTTCATAATATTAGTCGTTGATCTACCCATCATAACATTGTATTTAAAAGTGAACAATCGCGTGAAACTGAACCTAGCATACAATTGACAAGTTGTCGAGTTCTTGGCTTTCTAATATCATGGCAGAATTTCCTGGACAAAGGCTCAGAGACAGGTGAAAACCGAGGATCACATAAATAACCATTTAAAAGGCTCAATATTCAACCATTTGTAAAGGAACCGTCTTCCATTGATTCCAACCTGTTAGAAAGAACAAATATAGCATGTTCACTCACGCAGTGCTTAAAATCCTCTGGGGAAGCTATCTTTAAAGCTTTATCAATCATACAACGTGCCTCAACCTGATCTTTCTGCAACAGTTTATGAAGTGCTAAATTAAGCAAACCAAACAACTCGTCCTTTGATTTAGGATAAGAAATGCAACCATCCGGCTCTTCAACTTGAAGACTAGAAACTTTCCATCTATCCTCAAACCAGCGGACCATTAGTACCTCGGATATTTAATTTCCCCCTTTTCCAGAGCATATTGCACATACTGGTTCCAAATGCATTGGATTCCAGGAACTTCCTTAGGCCAACTATGCAATGCATTTTCAAACCCTTCATATCCCAAATCACCAGAAAATTTGTTATTTAGACGAGCCAATGTCAGAACAAAGTCCAAGCAAGTTGGGTACAGTTCAATGTATCCCTTCACCAAGTTCTTGATTTTTATTGCATTTTATTTTTACACTTAGAAAAATTTGAAATCCTAACCGGTTAAAACCGAAACCGAACCAAAAAAAACGAAACCGAGACGGTAAAAAACCGAACCGAACCAAAAAACTTAATGGTGACACTGGGTTTTCAAAACCGAAAAACCGAGACTCTCGGTTTTGGTAATGGTTAGGGCAAAAACCGAACCGAATCGAGCCATGTGCAGCCCTATTTGTATGTTTTCTGAGCCAGTATCTAGAATTAAGCGGGCATCTCATCTACTGAACAATCAGATCAATGTTTAGACCCGAGTATAACATTGACGTCACTCTAAAAGAGTCAGTTATGCTATGTTGTTTATCTACTTGTATAGAAAGTGAATAAAACCATTAGGCATTTGGCGCAGTCTTATTCGTCGTAGATAAGAATTATGAGATACAAACCACCAAGTCCTTTCTCTAAATTTTCCTGACTCTCCTCACCAACCACACATTAAATCATAATCATAACCTATTTTCTCTTAGGATAAAGTGACGGTCAGTTTAAAAGCAGCATAATTCTTTTCATAGTTATTTTGGCTTACCCAGTTGTATCCCTTTTAATTCGATATGCTCCTAACACAAGCAATTCTCGAACACGGTCCAAAGAATTTCCCCCGAGCTGCTAAATGAAGTGGTGTTTCTCCCTGTAAAACTGTAATCATATTCTTTTACGTTGTAAAATACAACCTATTTACACATGGATCTCATAAAGGAATGTGGGATCAATTAGACACTATCTAAGATAATATACATCTTATTTACACAGTAATGTTCAAGATCTCGAATTCTTCAATTCTCATATGGGTTATCTTCATTATTCCAGTAAATCCGAATAATAGTGCACTTGATATACTACGTAATTGCAATTTACATATTTATGAGTCATAGAATGAACTCCTATCTCCCAATCAACCGACTATTGCAATTTATGTAGCTACTCTCACGGTTACGTTTTTCCTTTTCAGATAAATCAAATGAAAATTTTTAGTTATGCATTATCACACAAAGAAGAAACCCATGCACGTTACGTAACTGTAGAGATATATGAACAAAAAATAAAAAAACAAATTCGAGATCACTCTTCCAATAATGAAAATTCGAGATCTTGAACGTTGCTGTGTAAATAGGCTGTATTTTATCTTAGATACACTACATAATTGTAATTTACATGTTTATGAGTCACAAAATGAACTGTTATCTCCCACTTAACCGAATGCAGTTTATGTAGCTACTCTTACGGTTACGTTTTTTCTTTTCAGATAAATCAAATAAAAATTCTTAGTTATACATTATCACACAAAGAAGAAACCCATGCACGTTACTTAACTGTAGAGATACATGAACAAAAAAGAAAAAAACAAATTCGAGATCACTCTTCCTATAATGAAATCCAGTTATTATAAACCCTTACCATTTATACCTAACCAAAATAGAAAAAAGAGTCTATTACAATCCTATGATCACAAACTTGTTTTCGTTTTTAAAAAATGTTTCTGAAGCATAAAATCAAACTAATTTATCCTACCAAAATCCATCCAGTCATTTTTTTTTAATTCTTAAGAATCTAAGATAAAGGTTCTATCATTTGATATCCATCAAACAATAAAATATAAACTTAACTAACACTAATTTAATTACTTCACATGATAACAAAAAATCAAAACCCGTGTACATGACATACAACTCATATTGATTTCCTAAGAGTAAATCATTATTTTTCTTCTACAACATGTTATATAAAATCAAAGTAGTCAGTTGATATTTTCTTAATATTTAAATACCTTTTTTCATTGTCCTGATTAAGATGAGGCACGAAATAGAGGATATTGGCCCTTATATAAGGCTAGCAATTAGAAATTTTAATTGAAATTATGATTTTCATTAATTGGTTATCATTTAATTTGATGGATCATGCTTAGCTTAAGTGTTTTGATGGTCTATGCTTAGGATTTACAATCAATGTTTTAGAAATCTACCTATGACAAAGAAACATAGTCAATAATATGAGAAAAAATTGTTAGAAACTAATTTACGCATCACATGATTATGTTTATCGTGGAATCCTATGTCTCAGTTATCCTTAATTTTGCTTCCATCTTTTGTACATATTTGCTAGATTAAAATTAGATTTTAAGTCTAAAATCGAGTCTTAACAAGTCCGAGCAACGAACTTTCTTACCACTGTCTATAATCACATCAATTTTTGGCGCTGCGTACGCGGACTTGTTTTTAGGTTAGGGTTTCAGATTTTATTATTTTAGGTTTATTTTTTAATTAGTTTAGGGTTTTTATTTTATTTTTTGTTAGATTTTACTTAGGCGTTTCTCTTATTTTTAGTTTTTTTATTAATTTTTTTAAATGTATATATTTCTTTTAGCTTTTATTTTATTTTGTATATAAAATAAATACGTGCACACACAATATTTTGCATTCCTTAGACTACCGATTGTTAGGAAAACACATGGATAAGTAAGCTGAACCCGTGCCTTGGGCCTGATGGAAGTTACCAGCTGAAGTCCACAAGCCTTAGTCTCGTACCTTTGACCAGTCTTTGACTGTAGGTATATTCTGCTAAGGTAACTTGAGATTACCTATTTATTCGAACCTGCATTTGCACGTGCACTATAAAAAAAATGTTGAACTGGTATTACGATAGCCAATACAATGAATATCCGACTGATTTTCAAAATGGACATTACCCGTACTATGACCATAGTGTGAATAGTGGTTGGGACCATCACCAACCTTTCGAAGGTTATGGGTCATACCATGGTGATCCCAATTACTATTTGCACGTTCACCAGTCATATGAACGGGAAAACGAGCAAAATTCGAGTTCTTTGTCTTTGAATGATGCCCTCGAGAAGTTGCAAATGAGTACTATTTCTTTCAAAAATTCCATGAAGCGGATGGGATATACTATTCCTTATAATGATCCAAATACCATTCTAGAAAGATCACTAAAGTTGTTGTGACCTAGTACTCCTTATGAACCTATTATGCATCTAGAAGAATCATTCAAGATGTTGATTGTAAATACAAATGGGTTTGTGTTAAAGATGAAAGAAAGGATTTCTCAAAATAATCTTAATTGCCAAAACAGTGTTGCCAATTTTACCCTTGATAATAATGATGAAAATTTACCTAATTTAGAGGATGAGGTTAGAATTGAAGGCACTACTTATTTAGATAAGGTTCAATCATCTTCATATTATTATGATGATGGGGACATTGTTGATGAGGAAATTGAAATCCGTAGTCATAATGGTGAGGAAATTTTTACAACAATTGAGATTCATGATAATAATGATGTTTCTAGTTCCAATCCCAATAATGTTGATGATTATTTGTCTATTCAAGAGGAAAAGGATTTAACTAGAGATATCATTATTATAGACGGTGAAATATTTCCTTGTTATTATGAAGACGATAATGGTTTAGAGGAACGAGTTTATCCCGAGACTAGTGTTTTAGAGTTCAACGATTCAAAGACCATAGTCCTGATGAAGAATCTAGACTCGTAGAGATTTTAAATTTGAGTGAGGATGCACCACCTAATTATAACTTAGAAAAACCAATCGACCATTTTCAGGAATCTGATGATCTAGAAATTAGGGAAATTGTGACTAGTCTATCTACAGACACCCAAAATTCTAAGTTTGGGGGTGATTATCATTCTCCCCGTGGTTTACCTTTGACTCTTATACAGGTCCCTCACTTGGGACTTGACATTTGTGCCTCTACCATTTTAAGAGATTATCTTCAAGAGCTGTTTCCCAAACCTAATATTGTCCAAAAAGAAATTCAGTCGTTAGAACATCATAATATTGTTTACCCAGACGATAATACCATAATCGACACATTTTATTAAGAATGACCACCACTTTCATGAACTCCATTGCGGTAAGCTATTTGAGTCAAATTCAATGGACTTCAAGGATTCACAATTATTCATATTATTGTTATATGATTTGTAAGTTGTGACTAATCCTTTCTTGGTATGGATGAAGACTTTAAACTTAGCGCTTTATGGAAGGCAACCCATATGCTTTTGGTACACAATGCTGGTAATATCCTTCCCTGTATCTTTTACTTTGATCATTATTAATCTTTGTTCATGCTTTGATTCATTATCTTTATAACATCAATGACTATGTTCAGTTTAAGTTTGGGGGGTAAGGGAGAAAAAAATTTAAAAAATAGTTGTACCAAAAATCTAGAAATTTATGAACAATTCAGGATGGCACTGACCATTCTAAGTAGATGGAAACAAACTTCTTGGATGTAGGAGTTGAAGGACCCAGATAAATGGTTTATTCATAAAAGGACATAACTCAGGTGTTAGAAATAACATGATACTCGTCACCAAATCTCGGAGTCTACCTCGACCATATCACCTTATGTTTTTATTTTTGTAATTTTGTGTTTCTCTAACTGATTTGGTACTAAAATCGAATTGTTATCATCGTTGGGATGAAGTAGAGTGATTGAGATCAAACCCCATTATTGTATTTTATTTAGGAAAAAAAATGAAAAAGAAAAAGAAAGAAAGACAAAAATAAGTGAATAATTATTTTATTTTCAATAAAAAATCGACCTATGGGGCCCTTGTATATACCAGCTGAGTTGACATTGGTATAAGGATAAAGACCAGTGGGAGCATATCTCAATCCATTAGAATCCATCCTGGCGGCGACCTTCAGACAGATATGGGAAACACCTTCACCTTAGTCAACATGTGCAAACTTCATCATCTCCATATCCATCTTCTAAATCTATTTATGTGATTGAACTTTGATAGACTCCGAGCATCGTGGTCCATTGTACGAATTTCTGAGTAGTGCTTTGTTTTCTTATATATGAATTTTAGTACGTTGAGTGCAAACTCGTGTACAACAATTGGATTCAAAACAGGGTAATTCCTCCCACAGCCAAAGAATATTGTAGCCAATTAAATAGCATATTTAGTGTACCCTCAACCGTTCACAAGTACCTAGGTTTTGGAGTAAAAGGTTTTGTGGGTATACCTCTTGTAAACCCTCACGAGACAAAACTCGTCCACTAGGGCCACCTAGGGGTTTAAAGGCTTGTTGCACACGCTAAGTGCAATCGGATGCCTGCACTAGTGAGTTAGGATCTTTATTTTTATTTTAGATTTACTCGAGGACTAACAAATAATAAGTTTGGGGGTATTTGATAGACATATCTATGTGTCTAATTTGCTCCCAATTTGTATATTGATAAGAACTCGGTTGTGTACTAATTTTGACATTTTATTATGTTTGTAGATATTTTCGGAAGAATAAATAATCGTGGAAAAATCGGCTGAAAAGTATTAAAGGCACCCATAAAATTGATAAAGGCACCCATCAAAGTGTTAAAGGCACCCACTCTCTCTCTCTCTTTCTTTTCAAATTGACATATTGGCGGGAAAAATTCCTTCTCAAACTGAGAAAATTCTATGATCAATGATTTTGGATTTTCTTGAGGAGTTTTAAGACAAATTATTCCCTTACCTTAATAAAGAGTTTGTGTGCAAGAAGGAAGCTAAAAAATCAAAAGAATCTCGCAACTACTAAACTCTTGCTTAAACAGGGATGAAATAATCTCGGATTTACTATGAAAATATTATTTGAGATATTTGTCTCGAGTTTGAATCAAGATATTATTCTCAAAGCTCAGTATGGAAACAACGTGAAAATAACGAGGAAGAAAATCAGGATAGGAAAGAGGATAATCACCGAGATATGCTGCCATTCATGGCCGAGAGATTTTCCATTAAAACAAAAGATGTTGGAAGATGTTTTGAAGTTATTTCGAATATTTGGAGTGGGGTGGTTGTTTTGTTATAAATAGAGGAGTCGAGAGAGAGAGCAAGGAGGGGCTGGCTTGTGCCACATTTGCTACAAAAGAAATCAGAAAAATTCAGTTCGAAAAAATAAGCTTTTTGTACTTTTGATCGAGGAAGAAGAAGAGGAAGAACAACTACACATAAGAGCAGTCGCTAAAACAGTCGTTGATAGTGTGGCTTTTACCTTTATAATCAATAGTATTAACCGCGGTTTTGATGAATAGTACAAGCGACAGTTCAGAGTTTAAGTTACATGGAAGGGGTCGTTTATTCATTAATCATTCTAATCTTTCTGTGACGAATTTGGTCAGTTCTTTTGTGTAATATTTTTATATAATTTTCAATAAAATGGTTTCTTCTCTACTTTCTTGTGCTTCTTGTGCCATGATGAGCTAAACCCCATCACTGGGACAACTGAGGAAGCTATATTTCACAATCAAGTGGTAACTACAATTAATTTTAATGACTTTTTGCAATTGATTTTAATTGATATTATGATTTTCATTAATTGATTGTCATTTAATTTGATGGATCATGCTTAGCTTAAGTGTTTTGATGGTCTATGCTTAGGATTTACAGTCAATGTTTTAGAAATCTACCTATGGAAAAGAAACATATTCAATAATATGAGAAAAAATTGTTAGAAATTAGTTTATGCATCACATGATTATGTTTGTGATGGAATCCTATGTCTCAGTTATACGTACTTTTGCTTCCATGTTTTGTACATATTTGCTAGATTAAAATTAGAATTTAAGTCTAAAATCGAGTTTTAACAATTCCGAGCAACGAACTCTCTTACCACTGTCTATAATCACATCACGTTGTTGCAATATTGTTTAAAAGATATACTTTGCTACATATGTATACATTAGTGAAAACTAGTCTGAGTTCTATTTTTAAAATATTCATATATACCCAAAAAAATGCACATCAAAAAAATGTATACCAAATGATCCATTAAAAGCCGCCTTAAAAAATATTTGTGCACTACCAGTATATAACTTATTATTTAGTTTTTCTTCTTGTTCGTTCTTAATCATCTCCCACTAACAATATTGGAAACTATCTTCTATAAATAATGTTTGTTATACATACACCATAATATGTATGTAAAAGTGATTACAATTCTTGGTATATGTACAATATTCCCAGCTTCTTCTCCGTTTAGTGTTTCAGCTTTAATATCACATTTTACCAAAACTGAACTATCAAAAAATCAAACAAGTTAGATATGTCGATAACTCATTTTCTTTGAGAACCAAATCTTTTAGGCTCTGTTTTGAATTACAACATTTTTTAATCCACCAGACAAAATATCCAATTGTACACGCCAACGAAGTTGAAGGAAAAAATAACATGTTATGACATATCTAACTTTACTTCGAGAATTTGTGATATGTAGGTCTTTGATCAAAAAGAAGTGTGTGAATGTCATTTAGGATACGATAGGTGCAATGCAATTTAGGCTTTCAACATTGTCTTTTTATTTTATTTTTTTCCTCAAGTTTGATGAACATTTATTTTATCATGCACTTAAACCATAATGAGTAAGTTTAAGGTTATATCAATGAAACTGAATGAATTTAAGCACTTTTTTGATAAATAGACATTCTCTTTCTAGTTGCTCTGGAACAATTAGGAGATTCTCTAGAAGAAATACGGGGTTCTGCTTCTGGTGGCAACATGTTATTGGGTGGTGGTCCCACTTATGGAGTCTGACCTCTTGCAATCCAGGGTTTTGTACCAACATTCCGATGTCTTTCTCATATTCATTAGACATGTCCAATACATATTCAAGTCATGTCAATAGCAATAGGAGCAGTACCGCAATATAAAGGTATCAATCGGGCCTATGGCCGGGGTGTTGAGCCTATAGGTTAATCAGGGCCTACTACCCCAGTGAATTAGGAAATCTAGTTATATTAGAAAATGAAGATCCCACATTAAGGATACCCATGATTAGGTTAGGGCTATCTAATTTAGTTTGGGGTTGAACCTATAGGTTAGCCTTGGTTGTAGGTCCTGGTGTGCAATAACCCGACCATTAGAAATCTGTTAAATTTAGGAAACTACTCAATTAGAAAATTGTTTGGATTAGGAGATTTAGTTATGTTAGAAAACGTAGATTTGACATTGAGGTTAATCATGATTAGGTTTAGTGGTTATTTTAGGGTTAGCTTTGGTTCTGGATTTAACCTATAGATTAACGGTGGAGGTAGGTCCTAGTGTGTAGTTAGTCGGGCCATATCAACATGGGCCGTAGGAATCTGTTAAAGTTAGAAAACTACACAATTAGAAAATCTAGTTATATTAGAAAACATAATCCCGTATTAAGGTTAGCCATAATTAGATTTAATGGTTAGGTTAACGTTACTTTTGGTCCAAGATTGAGCCTATAAATTATCCGGGCCGTAAATTCCAGTGTGTATTTAATTGGGTTATACCAGCCGGTACTGAAACTTTCAGAAGTAAATGTATTTCAAGTGACCAACGCATAGTATACAAATAGATGCAAATTCTAGATAATTAGGAAATTATTATATTTAATATTAAATTTAGAACTCAGCTAAAATAATCGTTGGCGAGGACGACGTTGTTCATATAATATAGCATGAACTCGGCTAAAAATAATTGTTGGCCAGGACACATATTTCATATAATGTAGCATATGAAAGCAGAGACATAAGTTGGATAAAAAGTTGGGAACCATGATTCTATATCAATTAGCTCCAGTAGCAATGTAAAAACATAGCTTTGAATAATTTTGTTAATGCCACTTGTCCACCCAGACATTCTCCAAATCCAATTATAACAAAAATGAGGCATAAAAAATACCTAAACATTATAATGCAGATCAAAATATGGTAATATAAAATAACCAAGGTGATGTTGACAAAATATCAAGCACTATTTTTCATCAAAATCTAAATCTTTCACGGATACAAATTTTACCTTATCAAATGCATCTCAGTCATATTAAGTACTAATGTAGCAGTGATATCATTCGCGTAAGATATGAGACGCATAAGATTAGCACTTTAACCATGTCCACGATCTCCGACCTAATGGAAGCAGCTAGAGGCACTGGAGGCTTGATGGTTCCATGCAGGCATCTAAAGACATGATTTCTAGGTCTAGAAGCAAGTAGAAAAAATATAAACTTTTTCTAAAGTTAGGTAGCGAAGAATATATCCTAAAAAATTTCTCCCAATTAATACAGTAAGATATAAATGATTTCTAATGGTATGAAATAAATGTTCAGTAATGTATTTCATTGATTGCAGTTGCTCATCTAGGCTAAATTTTTTAGGAGATTTGGGGGACCGATGTGACAGAAAATCCTGGTCTAATGTCTCGCTTCCCCGTCTCTCTCTTACAGACCAGGGAACTCATGAGAAAAGCTAACAATGCCTCGCCAGAAAGAAAAAATTAAAGCGAGATATCATATCTCACTTTTCACTTTTTTTTGTTGGTAATTTAATATTAATAAAATATATATTTGTAAGGTGCTAGTTCCATTTTTGTATTTAATATAAATAAATAAAAAAGTTGAAAAAATTAAACGAGAGATCATGTCGTGTTTATATAATTTTTTCTCTCCTAAGAGTATCCACAGTGGGACGACCATATCATGGACCAAATCAAAATTTAGTCTTTGGTCCACCCAAAATCAATCACAGTGGGGCAATTAAATTTGGGTTTTGGTCCAGTATTTTTACTGTTTGGAATCAAAAATAATCCCAGAACTGGACCAAAACATATTATGGTGGAGCGTTAACCTAGTTGTGTGTCTCGTGTCAGGCGTGATGCTGACACTCCGTCTGATACCAGACGTTTAACTAGATGTGCGTTTCATTTGTCAGGCCTGAACTAGAATACCGCCTTGAAATGTTCACCCAAGAGCACGTCCAACGGGGCGTAACTTCAGAAGCACGCTTGGTAATCAGGCGTTCGCCTAGATTAACGCTCGTGTTGGACATCTGGCTAAGACAACGCATGTTGTGGGCGTGATTCTAAGAGAGCGCCTGTGTGTGGGGCGTGATTCTAAGCGAGCGCCTCTTCTAACCGTTGAGATAGTCGTTGAGATTTGTTATCGTTGCCGTTGTAACGACTATATTTTGGTATACCTATAAATGAATTGGTTGATTGAGTATTTTATATACTACTAACCCATTTCCATTTCATTTGTATACGAGAAAATTTTTGTTCTTTTTCATATATTTGTCTTTCAAATCAGTTAGAATTATGACACCAAAATCACGAAGTCCAAATTTTACTATATTTGAAGATGTAACGATGTGTAGAATTCATTTATCAATATCTCAAGATTGTAGTGTTGGTTCCGATCAATCAGAAGAAAAATTATGGTCTCGCATCTTAAGTGGGATGAAAGAAGTCATACCTACAATGTCAGGGCGCACTTGGACCTCCATTCAGAAACATTTCAGGGAATAAGTAAAGATGTGACGCTTTACTCTGCAAAAGAGGCAGAAGTGGAATGTGAACACCATACTGGATGGGGCCCCGAAACAAAGGTAAGTACCCGTTTAATTTTTGTCCCATACATTATTGTTTTGAATTGTATATCGTCCACTAAACTTTTTTTTAAAATAACATATTGAAGAAGTAAGGAAGTTTTTCAAGGAAGCTAATGGTGGCAAAATATTTAAGCATGAAGAGTGTTACGCAATTATGTTAGAAAATATCAAATATTCACGACGATCGACAGTTGTTTTCGATTCATCACAAGCTGAAGAAGATTCTGAAAGTGGCGAGGAAGACCGAGAAAGACAGGAAACAAGCCAAGACCATTCCAGTGGCGATGAAGAAATAAGATATATACCTAACACATATAAACATTATATGGGAAAAAAAGAGGCGAAACGACTGAAGAAAACAGGGAGAGCAAAATCCAGTGGCCAACAGGAAATGATGGAAATAATTATTAAAGAGCAACAAAAATTCAACACCAATTATACAGAACAAACAAAAATGAAGATGGCGCAGAGAGAATTCGAGTTTGCAGCAAAACTAGCTGAGTCTTCGGCAAAGTTTGCAGCAAAACAAGCTAGGAAAGAAAAATATGACGCAAAGAAAGAAGCAGACGACGAGTTTTGCATAATGATGGATGTCTCCGGGTTGGATTAGGAAGGCATACATTTTGCAGAGAAGGAGAAGTCAAGATTAAAGCATTATCGGATTAGCTGAAACCTTAATTATTTGGATTAATTGATGGATTGGCAGTTTCAGTTTCTAATTTTATGATTTATATATTTATTTATCAAATAAGTAGCAAGAGGTTAAAATTTCCAATTTAGTTTTGAATTAATAGTGTTATTTTAAATGTTGATGAACTTCCAATGTACTTTTTCCTTGAATTAATGAAAACTTTAAATTTTGAGTAATTAAGTAATTCAGATGAAAAAGAACTACAACCACTCATTTTTTCTCATTAACATAAACAAGATAAAAGAATGCACACTCAAGATTGACAAAGTAAATAATTGAAACGTTGGACTCCACTGAATAGACTGTTATTATGGACCCACCAGTCTCGAAAAAAAGAGACTCGTCAGTTCTTTCTATATCATGCTTTAGTCGTTGCACGCGGACCAAACACCTTTCATAATTAGGCGTCCACGGTCTTTCTAGCCTACCTTTGAATAGACTGTTATTAATTACCCACTACGTTGGAACAGAACAGAGTCGTCACTTCTTCAAATATCATGCTTTAATCTTTTATTGAATATTGGAAAATTATTTCCATTCAAAAAAGGCCCTATATATACCATTTCGTTCCCATTTGGAAACCACACCTTCCACATTTCAAATAACCTAATACAAAGATTATTTTTATCTCTCCTTTTCATAATTGTAGCTTACGAAAATTTTAGTATTAACACAGAGAATTTTACCATAGAGGAAGATTTATCTCTTTGTCGAAACATAGTATTATATTATCCAGCAAGGGGTCATGAACGTCGGATGAATGGTTCAATGAGCATGGAATGGTTAGAACATATCCATGCTAACTTCTGTGATGAAACTGGTAACCCCAATAACCAGAACAGAGCATGTCTTTTTTGTCGATTTCAGGAAATAGGTAGGGCAGTACTACAATTTTCAACTTTAACCGCTAAGGTGAATGAAAGAAGAATTAGGAATGAAACTGATGACGAAGTTATTTCCAGATCTCTGGAGGAATGGAGAAGATGGAAAGGTTCAGATTTCAGTTACCAACCTCATTTCGAGATCCTAAGGGTGACATTTTTGTGTTGATTGTTCTTCGAAGATGTTTAGATCGTCATCCAGGCCCTCATACCACTCGTTGAAGGTTTGATTATAAGTTTTGTGGGTATATCTCTTTGTAAACCCTCACGAGACATAACTTGTCTGTTGGGGCCACCTAATGGTTTAAAGGCTTGTTGCACGTGCTAAGTGCAACCGCGACTCCTGCGAAAATGAGATATCTTAACATCTATTGATGTATTGTTGTTCTGAATAAGTGATATTGGTTATTTATGATACTTCCGTTAATGTATTCATTACAACGTAATAAACATATTGATAATACAAGAGCTAAAAAGTAGACCTAAACTCATTTTCGCAGGCATTGCGGCTGTACTTAGCATGTGTAGCAAGTATTTAAACCCTTAGGTGCTCCTAGCGGCCGAGTGGTGTCTCGGGCGGGTTTACAAGAGATATACCCTCAAAACCTTTTTGCATGGTTTAGAAATTGTTATTCGTCACCTCTGACCATAAGTGTTCGATCAAGTCATTTCGCAAACGAATATGCGTATATTTGTTGTGTACTGCACGTCGGCGTTGCTCAACTCTCATTCTCGAAAGTTCAGCAGTATGTTGTCTCGAAATATTTACCGGTGCATGGTTGCCGTTGATCATATTCATGTGGCCAATCACCGGGTAGACGCTCATCCTCCATTATCATATTATGTAAAATGATAACAGTTTTCATGATATATGCAAGTACGTCTGGGTTCCACATTCTTGCAGGTTGCTTGACGATGGAAAATTGATTTTGCAGTACACCAAAGCCTCGCTCTACATATTTTCGGCAACCCTCTTGCATTGCTGAATTTTTTTATTTTTCTGGGAATCTGGATGTTTATTAGACATCACAATAGTAGCAATCTTTGGATATATTCCATCACCAAGATAATATCCCATATCATATTAATGTCCGTTTACAACAAAGTTCATTGGGGGTACTTTCCCCTTGATAAACTTTTTAAAAATATAAGAACGGTTCATCACATTAATATCATTGTTTGAACCAGGCATACCAAAAAATGCATTCCAAAATCAGAGATCATATGACACCACTGCTTCCAACATAATACTTTCACTCCCTTTGTATGCAGTGTAAGCCCCTGATTCCGCCGATGGGCCCATTTCCAATGCATGCAATCTACACTACCCAATATCCCTGGAAATCCCCTATCATTGTTCTCATCAAGCAACAGTTCAACATCACGCTCAGTTGGTGTGCGCAAATATTCTTTCTCATAGAAATGCACAATCGTCTTACAAAACCTACGAGTTGTTTCCAAAATAGTGGTTTTTCCAATGCGTAAGTACTCATCTATTGCATAGGCCGCACATCCATAAACTAACATTCATATTGTTGATGTAACTTTCTGATGAGGGGTTAATCCAGGAATACCAACGATATCTTTTTTTTGAACAAAATAATTATTTACTGATACGACATCTCCCAAAATACGGTTGAACAATTCTCATCGCATTATAAAACTTCTACGAAATACATTAGGTGAAACGTAGGGTTTCCGCAAAAGTAATCTTTCCAAAGAAGTATTGCACCGACCTCACGTTCTCTTGGTATTTGGATACAAGTATGTGGCCAGTTCATACTGGAAACGATCAATCCCAAAGTGACTGCTTGGTTATTTTGTCTCAATGCAACTAAATCTTCGTCTGATGAGTACAAACTATTATTATCATCAGCAGAAGAAGAAGAAGAAAAAGAAAAAGAAAAAGAAGAAAAAAAAAAAGAAGAAGAAGGAGGAGGAGGAGGAGGAGGAATAAAAGAACAAAAAGCATAATAATGATTGTTATTCTCATAGTATGCCATTGGTTGGTGATGTTTGCAGTTTTGGTTTGTATAATTGGAGAATTGAGTGTTCAATTTATAGGCATATTAAGATAAGTCTTTGAGAGTTGATATGACTACACACTGTTGGTATTTTAAAAATTAATTGAGTTGTGGCAAGTGGGGTGAATAGACGCATCAAACATAAGAAGTGTCGGTTGAGATGACAAGACCCAGCATAAAAAAAGACAAAGGAAAAATTAAATATCTTTTGAAATAACAATACAAAGCAGATATTAAGGACAAAGCAAAGATTAAAAATATCTCTGGAGATGACAACACAAAGCAGGTAAAAGACAAAGCAAAGATAAGAAAAGTCTTTTGAAATGACAATTCCAATAAGATAAAAGTTAAATCAAAGATAATAAATGTCTGTTCGAATGACAATACAATGCAAAATAAAAGACTACCCATTTGTATCTTGATTCCCAGGTGCCAAGCGCGGTGACATAAAAGGAAGCAAAGATGATCTCGATGTGTAATTAACTGATTGCATTGTTGATGATGATCCCTGACCCATGGTATTCCACATTTGTGGTGGCATATTTTGAGAAAAAATGCCAAACCTAAGGGGTGGTTGTTTCGTACGAAAATGGGCCAGCTGTAACTCCAAATTGTTGATGTGATTTTGTTGACCCCGTATTTCTTCATCTTTTGCCATGATAAACTCCATCCTCTCCTTCGTTTCATTTAACTTAAACTTACGAAACTCTTGCGTAAAATAAGCATATTGTTGAACCAAACCATAAGCTTCGACCTGTTATGAAAAAAAAATCACATTCTCACGCATATTTATATACTCAAAAAAATAAGGTTTGTTGTATACTTACGTATGACAATTGTTGTTGAGGCGGAATGGGTACATGTTCATCAGGTTCTTGGATGTTGTGTTTAATACGGTCACCAACATACCCATATATTTTAACCTCCCAATCGACTTTGGTGGCATATTTTTGCAATTTAGTTACATGTCGCCAATACTCCATATACAAATCATACGTAACAACATGCACTAATTCAGTTGCAGGGACCAAATCGTTTTCCCTCAGCTCATTAGCTTCGTCATTTTTGAGGTTGCTAATACGAGTAGGTGGGTTCCTGGGAACGCCAAAAGTATAATGGTTTTGCCTCTAACACCGTTCTCAGAGGTACACGTTATGTTGTGCGAAAATAACTATCAAAAAATAAACCAATTAACTATCCAAAAATCCAAGAAAATAAAGAACAGTCCTATCAAAATAAATTATCAACTCACAGTGCCTAGCCAAGAAAATATAACCCTTTTCTCTGAGAGCTCCGACGCTTTTCGTCCAATATCAGTGTCAATGACTAAGATGGCGGAATCCCACGGTTGCCAAGTCACATCGTCTACAGTCAACTGATTAAGAAAATTCCTAGAGCGAACAATATCAATGCTCTTCCTTCTTGTACCCTTCCACCGAGAATTTCTAGACCACACTGCTTCACTCTCACTCGTTGGGTTCTTTGGTCGACATATGCCCAGATATTCGTACCCCCAAAACTAGAATGTGAAGACAACCAACCAATTAAATAAATTACCAACAAATAAACATTTAAAGGAAATATAAATATAAGTAAGAAATTTACCTCCAATATTTGGAAGGGTCCGGCTAGTGACTTTTGTCCCCTTCCAGATGCGGCGAGTCCGGAATACAATTTCGCAAAAGCAGCACTACCCAGTCATAATTTCCAACCGCATTTAGATTCTCAAAAGCATCTAACCATCCAGCATCAATATAGTTTTTAGCATTGGAAAAGAAAAATTGTCCCAAAACATACATACAAAAGGCTCTCGCCACTCTCTCAGCAAGTATGCTATCATCGTTAGCCGCAACCAACGTTCCTAGATCAAAATATGTGCTCAAAAATGCAACTGTAATTGCATCTGAAACCCACTGCGCGAGAATATGTTCTCTTTTACAAACCTCATTATCTTTAATTTCTGGAAAAATATGCGCCCGGACATATTCAAATTAGTACTTCGCCGGGTCATACAGAATACCACTACCAACACCAATACTTAATTCTGTCAACATGACCCAATCAAGCGGTGTGAACCCCATCTCACCAAAGAAGAAGTGAAAAGTGTTCGTAGTATCCCAAAAACTCTCAACAATATAGTCAATCAATGCATATGATGAATCTACTACATCCATGGTCAATAAACGGTCTCATCCTGCCTTTTCAATAATATATTTAACCCTAGGGATGTGTTTTTTAATACCTGCATAGGTCTGAATGACCGATTTGAGGGAACCACGATGTAAATACTTGAATTTTGAATCAGTTGAATATGTAATATTTTTCGAAGCGTGACTCTGAGCATCTTCCACGACACTGTAGTTCGCCAACCCGGGAACATCGACCATATCTTCAGTAGTAAGGTCTACTTCTGGATCCTCAACAGTTTTACCTTTCTTGTTCCTCTTTTTTCGACCAACGAATCTCGCTGTGACATTGTTCAACATCTGTGCAAACGGTACATACAAGTTTCAAAATCAAGAGTAGTCTTCACAATGCACAAATATAAAACTATACATTAATCCATAAATCCACAAAAATACAAATTTCATCATTAAAAAAGTAATCCTCTAATTAGATAATCAAATGTACAAACATTCAAAATCATCCAAAACAAAATCATGATTCACAAAATAGTCCATTACTAATCAAATCATCAACTTTACAAAAATTCATCATAATTCCCTAATTCTATAATTCCATAAACATTCATTATAAAGGAACATAAACATTCATAATTCCCAAATTTTATAAACAATCATATCAAATCAATTAATCAAGAACTTAAAATTAACCATAACCCAACTCAAATTAACCAACAACTTAATCAATTCTAAATTCAAATCAATTAATTCTCATCAATTTTTTATACCCAATTTACAACTTCCAAAACCCTAGAATTATACCCAATTGCAAAATTACAATTTGTAAAACCTAATATGTCTATTTCATAATCATATGTTTAATCTTTAAACATATATATACAATGTTAATTAATAAAATATTACAATAAATCATAATCTAAACCTATGAAATCCATTAAAATTTATATAAAAGTTTGAGTTTTTACCTTGCCTTGAAATAAACCTAACTTAGATTACTTTGTATCAAATCTTCCACGGTTTTATTAGCTTTTGCAAATTTGAAAAGAGGTTAAGCTTGAAGTGGAGGGAGAATTCGGTTTATCTAGAAGTGGTGTGGTAGGCGCTTGAGGGGAATGTGTATGTTGGAAGTGTTCAGTAGAGTCTGGAAAATATGGAGATGAGAAGAGAGGAGAACGAACATAAAAGGCTCCGCCCCATCAGGCGTTCCCCAGACAAACGCCTGGTGAGACACGCGTATGGCTAGGGAAGCGCCTGATGAGTCCAACATAACCTTAAGTGAGCGTCCGTCTTCTTTGAAACACGTACCAGCTGCACGAGTAGAAAAGTGATCGGGCGTGTTGCTAGGATAACGCCCCATTAGGCGTTCGGCTAAACACACTCCTATCGCTAGGGCGTGCCGCTAAGCATGCGTCTATCATCAGACGTTCTTTTGGGTTGCGTCTCCCACCGAGCATTTATCCAGCGTCCGCCCCAACCAAGCGTTTTCACAGGCGTACGTCCGTAAAACACAATTTCAACAGACGTATACTTGTATATGCGCCCAACGACAGGCGTTAGTTTAGACTTACGCCCGATTAAATTTTAATCCTTAACCGTTACGTTTCAGACGGAGTAAAGATCAAATTTTTATTTTTTACACTTTGAGTTTGATCGCATCACTATGGATACTCTAATAAGACTTAGGCATTCCCCAAACTAAGTTGGCATGTCAACACCATTTAAATGGGGTACCTTCTTCCAAAAAATTTAGTCTTAAGACCTACCGTGATGGATAAACTGTGAATTTATGCACTTAAATATTCAATTAAAAAGATTTAAATTATTAATTCACGATTTTTTCAACTTTTATAAATGCGGTTTCTTCTAGTTTAGTATTAGAGTACTTTGTTAAACAACAGTCTCTATGTATAAATCCTCAGGACAATATTCGCCAAACAATCCAAAAAATCCTAATATGCAATCACATAAGTTCGTGTGTAAATCCGTCATAGACAAACACGGATATGGATTTCCATGTTAATAAAGGACTTCGGTTCCTATTTGTATCAAGCTGATAGT
This sequence comes from Papaver californicum, assembly GCA_023531435.1. Lineage (NCBI taxonomy): Eukaryota > Viridiplantae > Streptophyta > Magnoliopsida > Ranunculales > Papaveraceae > Papaver > Papaver californicum. The sequence goes on along the minus strand of JAJJMC010003991.1, from coordinate 2,936,446 downwards.
ATTTTCGATATTATGGTGATTGCAGTTTATATCCTTCGTGATAATTTAAAGTCAAACATATATAAGCACCTAATTATGATTTGTGAGTGTATCTAATGAATAGATGGAGAACCTTATTATAACATGGATCTACATACTACCACGATGGCAACCCTGTAAAGGTTGAAAAGACAACTTTGGTACCTCACCCGTTAAAAAGAAAATGTTTTTAAGGGCGACCAAAAAAAATATAGGGAGACTTATAAAACAAAATAAGAACACTAAGAAGTAATATCAGCACATTCCTTATCCATATATTTTTTGAATGACTAATTTATCTTTGTTTAGTTAGTGTTAATATTGGTTAATTAATTAGTTGATTTTGGTTATAGTTAGTGTTAGAAAATTATTTGAGTTATAGTTTTAGAAAAGAAATAGAGAATGTGTTAGAGAGGAAGAAGGAGAAGAAGTTTGGGAAAACTAGGTTTTACCTAAAATCAATAACAAACATAGATGAGTATGAGAAAGAAGGTAAGAAACATCATGAAGAACATAATATTGAAGGTTCAATGACGTTTAAAGATGACGATTTTGGATATTTGTTGGATGATCCAAATTTTGGTGTGGAAGAAACCCTAGACGACAATTTAACGAGAGAAAAGGATGAATCACATCAAAATGAAGATAATAATGCATCAAACAATCAGGTATTGTGTTAAGAAGCTCAAAAACCCACTTTGTATGCGTTTGTATGTGATCATTAACAAAAAAAATTCATTTTTGCATGGACGTCCCAGAATCGGTAGATAATGGAGTACCATATCTACCGATTACACACGCCTGTGCCAAAATTACGGTATAATCGGTAGTCTCGTGAAGAATATTGCTACCGATTAATCAAAATCACCAAATCAAATTTTGTTCAAATAATCGGTAGTTTAGGAATACTTATTATCCACCGATTATAGTTGCCGCCCTAAAAATGAATTTCTCTAAACTTACGAAATTTCTAACTCTTCATCTTTCACAATCGGTAGTAAATAGAGTTTCATAGACTACCGATTATAGATGTTACCCTAAATTCGAAATTGAAAAAAATTATCAAATTTCGAAAAAAATTCATATTCCATAATCGGTAGTCTAAGAAAATGTATTTACCACCGATTGTAGATGTTGCTCCAAATTCAAAATTGAAAATTTTATAAAATTTCAAAAATTTGCACACTCCATAATCGGTAGTCTATGAAACTTTATTTACTACCGATTATAGATGTTGCCCCAAATTCGAAATTGAAATTATAAAATTTCCAAAATTTTCATATCCCATAATCGGTAATCTAAGAAAATGTATTTACTACCGACTGTAGATGTTGCCCTAAATTCAAAATTGAAAAATTTATAAAAAATTTCAAAATTTGCATACTCCATAATCGGTAGTCTATGAAACTTTATTTACTACCGATTATAGATGTTACCCCAAATTCGGAATTGAAAAATTTACCAAATTTTGAAAATTTTCATATACCATAATTGGTAGTCTAAAAAATTTATTTACTACCGATTGTATATGTTGCCCCAAATTCAAAATTAAAAAATTTATAAAATTTCCAAAATTTGCATATTCCATAATCGGTAGTTTATGAAACTTTATTTACTATCGATTACAGATGTTGCCCAAATTCGAAATTGAAAAACTTATCAAATTTTAAAAAATTTCATATTCCATAATCGGTAGTCTAAGAAAATTTATTTACCACCGATTGTATATGTTGCTTCAAATTCAAAATTAAAATTTTTATAAAATTTCCAAAATTTGCATACTCCATAATCGGTAGTCTATGAAACTTTATTTACTACCGACTATAGATGTTGCACCAAATTCGAAATTGAAAATTTTATCACCCGATTTAGGATCAGCAGGTGCATTAGATAATTATCACCCGATTTAGGATCAGCAGGTGCGGTAGATAATTATCATTTGATTGTGGATCAACAAGCTTAATCGGTAGATGCATACCACTTATCTACCAATTGTAATGTAAAATTTCAACAAAGTTACTTATTAAAAATGAGTTTCGTGCAAATCAATCGATAATTCATAAAAAGAACCTAAAATCCATTCATCATCCATAAAGTAAACCATTCATTAACATTAAACATAATGTTAGAACTTATAATCCAAAAAAACCCTTAAAAACTAGGTTGGCTTTAGTACGAAAATGATGTTAGAACTTATAATCCGAAACAAGTTTCTTGCAAATCAATTGAAAATGATGTTCTCTAACAAGCCAACCATAATCTAATTTCTAGAATTTTTGGTTTTAGTACGAGCACGACGAGCACCAGGGACATTTGCTTCAGCATCCGGGACATTGGCTTCACCATCAACACTCGATGAACCACAAAATCTTTTACTGGCCTTTGTTGCTGGCCTCTTAGGCTTATTCGAAGCTTTCTCCCCAAACTTACTTGCATAAGATTCATTATCAATGTTGTCCATTAGGTCTTTATGCTCTTTCAGCTTCTCAGTTGATAAAGGAACGCCCGACTTTATACACCCGACAATCTTCTTGGAGAAAAACGGAAACTTATTTTTTTTGTTTTTATGCAATAACAATCAAACGATTATTATCTAAAATATTGAGCTGTAATATTAAAATCAAAAGGAAAGAACATTACGTACCAGTCTTTCATAACCAGAAGGTTTGTCTTTGATGATACAAGTATAATCAGAAGCCTTGATGGTCTTTCCTTTATCTTCACGGATCACATGAAGATGAAAATGCTCCCGGTACCATTCCATATAACCTGGATGTGACTTGCCACACATGTGACTCTAAGGTTCTTATTGTACATAATCGAGTTGACGCATCACCCTTGAGGCATTGTGCATAACATATCATGTAGGGTGCCATAATGGTCCATAATAAAACGACAACTGAGACCTTCCCGCTATATGTCCACTAGTTCGTTCTTCCTTATATGGATCAAAGCATACATCTTTGGACGTTATAAAGTCTAATTTCCTCCTCAAAGAAATCAATTGTTGCTCCTTATACCTTGAACGGTCGTTGTCGAAGATGTATTTTGTTCCTCTGGGTGTTCCTTTCTGCCATATCGGGTTCTCTTTGGCCAAATCGAGGAACGGGAAGTGGTCATAGATCCATGTCTAGTGTAAATATCAAACCAAGTATGAGAAAATTGATTCTTAAAAGAGAAAAAAATAAATAACAACCAAAGCGAACCGGTTACCACTACAATTGGGGAAAATGACACATCCCAATACACAGAGGAGATATGCAGTGGCTGCAGCATTCACTTCGTCGTTGCTAAACTCTGGATTCATTTCTTCTTTATCCTTGGTTCCTTTGAACATATTCATCAAGTGGACCATGCTGAACTGTCTAGTTTTGTAGCGAAAGCACCGGTTGAACTCAATCTCGGATGTCGCTCGATCCCAACCAAGGCACTTCTGAGTGTAAAAATAAAGTTGTTCCCAGCCTAACTGCTTTATGTAATCAAACTTGACGGTTGTACCATGGTCAGCGAGACTAAGAATCTGCACCACATCATCTGGGGTGATCATGATCTCTCCAAACGGCATATGGAAGGTGTCAGTCTCAGGATACATTCTCTCCAGGAAGGCTGATATCGATACCCGGTCATGCTCTAACATTGAATTCTCGGCATCAGTAGATAACCTCGAGTGATAAATAATTTGCTTGAACCTTTCACACTCACCATCTAACGGCCAATCTTTCATTTTTCTTGGTGCAGCTGTAATTTGAGTAGACAAATCGCATGAGAATGGTCCTAATATACACGACGAATTATAAAATAATTAGAATAGCCATTAACACTTCTACGAATAAAAAGACAATAGCTTAAGAATGGTGTTTTATAATTATTACCTCAGTTGAATAAATTTCTTTGGCCCATGAGTCTTTGTATCCAGATAACAGATCTCCTCCATCTCTTGGTAACCCAGGGATTTAGCCTTCTTCAATACCCTTCATCTTCAAAGAGGTGGGGACTTGGTGTCCTCATTTCTTCTTAATTACCTTCTTTGTACCTTGTCATTCTCCTTGTGTAGCACTTGGTTCTCCTTCTTCTTGGTTTCTAACTTGTGGAGCACCTGGTTCTCCTTCTTCTTGGTTTATAACTTGTGGAACACTTGGTTGTAAACTTGGTTGAGTTCCTTTGGTGATAAGGATTCCGCTAACGCTCTTTTCTCTTCTCGCACTAGATGTTACTTTCTTACCCCCTTCACGACAAGGCCCCGAAACAATTGTTTTTTGGGCTTGCTTATCTCGTTTTTCCCTAAAAAACAAAATAAAGAACAATTAGCTCGTAAGACACCGTTTAATCACTACATAATCGGTAGAAAAAATACATAAAAAACAACCGATTATTCATAATCGGGAGCTCGGGTCCTAGATTATCTCCCGATTATGCAACAATTTTGGGTCATAAAACTCTAAGCTACGGACACACATATAATCGGTAGTCAAACAAACAAACTAACAAACGATTACAAAATAATCGGTAGATCGGGTCCTAGATTATCTCCCGATTATGCATAAAAATTGGATCAGAAAACTCTAAGCTATGGACACACATATTATCGGTAGTCAAATAAACACAATAACAAACGATTACAAAACAATCGGAAGTCAAATAAAAAGCCTATCTACCGATTAGGTAAAGAGAAATTAAAGGTTTTAATGCAAATATAATCGAGAGACAATAATCACACACAACTACCGATTATGATGTAGCACTAACATTTTTTCAATTTCAAAATATTTTAATCGGAAGTTAACAACTACTACATATCTACCGATTAATTCAAAACTATATTCCTCTACATGAAACCATCTAATATAATTGGTAGTTAGATATAAAAAATTAACTACATATTAAGCCTAAATTTTAGTACAGAAAGAAAATTGGTAGTTAATGATTAAATATAACTACCGATTATAGTCGATATGCTTGAGGAATGATGAATTCTTTCATAATCGGGAGTTAACAACTACTACACATCTACCGATCGATTCAAAAATATATTCTTCTACATCGAAACCATCTAATATAATCGGTAGTTAGATAAAAAAAATTAACTACCGATTAAGCCAAAATTTGAGTACAGGAAGAAAATAAGCTTTCATAATCGGTAGTTAATGACTAAATCTAACTACCGATTATGAAAGGTTATTTTCTTCTTGTACTCAAATTTTGGCTTAATCTAACTACTGATCAAAGTCGATGTGCTTGAGGAATGATGAATTCTGTCATGATCAGGAGTTTAAACTTATACGAAACTACAAATTCTGGGTAAAAACCGAAAAACTCTATAAATTATAATGACGATTTCAATCAATTGAAGCAAAATAAACACAAATAGTGGTATACCCTTACCTAATTGGGGCCATCATACACTGCTGGAGAATCCAATTGTCAGAATCAGTCTCTGTATCTAGATCATCATATTCGTGTTCTTCATCTTCTTCACTATGTTCTTCAACAATTCTCAGTTTCTTAATCTCTCCACACAATTTGGCTGGTTACTATTATAAGATTGACGGCTTGTTTATTTATGTCGAGCCATCTTTATATCTAAATATCGACGATGATTTGGTACGGCGATTAACGACGATACAATGAATTGGTTTTGAAATTTTCACGAGGAATTTTTTTTCTCACAATCGATAATCAAGAGGAAGAGAAGAAGAAGAGTTAGAATTTTCTCACAATCGGTAGTCAAGAAGAAGAAAAGAAGAAAAGTTAAAAATAAAATAAAATTAGTTTATTTATACTTTTATTAGTGAAAGAGTATATATATATTTTTATCTACCATTAGATTATTCCATAACCACATCTATTAAATGGCTAAATAAATCGTTCTAATTTTTTTTTAAATTACCTTAAAAACACGAGGATTAAAAAGGGTCTCACGGAAGAAAAAACTTCAACCTATATTCATTTTTCTAACTATGCTAATCCTAAAACATTTGATCAAATTCTTCACTTGTTAATTTATTTACTTTCTAAGTCATCCCATATTCTTTATTTGTTTTCTAGAAACTTAAACAATAAGGGGGACCGATCATCATTTAGGTCACATATAAATTAACAATATAAATGCCATGGTATCTGGACCCAGAAGTCACCTTTTTACATAAATACGTGATATTGGGTTCTTCAGACAGAAAATAACCTTCCATAATAACAAAAGCCGCATTTGCCCCGTCGTAACCTTTGTTGTTAACCACCTGAAGTAGAGAACAATCTAGAAAGAGAATAAAACTAATGGGGAGTCATGAGACTCACCATTAAAAATAAATAAAAGTTAAAATCGTATATAAGAGTCAGTAGTCTAGACTACAAAGCATGATCACTCTTTTCGGTCAAATTAGTCAATTATTATACCTTACGTGACGTCGTGTAGGCAGGTATCTGGGAGTCAAATGAGTCAATTTGTTATATGAAGATCTGAAATACTAAAGACTAAAAATAGCTCAATCATTTCTCCTCCGAAATATCATGAGTCAAATTAAAAAGAGTACTTGGGTTGAGATACTTTTCATGTTCCATAATCAACACATGGCCATGTCCAATCAGTGGGTAGTATCCTAATATTTGCCGAGGTTTATCTGGTTAGTGGTATCCTCTTGTACGTAAGATTACATCCTTTAACCTCCAGACCAACATAGACTTCTGTTGGTGTCTTCACAACATCTACTAATATGTTCTCCCATAACCCATGACATTGGAATGGAATGGTTCAATGCTGGATTATGCTCTATGGATGTAAAAGCATGCTACCACCAGAACCGGTTATCTCAGCTAAAATATCCTGACTATTTTGAGGACTACCCAAAATTAATTTGGAACCACTATTTTAAACCCATCCCATAGATATGGCTATGGAATAATCTAGTGGTATGTAAAAATACTTAAATACCTTCTCAATACCTTCTCAATACCTTCTCAGTAATCAAACAATTACTATTAACCCTTTCACTAATAAAAGTTTAAAAATCTAAACCTAAACCATTCTCACCTTCTTCTCTACCGATTATCACTCTCTGTTTTCCCTTCTTCTTCTCTTGTTTTCAAACTACCGATTGTGGCACAATCCAATTCATCGTAAAAACCGATTAATCGTAAACAAATTTATCGTATAATCGTAAACCAATTCATCGCCGTAATTACAATCTAAAAATGTCAAGAAAAAAGCAAACAACCCGTCAACCTGCTAATACTAACTGTCGAATTTTGCCGAGAGAATAAGAAATAGAGAGATCATTGAAGAACATAGTGAAGAACACGAAGATGATGACCTAGAAACGGAGACTGATTCCGACAATCAGACTCTCCAGAACTTTGTAATGGCTCCAATAAGGTAAGGGTTTACCATTATTTGTGTTTATTTTGATTCAATCGAATGAATTCGTCACTAGAATATCTAGGGTTTTAGGTTATTTGTCATAATCGGTAGTTTCGTGTTTGTATTTAACTACCGATTATGTTAGTGTTCTTCATTGCTCATGAACATCATGCACAACCGGTAGTTATGTTTAGTTATTAATTACCGATTATATTCCTGGACAAAATTTAGACATAATCGGTAGTTTCGTATAGGGTTAAATTCCCGATTATAAAGTTAGTGATTCATGAACATCGACCATAATCGGTAGTTATATTTAGTCATAAACTACCGATTTATATTCCTGGACCAAAATTTATGCATAATCAATAGTTTCGTATAGGGTTAAACTTCCGATAATGAAAGTTAGTGATTCCTCAAAACATCGACCATAATCGGTAGTTATATTTAGTCATTAACTACCGATTATATTCCTGGACCCAAATTTACACATAATCGGTAGTTAATTTTTTTTATGTAACTACCGATTGTATGTGTGTCCATAGACTTTTCTGTTCCATTTTTTATGCACAATCGGTAGATAATGTAGAGCCCGAGCTACCGATTATGCACAATCGGTAGTTACTTTATTTTTTTGACTACCGATTATGAACAATCGGTTGAGTTTAATGTACTTTGTCTACCGATTATGTAGTGATTAAACGGTGTCTTGTTGGAAATAATTGTTCTTTCTTTTGTTTTTTTAGGGAAAGGCGATCTGAGCATTCCCACGATACAATTCTTTCGGGGCCTCGTCATGAAAGGGGTAAGAAAGTAACTGCTAGTGCAAGAAGACAAAAGAGCGCTAGCGGAATTGTTATCACCGAAGGAACTCAACCAAGTGTTCCAAGAAGTAGAAACCAAGAAGAAGGAGAACCAAGTGTTCCACAAGATAGATACCAAGATGAAGGAGAACCAAGTGGTAGACAAGGAGAATGAAGTGGTACAAAGAAGCCAGCTAAGAAAAAAGGAGGACACAAGGTCCCCGACTCTTTGAAGATGAAGGGTATACAAGAAGTCCAAATACCTGGGTTACCAAGAGATAGAAGAGATCTATTATTTGGGTACAAAGACTCTTGGGCGAAAGAAATTTACTCAACTGAGTTAATAATTATAAAACACCATTCTTAACATATTGTCATTTTATTCGTAGAAGTGTTAACTGTTATTCTAATTATTTTTTAATTCGTCGTGTATATAGGACCATTCTGATGCGGTTCGTCTACTCAAACCTACGGCTGCACCAACAAAGATGAAAGATTGGCCGTTAGAGGGTGAGTGTGAATGGTTCCAGCAAATTATACTGAACTCGGGGTTATCTATGGCTGCCGAGAATTCAATGTTACATCATGACCGGGTGTAGATATCAGCCTTCATGGAGAGGATGTATCCTGAGACCGATACCTTCCACAAGCCGTGGGGAGAGATGGCGATCACCCACGATGATGTGGTGCAGATTCTAAGTCTCACTGACCATGGTACGACGATGAAGTTTGATTATGTAAAGCAGTTAAGCTGGGAACAACTTTATTTTTACACTGAGAGGTGCCTTGGTTGGGATCGAACGATATCCGACGAAGAGTTCCAACGCTGCTTTCCTTACAAAACCAGGCAGTTAGCATGGTTCAACTGATGAAAATGTTCAAAGGCACCAAGGTTAAAGAAGAGATCAATCCAGAGTTTAGCGATGACCAGGTCAATGCTACAGCCACTTCATATCTTCTTTGTGTTTTGGGATCTATAAGTTTTCCCCAATGCTAGTGGCAACTGGGTCGACGCCAACCTTTTACAACTTTTGCATCCCCTCAACAAAGTTCGTGACTATTCGTGGGGCACCGCATGTCATGCATTCTTGATGGAAGAGTTGAGAAAGGCATCGAGGGAATTAACTAGCCAAATTGCCGGGAACGTGAGCCTACTACAGGTATTTTTGGTAACTATATTGATGGTTTGATTTTTATTTATTTTTTCCTCTTTTAAGAATCAATTTTCTCATACTTGGTTTGATATGTACACTTGACATGGATCTATGACCACTTCACGTCCCTCGAGTTGGCGAAAGAGAATCCGGCATGGGAAAAAGGAACACCCCGAGGAACAAAATACATGACAACAACCATTCGAGGTCTAAGGAGCATGAGTTGATTTCTTTGAGGAGGAAATTAGACTCGATGACGTCCAAAGGTGTATGCTTTGATCCATACAGGGAAGACCGAGCTAGTGGTCATATAGCGGGAAGGTCTAAGTTGTCGTTCTACTATGGACCCTTGTGGAATCCCACCGGATATGTCATGTACAATGCCTCTAGGGTGATGCGTCAACTCGGTTATGTCCAAGAAGAACTTATGATTCACATGCGCGGCAGGTTCAAATTGGACGTCGAGAAATCTACTTGTGGTAAGGACTCTATCACAGTAATTTACTCTGATAACCCATCCGTTGAAGATTGGAACAACATGATGCAATATATGATTAACGAGGGGAGACATGTCAACCGAGGTGATGAAGCAGATCCACGCTATATGTTATGGTACCGACAGCATTCTCATCTTCATGTGATCCGTGAAGATAAAGAAAAGACCACCAGGATGTCCGAATATACTTGCATCATCAAAGACAAACCCTCTAGTTCTGAAATGGTACATAATGTTATTTCCTTTTGATTTTGGTATTACGGCTCAATATTTTAGATAATAACCGTTTGATTGTTAATGCCTAAAAACATAAAAAAGGGTTTGCATTTTTCTCAAAGAAGATAGCTGGGTGCATAAATGCGGGAGTGCCTCCATCAGTTGAGAAGATGATGAAAGAGCATAAAGACCTCATTGATAACATTGATAATGAAGCCTATGCTAGCAAGTTTGGGGAGAAATCTGCGAATAATCCTAAGAGGCTAGCAGCAAAGCAAACTAAAAGATCTCGCGGTTCATCGAGTGCTGATGCTGAAGCAAATGTCCCTGAGGGTGAAGCCAATGCCACTGATGCTGAAAGATTGTTAGCACCTGGTGCTCGTCGTCGTCGTACCAAAACCAAACTCACTAGAAATTAGACTTGGTTGTTTACTTTATTGATATGTCTCTGGTGTTTAACATTACTGGTGTTTAACTGTCTAACATTTGAAAGGATTTTATGTTCTTTTTGTGAGTTATCAATATATTTGCAAGAGATATATTTTTAACAAGTTATTTTGTTCAAATTTTACATTATAATCGGTAGATAAATGGTTTGCAACAACTACCGATAATATTCATCAACAATCGGTAGATAAATATCTACCGATTACATTTACCCCAGGAACTGCCTGTTCCTAAACACATTTTGCACTATAATGTAGGTTAAAAAATTCTTAAACTACCAATTATGCATTTTCAAAATGTTGGAATTTTGATAATTTTTTCGATTTCCAATTTGGGGCAACACATTATAATCGGTTGGTTAAAAATTCTTAAACTATCGATTATGCATTTTCAAAATGTTGGAATTTTGATAATTTTTTCGATTTCCAATTTGGGAAACACATTATAATCAGTAGTTTAAAAAATTCTTAAACTACCGATTATGCATTTTCAAAATGTTGGAA